>OY979729.1:11904275-12249275 GCA_963855995.1 Muricea muricata | reverse complement strand
AAAATATTCATGAATATTTGATGAATATTTAAGGAACAATATTCATGAAATTCTCATGAAACTGTTCATGAAACTATTCATGAATATTTGATGAATATTTAAGGAACAATATTCATGAAATTCTCATGAAGCTGTTCATGAAACTATTCATGAATATTTGATGAACATTTAAGGAACAATATTCATGAAATTCTCATGAAACTGTTCATGAATATTTGAGGAACATTTAAGGAACAATACTCATGAAATTCTCATGAAACTATTCATGAAAACATTCATGAATATTTGATGAATATTTAAGGAACAATATTCATGAAATTCTCATGAAACTGTTCATGAAACTATTCATGAATATTTGATGAATATTTAAGGAACAATATTCATGAAATTCTCATGAAACTATTCATGAAACTATTCATGAATATTTGATGAATATTTAAGGAACAATATTCATGAAATTCTCATGAAACTGTTCATGAAACTATTCATGAATATTTGATGAATATTTAAGGAACAATATTCATGAAATTCTCATGAAACTGTTCATGAAACTATTCATGAATATTTGATGAACATTTAAGGAACAATATTCATGAAATTCTCATGAAACTGTTCATGAATATTTGAGGAACATTTAAGGAACAATACTCATGAAATTCTCATGAAACTATTCATGAAAACATTCATGAATATTTGATGAATATTTAAGGAACAATATTCATGAAATTCTCATGAAACTATTCATGAAAATATTCATGAATATTTGATGAATATTTAAGGAACAATATTCATGAAATTCTCATGAAACTGTTCATGAAACTATTCATGAATATTTGATGAATATTTAAGGAACAATATTCATGAAATTCTCATGAAACTGTTCATGAAAACATTCATGAATATTTGATGAATATTTAAGGAACAATATTCATGAAATTCTTATGAAACTGTTCGTGAAACTATTCATGAATATTTGATGAATATTTAAGGAACAATATTCATGAAATTCTCATGAAACTGTTCATGAATATTTGAGGAACATTTAAGGAACAATATTCATGAAATTCTCATGAAACTATTCATGAAACTATTCATGAATATTTGATGAATATTTAAGGAACAATATTCATGAAATTCTCATGAAACTATTCATGAAACTATTCATGAATATTTGATGAATATTTAAGGAACAATATTCATGAAATTCTCATGAAACTGTTCATGAAACTATTCATGAATATTTGATGAATATTTAAGGAACAATATTCATGAAATTCTCATGAAACTGTTCATGAAACTATTCATGAATATTTGATGAACATTTAAGGAACAATATTCATGAAATTCTCATGAAACTGTTCATGAATATTTGAGGAACATTTAAGGAACAATACTCATGAAATTCTCATGAAACTATTCATGAAAACATTCATGAATATTTGATGAATATTTAAGGAACAATATTCATGAAATTCTCATGAAACTGTTCGTGAAACTATTCATGAATATTTGATGAATATTTAAGGAACAATATTCATGAAATTCTCATGAAACTGTTCATGAATATTTGAGGAACATTTAAGGAACAATATTCATGAAATTCTCATGAAACTATTCATGAAAATATTCATGAATATTTGATGAATATTTAAGGAACAATATTCATGAAATTCTCATGAAACTGTTCATGAAACTATTCATGAATATTTGATGAATATTTAAGGAACAATATTCATGAAATTCTCATGAAGCTGTTCATGAAACTATTCATGAATATTTGATGAACATTTAAGGAACAATATTCATGAAATTCTCATGAAACTGTTCATGAATATTTGAGGAACATTTAAGGAACAATACTCATGAAATTCTCATGAAACTATTCATGAAAACATTCATGAATATTTGATGAATATTTAAGGAACAATATTCATGAAATTCTCATGAAACTGTTCATGAAACTATTCATGAATATTTGATGAATATTTAAGGAACAATATTCATGAAATTCTCATGAAACTATTCATGAAACTATTCATGAATATTTGATGAATATTTAAGGAACAATATTCATGAAATTCTCATGAAACTGTTCATGAAACTATTCATGAATATTTGATGAATATTTAAGGAACAATATTCATGAAATTCTCATGAAACTGTTCATGAAACTATTCATGAATATTTGATGAACATTTAAGGAACAATATTCATGAAATTCTCATGAAACTGTTCATGAATATTTGAGGAACATTTAAGGAACAATACTCATGAAATTCTCATGAAACTATTCATGAAAACATTCATGAATATTTGATGAATATTTAAGGAACAATATTCATGAAATTCTCATGAAACTGTTCGTGAAACTATTCATGAATATTTGATGAATATTTAAGGAACAATATTCATGAAATTCTCATGAAACTGTTCATGAATATTTGAGGAACATTTAAGGAACAATATTCATGAAATTCTCATGAAACTATTCATGAAAATATTCATGAATATTTGATGAATATTTAAGGAACAATATTCATGAAATTCTCATGAAACTGTTCATGAAACTATTCATGAATATTTGATGAATATTTAAGGAACAATATTCATGAAATTCTCATGAAACTGTTCATGAAAACATTCATGAATATTTGATGAATATTTAAGGAACAATATTCATGAAATTCTCATGAAACTGTTCGTGAAACTATTCATGAATATTTGATGAATATTTAAGGAACAATATTCATGAAATTCTCATGAAACTGTTCATGAATATTTGAGGAACATTTAAGGAACAATATTCATGAAATTCTCATGAAACTATTCATGAAACTATTCATGAATATTTGATGAATATTTAAGGAACAATATTCATGAAATTCTCATGAAACTATTCATGAAACTATTCATGAATATTTGATGAATATTTAAGGAACAATATTCATGAAATTCTCATGAAACTGTTCATGAAACTATTCATGAATATTTGATGAATATTTAAGGAACAATATTCATGAAATTCTCGTGAAACTGTTCATGAAACTATTCATGAATATTTGATGAACATTTAAGGAACAATATTCATGAAATTCTCATGAAACTGTTCATGAATATTTGAGGAACATTTAAGGAACAATACTCATGAAATTCTCATGAAACTATTCATGAAAACATTCATGAATATTTGATGAATATTTAAGGAACAATATTCATGAAATTCTCATGAAACTGTTCGTGAAACTATTCATGAATATTTGATGAATATTTAAGGAACAATATTCATGAAATTCTCATGAAACTGTTCATGAATATTTGAGGAACATTTAAGGAACAATATTCATGAAATTCTCATGAAACTATTCATGAAAATATTCATGAATATTTGATGAATATTTAAGGAACAATATTCATGAAATTCTCATGAAACTGTTCATGAAACTATTCATGAATATTTGATGAATATTTAAGGAACAATATTCATGAAATTCTCATGAAACTGTTCATGAAACTATTCATGAATATTTGATGAATATTTAAGGAACAATATTCATGAAATTCTCATGAAACTGTTCATGAATATTTGAGGAACATTTAAGGAACAATATTCATGAAATTCTCATGAAACTGTTCATGAAACTATTCATGAATATTTGATGAATATTTAAGGAACAATATTCATGAAATTCTCATGAAACTGTTCATGAATATTTGAGGAACATTTAAGGAACAATATTCATGAAATTCTCATGAAACTATTCATGAAAATATTCATGAATATTTGATGAATATTTAAGGAACAATATTCATGAAATTCTCATGAAACTGTTCATGAAACTATTCATGAATATTTGATGAATATTTAAGGAACAATATTCATGAAATTCTCATGAAACTGTTCATGAAAACATTCATGAATATTTGATGAATATTTAAGGAACAATATTCATGAAATTCTCATGAAACTGTTCGTGAAACTATTCATGAATATTTGATGAATATTTAAGGAACAATATTCATGAAATTCTCATGAAACTGTTCATGAATATTTGAGGAACATTTAAGGAACAATATTCATGAAATTCTCATGAAACTATTCATGAAACTATTCATGAATATTTGATGAATATTTAAGGAACAATATTCATGAAATTCTCATGAAACTATTCATGAAACTATTCATGAATATTTGATGAATATTTAAGGAACAATATTCATGAAATTCTCATGAAACTGTTCATGAATATTTGAGGAACATTTAAGGAACAATATTCATGAAATTCTCATGAAACTATTCATGAAAATATTCATGAATATTTGATGAATATTTAAGGAACAATATTCATGAAATTCTCATGAAACTGTTCATGAAACTATTCATGAATATTTGATGAATATTTAAGGAACAATATTCATGAAATTCTCATGAAACTGTTCATGAAACTATTCATGAATATTTGATGAATATTTAAGGAACAATATTCATGAAATTCTCATGAAACTGTTCATGAATATTTGAGGAACATTTAAGGAACAATATTCATGAAATTCTCATGAAACTGTTCATGAAACTATTCATGAATATTTGATGAATATTTGAGGAACAATATTCATGAAATTCTCATGAAACTGTTCATGAATATTTGAGGAACATTTAAGGAACAATATTCATGAAATTCTCATGAAACTATTCATGAAAATATTCATGAATATTTGATGAATATTTAAGGAACAATATTCATGAAATTCTCATGAAACTGTTCATGAATATTTGAGGAACATTTAAGGAACAATATTTAGTCAGCCATACTTGACGTTCTACTTGACTTCACATATTTCAAAAGAAAACGATCGCACAAAATCGAGCGCTTGCTAAAGGCGGATTTCCATTCAGTGCAAAATGTCGCGCAATCGATTTTTAGCGAGCGCGGTTTTTTTTAAATTTAGCGAGCGCTTTCTAAATGAAATTTAAAAAAGCGCCAAACGAAAGAAATGTCTCGAAATTTTATTCGTTTCGCCATTCCGCATGTCATTCCGCATGTCATTCCGCATGTCATTCCGCATTCCATTCCATATGCCATTCCGCAAGGCCATTCCGCCTTTTACTTTCACCGCTTATACATCATTTATATAGCGACACAAATTATACAAGCTGATAGCGCATATTATCTATCAAAAACTAAGAGAAATTAACTGTTGCATGAATTATATCTAAAAAACGTTTTAAACCTGCCATAAGTCGGTGTAAAGTTAGAACTAGAACTTGAACAGGCTAGGATTTAAATCGCTTAAATTCCTATTTGAAATACCATTTCAAAAACATATAAGCATGCACCCAATTTGATGACAAGAAAGCTAGTTTTGTATTGTCTATAAATGAAGATTAGTTAAGATAAACTTTATGTTACCAAAGTTTCTGGAACGTTCTCTGACTGCAGACTGGCCGACGAAAGCTCGTGTTTAAATAAATTTTACGAGCAAAGAACGTTCTAGAAACTTTTATCATGAACCCTGGTCGCGCATCTAGCATTTTTAATACTTATATTACCATGCAGTTACAGTTGATACGAGTTCTGTCGGGCATACGACCAATGCATCGTCGATATCATAGCATAAATGGGAGTTTAAAACTTATATCAAGATCATTTGAGCTTCCATCAAATGATTGTCCGTGAGACAGGAGGGCTGACATATCAACAACATGCCTGGGACCTCAACCACTATGGCAGCACTTTCAATGTAACTTTTTGTACAGATATTTGACAATTTTTAACAAGGTATTGTTTACCAATCATCATCATAATCATCATCTCGAAACAACAGTTTATAAACATAAACGAAGACCAGCAAACAAAGCTGTACAATGCGCCAAATTCTAAAATCGAAAAAACTTCTCGCAAGATCCGTTTCCGACCACCACGTTTCGAACTCTTTGAGAAAATCAAAAGTCTCGTTGCTAGGATACGATGACGCTGTGCTCAAAGACGTGGCCGTTTTCATAGAACGTAATAACAGTTCTGTGAACACGAATATGACAATCACGCGCGAGTAGAACACGTTGTTGGTATCAGAGTTCTCGGAATTGGTGTCGACGTCATCTTCCTCGCTGTCGCGAGATCTTTCTTGCAACTAAATTCCATGAAAATATTAACGTCAACGAAATCTGCTTCATTGTGTTTCAGAGATCAAAATTCGCTCACATACGGGAAACCACAAGAATGGTCAGCGAGAATACTTTCTCGAGAGTCGAGAGTAGGAAACAATGCTGAATAAATATCACAAAACTATAAATGATTGAGCGCAATTTTTCTCTTTAGTTATGATTTATTTTCGCCAAAAAATGTTATTGCAGTGTAGCTTATATTTTAAATGCTTGATTTGGAGCAAAAAATTCTCACTTGTTTACTTTAAATTTTAGATAAATAAGATTTTATTTAGCTAAAATTCAAATTCTCCTCCTAATTTCATTTTCTTTCTAACTTTGTTAGACAACAAACGCACTTAATGTTGAAGACCGGCTGTGCTTGGCTAAAATCCCCCCCCCCCGCAGCCCAGCACCACAATTTAAAGCATTAAAACCATCGTAAAACTAACGAATTTTACCCGTCAAGAAGATGGCCCAATTGGTCAATAATCAGCAATCCTACCTTGCTTTTAGCTTGAGCCAGAATGTATACAAGGCTGATAATACGAACTCCAGTCATTAACAGCAAAGACGGCGAAATTAGTAGGAAAAACACGTTTTTCATTTGAAAAAGAGAAGCTGTAAAAATATACAGAGATTCAATGTATTTTTCTCTACTTCATCTGCTATGCTGAGTATCAGTGTTTCATGAAAGAATGCAAACACCTACCAAAGCCTGTTGAAGCTAAGTTTGTAAACATCTCAAGAAAGGATAATTGAGTTGGGATCTTACTAAAATGAATAAAATAAATGTAGAATATTAACTTTTGTTAGTTGTCTGCTTGACTAGTTAAATCTTGTGACCAGCATTAGAGAGAAATAAAGCAGCAATGTGGGGGGTGGGGTGGTGGTATGGTACTGGCACACCCACTTTTGCCAACCTCAATAGTAAAGTTAGACTTTCCAGTAAATTTAGTAACAATTATGGTGAATTGAAAATTCTGTAGAAGACCAGCCCTTTAATAAAATGGTCTTTGCGCAGATAGTGGGTTTAAATCATTGAACACCAAAACTCTCCTCTTTGACAAGTGAAATGACTGGTTCTTAGACAGCTGGGTAAAACAATAAGGTTTGGGGCACTAAAGGAAGACATTTGCTACTTTTCACATACTTCAGCCACAAAGACGGAGAGTCAACCTGCTTCTTACGGAGAGCACTTTCTTTTGCCAATGCCCAAACAATACACATCATTACAAAAAATAAACAAGGAACCTCACTTATTATTCCTGGAAAATATAAACACAGTTATTAAATTATCATTCAAATACATATCAATACAAAATGAAGCCAGAATCAGTGGTGAAGCCAGCCAGACTATTTGCTCCTGCTATGTTAATTTTTTGGAGTAAATGGTCTGTAAAAACATTCAATTTCAGAAGAAATGAATTATGATATAATTATCACCAACAATTGAAATTTACATAGCAGGAGTTAAAAATGGGGCTGGCTTTGAAACTGGCCAGAGTTATTTATTTATTCAATATCTCATAACTGACCTTCATCTTTAACTAAAGACAGGACAAGTAAAATTAAACTTGTGATGACAAGAACTTCGATAATCCTATCAAGAAATATGAAATGACCTTGATGTACATACAGTTCTAGTACATTAATGATGCCAAACTGTTGGCTGATTGATCTATATGTAGATCAAAAACGTTCTTAGGCAGTCATTTTAGAAAATACTTTGCTTGAATTAATATATAGAAAAATATTTTCATCCAAACCTGTTTATAGAATGGCTTGCATAAACAGTGTAAATATAATGAGCTAGAAGAGAGCCAAGCAAAGCAGCCACGCCAGCAACGCAGAGGATTATTGTCTGGAAAATAATGAATTAAAGACATTGTCAGTCATTCTGGGGCAACATACTCATAGGGAAGGGGGGGATTGCCCATGGGGGTACACCTTTAGGAAGACTAAATACTTCTAAGGTTATCAGATAGCTATATAACCATAAAGCAGGACAATATACCAGAAGCCATATTGGGGTAGGGTGTGCACCCATAGGTATACTGCATGCCTAAAGTGGAAGGCCACCTACGAATAGGGAGTGGCCACCATCAACAATGGAGAGGGGGTGTATGAACACCTATATATAGGGGGTACAATTTTCAAAAGTGATCACTTTCAAAACTACCTTGGCTAAAGTAGGTTGTTCTTCTATTTGATCAACCACCATCTGGCTTGTTTTCATGACGACGAGCACAATATGAATGGCTTCAAACACCGATAGAAATGGTGAGGAAAGATGCAGTAATTTCTCATACAACCACACAGCTAATGGTGGGGTGACATTGATTGGCAAGAAGACCAAAATCACAAACAAAACTAACTCTACCATAGGAATGATAAGTTTCTAGAAATAGAATGATAGATTTATGAGAATAGAGAATTTGGTATTCTTCGCTTGTTGACAGGAGTAGAGTCGGACACAATGTACAGTACAATAATACAATATTTAGAATTCTCAGAACAAACTTACCAGAATGTTCGGAATCATGGCTAACAACAGTGAATGGACACAGAGCAACAACGAGAATCTCACAGCCGCTTCGGGCCCGGCATACAGAAAGTACGTTGGTATGAAAAATACTAAAAGTACGGTGTAGGTAATACTGCTAAAAAACGACAAAATTCCGCCCACTGGACAGCCAAACAAATACAGCAAGGTCTTTATACAAACAGGGAGTAACCACAACATTTTCGGACAGATTGGCTAGCTGTGTAATTCATAAACCAATTTAGAAAATTTGTTTTGAAACAAAAACTGAAAACTTTCAAATTTCGCTCCACACGTGCAACATTGAGGAAGTTCTTCTTCAAAATGTTTCCACTTTTTAGCAAATTTCGAGTTGAGCATTTGCTTGACATTAACGAACCAAATTTTAATACTAGTCAATTGCACAGTATTCCGAGCTAGTTTATGCATTCAAATTCTCGTTTTATACTTTAATATTCTATGCAAAAATTGATGTATTTTGTGTTGACATCAATAAAATTAAATTTCTAAATTTGATTTCGAAAACAAGTGGAAAACTACTCCTCTTTTATTTTCTGCTTACATGAAGTGTCCGCTCATCTAAGGATTCAATATGGCGTCCGACAAGGGGTTACCGAGTTGGTTTTCAGTTCACGAAGAATGTTTGTCAAAGATATCGACCGCGGATGCATTTCTAGACGCTGTAAACATTTGGATAGAGCGACCACAGGTTTTAAATCGCCGTCTTTTAGGATCCTATTTGCTACAGACGTTTTTGACCTCAAATTACGGCAATTTTCTGGCAAAAATTTTTGCAATGAGGCAAAGTGAGCCAATTTTGCGAGAGCGTTTGGTAGGCTTGGTGAAGATTCACGAGGAAAGGGCCGAGGAGAATGATGAGAGTGTAGCAGAGGTTAAAATAAGATCGTTGTTACCTCGAGAATCTAGTAAATATTGTAATGTCTTGGAGATTATTATTCAAGGTAAAGTGAGAAAAAAATTAGAAAATTTGAAACATTATTTAAAACCGGCCAGAGATACAATGCACGCATTGATTCACTATCTAATCATTTAATGTGAAATTCTACACTGGGATACCATTTTCAAAGCCAGTTAATTGCCACCATTGTAAAACTGACGGTATAAATTGGTTCATTGAATGTAAATACCACCAATATTATAAAGTTGATCTAATCCATTGCTTCAACTTATAGGAAAAATTTCCAACTTGCCTCATAAAAGCGTTTTCCTATTTAGATAACAGTAACAAAAGTGTAACATTTATACCATTTGAAGAGGACCAAGTTTCGAATGAACTACGATGTAACGTTGAACAAGCTTATAGAGTGTCCCTTGTTGAAAAAGAAAACATTCAAAGGTATTAAAGAAAATATTTATTAACAGCTGTGATAACAGTGCTAGTTTTTCTGCCAGATTAAATCAATTAGAGGAGTACTTTTTCGGGCCACCCGCTATTTGGCAAGTCATAGTCTGTTTGAGAGTTTTCTTATGCCAAAATCAAATAAGAACTAGAGTTGCTTAAAGTCTAAATCTGACTGAAAGCGAATTAAACATTAGGCCTGACTAAATGCGTCATCATTTCACAGTTTAAATCTCTCTGTTGCTGACAAACGAACTAAAGGCAACGGTATTACATGTCCGACTGTCGAGTGGTTGAAATCTTCTCTTCTTCCAAAACTTCACAAGTGGACGGTCGAAGACGGCAAGATGTTTTCCTTGGGTCAATCCTTAAGACTCGTTTCCGTTGAAAAATACAGTGTGAAGTATGAAGAACTGAAGAAAAAATATAAACATTTTGTGAAGGTGAAGTAATAAAAATGAATTTCATCCGAACGAATCTCTATCGATTTTTGATTGATCTGTTAAAATCCCATCCAACTATTTCTAGATGTGGCCGGAGAGAACAGATCCACACAAATTTGTTCACGAAGACGTTGCTATTGCAACGTATCTTTTGGTAAGCGGAAATATTAAAAGTTTTATTCATCAAAATTTTATTTGTGTGAAGTATTTGGGTAATTCAATGCAGAATTATGATACGCATTCTCTAGCTATTGTGGAAAGAAAGTGACGGCGAGAACGTTAAAACACAAACTTTTGTTGACCTTGGTTGTGGAAATGGTCTTCTAGTTCACATTTTGAACAACGAAGGAGTGAGAAACTTATGGATTTTGACAAGATTTTCTGACAACATTCTATGATTCTATTAATCATCACATTTGTTATTCTTTTAGCATTCGGGAAGAGGCATTGATTTGCGAGCAAGAAAAGTTTGGGAGTTCTATGATAGTAAAACCATTTTAGAGGTAACCGACTCCAGACTTCTTTCGGTTTGGGAGCGTGCGTAAGGGTTAGCGAAACCAGAGCACTCGAAGAAAACTAACCTAGGTTCACCTGAACTTGCGATAGCAGTATTTATAAATGTTTTTACCACTCAAGGTCAGCTCCCTGGATCCATCTTGCCAAACTTATCCAGACGTTGATTGGTTAATTGGAAATCATTCAGACGAACTAACTCCATGGATTCCTGTTATTGCAGCCAGGTTTGAGAACTTGCTAATTTAAAAACAATGAATACTGTTACAATTATGTCAAACAGGTCTAATAAATGTCACTAAGTCTGTAACGAACCAAGAATGAGCAGTTGTGAACTGATTCGTAACAACTTGATTGAAGCCCTGTTACGATTATTGTGTGTTTTTAAAAGTGTATGTGTGTTTCCTTGATAGAGAAGACAATTAATATGAAACGTCGAACTGGAAAAAACTGTGCATTGTTTCTGTAGATCTTCGCACAAATGTAAATATTTTGTCCTGCCGTGCTGTTTCCACGATTTTTATTGCAAGGTAAGCTGGGAGGATATTTTGGAATCGGTGTAGAATTTAAATTTAAGATCAAATTTTATCCAGTTTTTATAGCGAGAAAAGACATAGTCAAGGAACCAGAACCGACTAACAAATAACTAAATTTTAGTTTCAAAGAATGAGCTCAAATGAAAGACAATATCGTTCGTACTTGGATCATGTCGAGAACATTGGAACAACTTGTGGATTTGATGTTGAGGAAGATGTTTTAAGAATTCCATCAACAAAGAGGGTAAGACCACTAAAACTAATACCCAAGTGCCCATGCACATTAAATATACCCTTGTTTGTCCACCTTGGTGAACAACAATATCGCTCAAAAATGTTTCCTAGCTTGCCCGGCTACGCGAAACGTGGTTTACCTTCCGGCAATATAGATTGATTTGTCATTAATTTGGTTTTGAAAATATACTTATCTCCCAGTATTTCAAAAACACAGGTATGTCAGATTGGAAAAAAACGTCGTTATGGACAAGAAGGACAAAAGTCAACTGAAGAAGAAATCTCTAGAATGCTAGACAATGCTAGATATGGAAAGCAAAATGAGATAAGAAACCTAAATGACCACCCGACCGAGAACCAAGGGCAAAATCAGACGGTGTCACCATCACATCACCATGACAACCCACGAACTGACGAATCAAAAGCGTCTTTATGCGAAAGTACAAAATCTGAGAAAGCACATGTGTCAAAACAGTTTGTACCGCGAAGCAACACAGAGCCGGTCAAGAATTGTACTAAACTAGATAAACAACTGCTTGATGAAATTGTTAGAAAGGTAGCAACAGAATTGCTCTCAAGAACAACTCTGGAAGAAACGACTGTAGATTGTAAAGCAGAAAGCGATCAAGTGGTTAACAAGGAATGGAATAAAGGAGGTTAGTCAGTGAATGTGCTGCGAAAATTGGTTCGGTGTATTAAGCCTCGTTCAGACGAGCAAGTTTTCCTTGACAAGTTTTATTTGCTGGTGTGTACGCTAAAAAATTAACAATTTTTCCTTGACAAGGAGCCTGGTTTAAAAAGCTAGTCGTACTAGCTTTTCAACAAGGAAACTTGCCCGTGTGTACGTGCAACAAGGAACACTTGACAAGGGAATTTTTGTTTACGTACTTAATTCATGCGGCCTCGTAAAAGTTGTCAAGAAAAAATATTTTCAAATTTCGCGTACACAGGAACAACTAAAGCCTGTGAAGGAAAACTTGTTCGGAAGTGCCCTGGAAAGGCACAAAAAGCAATAATACCTGGGATCTTGAATACGCAAGAGATAAGAAGTGAGTTTAACTCGAAAATGCTGAACTTTAGTATAGTTTTACGAGTTACTAAACATGTTTAGAAATTTTGAAAAAAAATCCCTGTCCGATGTGTGCTATTCACTTTTCGTACAACCGACCCTGGTTAGTTTAAAAGTACAATATTTTTTCTCCTTCGTTAGGATTTATGGAGTTGAGCGAGGTATCGAAGTTATTTGATCAAAATGTTCTC
Organism: Muricea muricata; assembly: GCA_963855995.1. NCBI lineage: Eukaryota > Metazoa > Cnidaria > Anthozoa > Malacalcyonacea > Plexauridae > Muricea > Muricea muricata. Next base: position 12,236,242 of record OY979729.1, on the reverse strand, counting down.
AGACAGTTGAGATGTGAAGCTGGCGGAATAAAAACAGTCCTGAGGAATTCACATCAGGTTTTTAAAGGTTTGTTTTCATGGCAAATCAAGAATACCCAACGCACTCGTGTCCCCATTCTGATTAAGTACTTGTGATATGTATTTTCTTTCATTTAACAGTGCAAGGTGGTCGAGTAGAAATACGCGATTGGAGAGAGGACAGTCATGGCAAGAAAAAAGATGATAAAAAACCATCAGGAACACAGAAATATTGGAAAACTAAACTATGTTGGTTTCATTCCCATCACCCTGATGGATGCCCGATGGAGAGCGATCAATGCAGTTTCGCACACGGAATGGAGGAATTGATACCACCACAGAGATAGATACACAGTTATAACACTATTATTAATATATGTAAAGTTGTTTTGTATAAAGCATGAGAAATTATCAATAGTAACGTTCGCCAAAGCCTATCGACCAGGTTGATTCTTTTTGTCTTTCTTTTCGCATTCATGTCCGGACATTGCGTTACAGATGCTTGCGTTTTCAATGCGATTTTACTTAAAAGTTTGTCACAGAGTCATTAGCTTTGCGAAGTATCAATCACTATGAAATAATATATATGCTACATGTTTATACAAGCTATACACAGTGCAACTAGCAGCTTACAGTAACTGTTAATCATCTGTTGTTGTTGTTGGTGTACTTCGATCGACTTTCTCACAAGTTTTCTTTCTCACAATTTTTCCGAGGGCAAGCAAGTGAAAAACTAGCACATCAAAGTCAGTAAAATTGTCGATGCTTATGAAATAAGCATAAACAGCCTTGCAGAGACAACCAAACCGAAAACGAGAGTTAACATAATATGAAGTGGATAACTTTTCTTCTTTGTCTCTTCAAGATTTTCAATTGTTGCCCCAGTAAAAATTCAGGAAACCTTTCGAAGTCATTTCTAAGCAATTAAATGAATCAAGCAGCTTTACTGTTGATACCCTGCTGGCGCATACCCTAGTCCAATACCGCTCTTTCCCCCTGCACCCCGGGATAACTGGAATGCTCTTGATCGTTCGAATTCTTTCTCAAGGTCAGTTAATATTTTATCTCCCTTAGTGGGACCGTCGTCCCCAGTCTCTCCCGTCTCCTCTCCTTGACCTTTGATTCCCATCAATCTTCGGAACTTCGCTCCCATTTCTCCTCCTTGGTCACCAGTGAATTTTGTTCCTGACCACATGGCGTTGTTGGAAGGAGCCTAGAAATAACGAGAATGAGATATTAAGTCGGTTCCTCACTAGCGACATATATGCACAAGCTAAAACAAAAGACAAAACAGAGAAATGCAATGAAGCTTACGACATAAGCAACGACATAAGTACAAGCATAAGACCAAGAGCAGAAGCTATGGTAGAACAAAAGCAAATTCAAAAGAAAATTATTTTCCTTTTGTCTTCAAAATTAATGCTTTGTTTTCTCGCTTAAGCTTGTGCTGCTAGTATAAGGCAAGTAGTTAGGTCATTGCACAGCTCTACATCACTGTTCTATTTCAAAAAGAGCTTCTTCAAAATTGCCTGAACATACCCGTTGAACTCATTTCTAATTATAAGTTCATTTGCATAAGCTTCACATCCATGACAACAATGTCTCTGGACATACAACTAGAAGATCTGTGCAATGACCAAACCTAAGCTTTACATGCGCACTAAGATTCTATGGCCCTGACACACGGTGCATTTTTCTTGCAATTTTCAATGCAATTCTACTCTTAAGAGATGTAAATTTGTGACAAATGGTTGGTATGTTAAAAATATGTAGGCAAACTGTGATCGAAACATGTATTTGTCAACTTTACATCTCCCAAGAGTAGAATTGCATTACAATGTGCGATGATACCTCTTCACTCTTCTTATGGCTCCACAATAATTTTCTCTTCTCTTGCTGTTTCGCATAAAGTTGTGGATTCACCATAGACGGGTTAAGATAACTTGGTAAGTTATGTGTGGCAGCGCTCGCCTGAGCTTCGTGTTTTAAAGACTCCTGGCGCTGAGCGAGTCTTTTCATTACTTCTTCCGAAGACAATGTCTCTTTTTCTTTTGCTGCAAGTGGAAAAGAATTTGCTGGAATTTTTATAAGGCTACATTCTACTACAGACGGATGGAATGGAGTTGATTTATTTTTTAATATGGAAAGCCATAGCTGTCTTAAGTGATAAAACGTCATTTCATTAGGTGCTTTATACATTATATACGGTGCTTTAAACATGACATGCGGTGCTTTGAGTATTATATGCGGTGCTTTAAATATTATATGCGGTGCTTTGAGCATTATATGCGGTGCTTTAAGCATTATATGCGGTGCTTTAAACATTATATGCGGTGCTTTAAACATTATATGCGGTGCTTTAAACATTATATGCGGTGCTTTAAACATTATATGCGGTGCTTTAAACATTATATGCGGTGCTTCGAGCATTATATGCGGTGCTTTAAACATTATATGCGGTGCTTTGAGTATTATATGCGGTGCTTTAAACATTATATGCGGTGCTTCGAACATTATATGCGGTGCTTCGAACATTATATGCGGTGCTTTGAACATTATATGCTGTGCTTTGAGCATTATACGCAGTGCTTTCATCATTATACGCAGGTATTTCATCATTATACGCGGCGCTTTCATCATTATATGCGGTGCTTTCATCATTATACGCGGTGATTTCACCTTTGTACGCGGTGCTTTCATCATTATATGCGGTGCTTTCACCTTTATACGCAGTGCTTTGAACATTATACGCGGTGGTTCCAGCGTCATTATACTCAGTGAGCCAGTACCTTTGGTCAGCGTTGTGGAATGTTACACGATTCTGCTATACGTCATGTCATCAAGAATATCTAAACACTCATCGAATATTCATAGGGCGATCACGTGTCATTTCCTGCTTGGAAATTTACAAGTTGAGCGCAGTTATAAAACGGTAAAATATATAAGACTTTTCTGGCGTTTTAAATCGAAAGTAAACCCAGGGGGTTTGAAATATGGAACAAATACTGCAATCTTTAAATTTGGGGACTTTGCGTGGCCGATTTGAAGCACAGCGAATAGAACCGCAGGCAGTTTTAAATTTAATGCGAAATTTTGAAAAATTTTGGGAAAAAATTTTGAAAAAAATTTGGGAAAAAAATTTGAAAAAAAATTCGGGAAAAAATTTTGGCAAAAAATTCTGAAAAAAATTTGGGAAAAAATCTTGAAAAAAAATTCTGGAAAAAATTTTGAAAAAAAATTTGGGAAATTCATGAATAATTCATGAATAATTCATGATAATTCATGAAAAATATTGGGGAAAATTTTGAACAGAAGAATTTGGGAAAAAATTTTGAAAAAAAATGTGGGAAAAAATTCTAAAAAAAAAATTTGGGAAAAAATTCTGAAAAAAAAATTGACAAAAATATTGGGGAAAATTTTGAACAAAAAATTTGGGAAAAAATTTTGAAAAAAGTTTGGGAAAAAAATTTGAAAAAAAATTCGGGAAAAAATTTTGACAAAAAATTCTGAAAAAAATTTGGGAAAAAATCTTGAAAAAAAATTCTGGAAAAAATTTTGAAAAAAAATTTGGGAAATCATGAATATTTCATGAATAACTCATGATAATTCATGAAAAATATTGGGGAAAATTTTGAATAAAAAATTTGGGAAAAAATTTTGAAAAAAGTTTGGGAAAAAAATTTGAAAAAAATTCGGGAAAAAATTTTGACAAAAAACTTTGACAAAAAATTCTGAAAAAAATTTGGGAAAAAATCTTGAAAAAAAATTCTGGAAAGAATTTTGAAAAAAATTTTGGGAAATTCATGAATAATTCATGATAATTCATGAAAAATATTGGGGAAAATTTTGAACAAAAAAACTTGGGAAAAAATTTTGAAAAAAAATGTGGGAAAAAATTCTAAAAAAACAATTTGGGAAAAAATTCTGAAAAAAAAATTGACAAAAATATTGGGGAAAATTTTGAACAAAAAATTTGGGAAAAAATTTTGAAAAAAGTTTGGGAAAAAATTTTGACAAAAAATTCGGGAAAAAATTTTGACAAAAAATTCTGAAAAAAATTTGGGAAAAAATCTTGAAAAAAAATTCTGGAAAAATTCATGAATATTTCATGAATAATTCATGAATATTTCAAGAATAATTCATGAATATTTCATGAATATTTCTGAAATTCATGAATAATTCATGAATATTTCATGAATAATTCATGATAATTCATGAAAAATATTGGGGAAAATTTTGAACAAAAAAACTTGGGAAAAAATTTTGAAAAAAAATGTGGGAAAAAATTCTAAAAAAACAATTTGGGAAAAAATTCTGAAAAAAAAATTGACAAAAATATTGGGGAAAATTTTGAACAAAAAATTTGGGAAAAAATTTTGAAAAAAGTTTGGGAAAAAATTTTGACAAAAAATTCGGGAAAAAATTTTGACAAAAAATTCTGAAAAAAATTTGGGAAAAAATCTTGAAAAAAAATTCTGGAAAAATTCATGAATATTTCATGAATAATTCATGAATATTTCATGAATAATTCATGAATATTTCATGAATATTTCTGAAATTCATGAATAATTCATGAATATTTCATGAATAATTCATGATAATTCATGAAAAATATTGGGGAAAATTTTGAACAAAAAAACTTGGGAAAAAATTTTGACAAAAAATTCGGGAAAAAATTTTGACAAAAAATTCTGAAAAAAATTTGGGAAAAAATCTTGAAAAAAAATTCTGGAAAAATTCATGAATATTTCATGAATAATTCATGAATATTTCATGAATAATTCATGAATATTTCATGAATATTTCTGAAATTCATGAATAATTCATGAATATTTCATGAATAATTCATGATAATTCATGAAAAATATTGGGGAAAATTTTGAACAAAAAAACTTGGGAAAAAATTTTGACAAAAAATTCGGGAAAAAATTTTGACAAAAAATTCTGAAAAAAATTTGGGAAAAAATCTTGAAAAAAAATTCTGGAAAAATTCATGAATATTTCATGAATAATTCATGAATATTTCATGAATAATTCATGAATATTTCATGAATATTTCTGAAATTCATGAATAATTCATGAATATTTCATGAATAATTCATGATAATTCATGAAAAATATTGGGGAAAATTTTGAACAAAAAAACTTGGGAAAAAATTTTGAAAAAAAATGTGGGAAAAAATTCTAAAAAAACAATTTGGGAAAAAATTCTGAAAAAAAAATTGACAAAAATATTGGGGAAAATTTTGAACAAAAAATTTGGGAAAAAATTTTGAAAAAAGTTTGGGAAAAAATTTTGACAAAAAATTCGGGAAAAAATTTTGACAAAAAATTCTGAAAAAAATTTGGGAAAAAATCTTGAAAAAAAATTCTGGAAAAATTCATGAATATTTCATGAATAATTCATGAATATTTCATGAATAATTCATGAATATTTCATGAATATTTCTGAAATTCATGAATAATTCATGAATATTTCATGAATAATTCATGATAATTCATGAAAAATATTGGGGAAAATTTTGAACAAAAAAACTTGGGAAAAAATTTTGACAAAAAATTCGGGAAAAAATTTTGACAAAAAATTCTGAAAAAAATTTGGGAAAAAATCTTGAAAAAAAATTCTGGAAAAATTCATGAATATTTCATGAATAATTCATGAATATTTCATGAATAATTCATGAATATTTCATGAATATTTCTGAAATTCATGAATAATTCATGAATATTTCATGAATAATTCATGATAATTCATGAAAAATATTGGGGAAAATTTTGAACAAAAAAACTTGGGAAAAAATTTTGAAAAAAAATGTGGGAAAAAATTCTAAAAAAACAATTTGGGAAAAAATTCTGAAAAAAAAATTGACAAAAATATTGGGGAAAATTTTGAACAAAAAATTTGGGAAAAAATTTTGAAAAAAGTTTGGGAAAAAATTTTGACAAAAAATTCGGGAAAAAATTTTGACAAAAAATTCTGAAAAAAATTTGGGAAAAAATCTTGAAAAAAAATTCTGGAAAAATTCATGAATATTTCATGAATAATTCATGAATATTTCATGAATAATTCATGAATATTTCATGAATATTTCTGAAATTCATGAATAATTCATGAATATTTCATGAATAATTCATGATAATTCATGAAAATATTGGGGAAAATTTTGAATAAAAAATTTGGGAAAAAATTTTGAAAAAAGTTTGGGAAAAAAATTTGAAAAAAAATTCGGGAAAAAATTTTGACAAAAAATTCTGAAAAAAATTTGGGAAAAAATCTTGAAAAAAAATTCTGGAAAAAATTTTGAAAAAAAATTTGGGAAATCATGAATATTTCATGAATAACTCATGATAATTCATGAAAAATATTGGGGAAAATTTTGAATAAAAAATTTGGGAAAAAATTTTGAAAAAAGTTTGGGAAAAAAATTTGAAAAAAATTCGGGAAAAAATTTTGACAAAAAACTTTGACAAAAAATTCTGAAAAAAATTTGGGAAAAAATCTTGAAAAAAAATTCTGGAAAGAATTTTGAAAAAAATTTTTGGAAATTCATGAATAATTCACGAATAATTCATGATAATTCATGAAAAATATTGGGGAAAATTTTGAACAAAAAAACTTGGGAAAAAATTTTGAAAAAAAAATGTGGGAAAAAATTCTAAAAAAACAATTTGGGAAAAAATTCTGAAAAAAAAATTGACAAAAATATTGGGGAAAATTTTGAACAAAAAATTTGGGAAAAAATTTTGAAAAAAGTTTGGGAAAAAATTTTGACAAAAAATTCGGGAAAAAATTTTGACAAAAAATTCTGAAAAAAATTTGGGAAAAAATCTTGAAAAAAAATTCTGGAAAAATTCATGAATATTTCATGAATAATTCATGAATATTTCATGAATAATTCATGAATATTTCATGAATATTTCTGAAATTCATGAATAATTCATGAATATTTCATGAATAATTCATGATAATTCATGAAAATATTGGGGAAAATTTTGAATAAAAAATTTGGGAAAAAATTTTGAAAAAAGTTTGGGAAAAAAATTTGAAAAAAATTCGGGAAAAAATTTTGACAAAAAACTTTGACAAAAAATTCTGAAAAAAATTTGGGAAAAAATCTTGAAAAAAAATTCTGGAAAGAATTTTGAAAAAAATTTTGGGAAATTCATGAATAATTCATGAATAATTCATGATAATTCATGAAAAATATTGGGGAAAATTTTGAACAAAAAAACTTGGGAAAAAATTTTGAAAAAAAATGTGGGAAAAAATTCTAAAAAAACAATTTGGGAAAAAATTCTGAAAAAAAAATTGACAAAAATATTGGGGAAAATTTTGAACAAAAAATTTGGGAAAAAATTTTGAAAAAAGTTTGGGAAAAAATTTTGACAAAAAATTCGGGAAAAAATTTTGACAAAAAATTCTGAAAAAAATTTGGGAAAAAATCTTGAAAAAAAATTCTGGAAAAATTCATGAATATTTCATGAATAATTCATGAATATTTCATGAATAATTCATGAATATTTCATGAATATTTCTGAAATTCATGAATAATTCATGAATATTTCATGAATAATTCATGATAATTCATGAAAAATATTGGGGAAAATTTTGAACAAAAAAACTTGGGAAAAAATTTTGAAAAAAAATGTGGGAAAAAATTCTAAAAAAACAATTTGGGAAAAAATTCTGAAAAAAAAATTGACAAAAATATTGGGGAAAATTTTGAACAAAAAATTTGGGAAAAAATTTTGAAAAAAGTTTGGGAAAAAATCTTGAAAAAAAATTCTGGAAAAATTCATGAATATTTCATGAATAATTCATGAATATTTCATGAATAATTCATGAATATTTCATGAATATTTCTGAAATTCATGAATAATTCATGAATATTTCATGAATAATTCATGATAATTCATGAAAATATTGGGGAAAATTTTGAATAAAAAATTTGGGAAAAAATTTTGAAAAAAGTTTGGGAAAAAAATTTGAAAAAAATTCGGGAAAAAATTTTGACAAAAAACTTTGACAAAAAATTCTGAAAAAAATTTGGGAAAAAATCCTGAAAAAAAATTCTGGAAAGAATTTTTCAAAATTTTTTGGGAAATTCATGAATAATTCATGAATATTCATGAATAATTCATGAATATTTCATGAATAATTCATGAATATTTCATGAATAATTCATGAAATCATGAATAATTCATGAATTTTTCAGGAAAAAATCTTGAAAAAAATTAGGAAAAAGTTTTGACAAAATTTTTTTCCCCAATTTCTTTTTCAAAATTTTTTCCTGAATTTTTTTTCAAGATTTTTTCCTGGAAAATTCATGAATTATTCATGAATCATTCATGAATTATTCATGATTTCATGAATTATTCATGATATTCATGAATTATTCATGATTTCCCAAATTTTTTTTTCAAAATTTTTTTCCCAAATTTTTTTTAAAATTTCCCAAAAAAAATTGGGAAAAAATTTTGGGAAAAAATTTCGAAAAAAAATTTGGAAAAAAATTCTGAAAAAAAAATTTGGAAAAAGAATTCTAAAAAAATTTGGGAAAAAATTTTGAAAAAAAGTTTGGGAAAAAAAATTTGAAAAAAAAATTTGGGAAAAAATTCTGAAAAAAATTTGGGAAAAAAATTTGAAAAAAAATTAGGAAAAAGTTTTGACAAAAAAATTTTTTTCCAATTTCTTTTTCAAAATTTTTTCCGGAATTTTTTTCAAGATTTTTTCCTGAAAAATTCATGAATTATTCATGAAATATCATGAATTATTCATGATTTCCCAATTTTTTTTTCAAAATTTTTTCCAGAATTTTTTTGCAAGATTTTTTCCCAAATTTTTTTTTCAGAATTTTTTGTCAAAGTTTTTTGTCAAAATTTTTTGCAGAATTTTTTTTCAATTTTTTTTCCCTAACTTTTTTCAAAATTTTTTCCCAAATTTTTTTTCAAAATTTTTTCCCGAATTTTTTTCAAATTTTTTTTTCCCAAATTTTTTTTCAATTTTTTTCCCATTAAATTTAAAACTGCCTGCGGTTCTATTCGCTGTGCTTCAAATCGGCCATGCAAAGTCCCCAAATTTAAAGATTGCAGTATTTGTTCCATATTTCAAACCCCCTGGGTTTACTTTCGATTTAAAACGCCAGAAAAGTCTTATATATTTTACCGTTTTATAACTGCGCTCAACTTGTAAATTTCGAAGCAGGAAATGACACGTGATCGCCCTATGAATATTCGATGAGTGTTTAGATATTCTTGATGACATGACGTATAGCAGAATCGTGTAAGATTCCACAACGCTGACCAAAGGTACTGGCTCACTGAGTATAATGACGCTGGAACCACCGCATATAATGTTTAAAGCACCGCATATAATGTTTAAAGCACCGCATATAATGTTTAAAGCACCGCATATAATGTTTAAAGCACCGCATATAATGATTAAAGCACCGCATATAATGCTTAAAGCACCGCATATAATGCTCAAAGCACCGCATATAATGTTTACAGCACCGCATATAATACTCAAAGCACCGCATGTCATGTTTAAAGCACCGTATATAATGTATAAAGCACCTAATGAAATGACGTTTTATCACTTAAGACAGCTATGGCTTTCCATATTTTAACATTTATAACGCATAGTTTCCCAACTTTTAGAAGAAGAAAATTCCATCTAATAAAACAGGGTGATTTTCTCCCGTCGCACACATGACATGGCAGTTACATTGGTTTTCATGGTAATTGTGACTCCGAAATGAATTGCAATGTCATGTGTGATAGAAGGATCAACCCTAAAACAGGTTTATAATACAGAATACATCGAAATAACCTCGCCTCCCCCACAACCAACTCGAGTGGCAAAAGCCTGGCAAAAAGCGAAGCAAAATTGCGATACTCCAACAAAACTCGATATCGTATTCAAAACATCGCAATTTTGCTTCGATTTTTGTCAGTTTTTTTCCCACTGCAGTGCCTGCGAAAGAGGCTATAAAAGAAGTGATACGTTAGACATACGTGGTGGTATGGGCTTAGCAGGTCCTCCTAAGTAGATCTTCTTATCATCAAAATCTCTTCCCTTTTCCCGCCTAACACGATCTGGAGATCTGCTTCGTCTCGGACTGCTTCTTCTCGGACTCCTTCTCCCTCTTCTAGGACTCCTGTCTCCAGTTCTTCTCGGACTTCTATCCCCTCTCCTTGGACTACGACGGGGGCTGCGGTCCGCGGCTCTCCTTGGACTCCTGTCTCCTCTCCTAGGACTTCGTTCCCCACGGCGGGGGCTCCGATCTCTACTTCGTTTAGGGCTTCTCTCCTTTCTAGGACTCCTGTCTTTTCTAGGACTCCGATCCTTTCTAGGACTTCTGTCTTTTCTAGGACTCCGATCCTTTCTAGGACTTCTATCTCTTCTCGGACTTCTATCTTTTCTAGGACTGCGTTCCCTCCTAGGACTCCTCTGTTTTCTAGGACTCCTATCCTTTCTAGGACTCCTATTCTTTCTAGGACTTCGATCTCTCCTGGGACTGCGTTCTCTTCTAGGACTCGTATCTTTTCTAGGACTTCGATCCCTCCGTCTTGGACTCTTGTCTGTACTTCCTCCAGGACTTCTATCTCTGCTGCGACGAGGACTTTTGCCATCACTTTTCTTAGGACTTTTAGACTTCTCCCGGCTTCTTTCCCGGTTTCTGTCTCTGTTGTCGCTTCTGTCAGATCCTGGAAGGAAAGACGAAAGTCATTATTTGAAAAACTCCTCGCTACACCGTCTAGTATACTACCATAATAAATTCACGTAAGAATAAGGTTTTATTATACTCTTTAACTGTCACTATCATATACAATAACTTATTGTATAAACTATCAACATCATAGCTCAAAATTCAAACTACAGACCTTGTTTTCCGCCGTCTTCATGACTTTTACTCCGACTTCTAGATCGTTTGCGATCATGTGATGATAATCTTCTTTGTCCACCAATATCTTCATCCTACATGTTGGTGTAAAATATAACCCTTCAGGAAAAAGGTTAGTATCAAAGAATTTAATGAATCTAATTTTGCAGGGATGGCATGAGGGTTAGGAATTGTCCCTTCCCCCTTTTAGAACTATTCCAGAGGGTGAAGTTCCAACACAAAGTTCTAGGGGATAAACATAACATTCTGAGGTATTTTTTTGGGGGCCCATACCCAAACTTTTGGGTCGCATGCGATGTGGTCACCTAACACCCAGGATAGAAACTCAGGTTTGATATCCAGCCACACTTTAAGAAATGCGTCGTCAACTTGTGCAATTAAGTTTGATGCATTATACGAAATACATTATAGATTTTAGGAAAGGTAATTAGTACTGTCATGTAGACTTTAACATGATCATTGAACAAAAATTAAAACAAAAACTGGTGACTTTTCAGAGAGAATATTTTTACCTTTTATCTGCATACTACTGGAGAGTATCAAGAATTTAGCAACAATTGTTTAATGTGGCCTCATTGTTGATACGGTATGTTCATATCAGAGTACAAGCAGCAAATTTTTGTAACAAAGCTAATGATAAAGTAAATTTTAGAAAGACAGTAATGGACTCACCTTAGATTTAGAAGCATGTCGTATTTGACGACCAAATTCATCAACATTTGACCTGGATTCCTTCACTGACTGTTATGTTTGCAATAATGGCAATAATACAGTTTGGTATATTGTCGTAATACATACTATACTTAATAGTTTGCTGCAGTACATGAGCCTAGCAATCATCTGATATTAGATTTTACATATTGAGTTGGATCTGTGCAGATTGATCTATTAGCTTTGTTCCCAACTATATTACATAGAGTCATAGACTTGTATATTTTAGAGAGCTGACTAAAAACGTTGAAAATCAACTGAAATGCAAGCTGGACAGCTAGCTGAAAGCTAAAATATTAAAAACACAGTCTAGTTTGATTGCTATTAACATATGTCTAGTAATTCTTACACCAAACAAAATTTAAAACCTGGATTTAGCACCACAATGGGAAAAGTGGAAAACCCATCCCACAAATTTGGTCATGCTTTGCAATCAATCCTTTTTTTGTATCTGTGGAAGTGATTGTTCTGGGATCTGTGAACACTGACATACTTGCATAGTATGACCAAATATCCATAGAGATTATAAATAACACTGGAGAGGGCATTGTAATTTTTTTCACTGAAAACTTTTGTTTTCAGTTTTGTTTTTGGGAGGAAAATTCTGCTCCCGGATGCAGGGCCAAGCACTTGTTTTGCTGGTTTTATGGGCAAATTAGAAATTCACCCAAAAGGCTTAGTTTTTTATTTGGGGATTGTAAATGAGTGAACACCTAAGACTTGAATTTGCCCCCCCCCAAACAACGTGTTCCCAATTATAGCCTCAATGACCCCCCTAGTATTCTTTATAATCTCCATGCAAATATCAGGTTGGCTTTGCCACTGCATACAAACTGTCAACAATACTCACTGTAGGACTTGGACTTGAACTCCTTCTATTTTCACTTCCTACAATGAAGAAACCACACATATGTAATACTGTCAGTCCAACATTTGCAAATTTCTTTCAAAAGAAAATATTAATTTTGACAAGTGGAAACACAACTTCTTGTAACCACACAACAGACATGAAGAGCATTGGCACTTTTCCAGACTCGTTTCTAGGTCTCCCACATGCATAGTTCGATGGTTACTCTAATTAAAAACAAAATAATGGCCTTGCAAGCTGCCATCTTTATGCTCTTAGTCATTGCTACAGCAGCTAAGTTGTTGCAGCAAAAATAGCATTCTTCAAGTTATTGAAAGTCCACCTTATATATGTTTTTAAAATACAACCAATCTCACCTTGCTCCTGTTTTGGGGACTTTGAAATCTTCCTTGCCTCTTCACTTGGGCTGGGTGATTTAGATGGAGACCTTGATCGCTGGTGTTTGTTTGATGGAGCCTTAACTTCATTATGATTTTCTTCACCTACACCTTGCACAATGTCAGGTGATGGATAATTGTCTTCTGATGGCAGTTCTGGGTTGTACAGATCTTCATCCTGCTGAGGCGATAAAGAATGTTTTCGAAAATTTCTTTCTTTCGGTACATGCTTCACCTGCAAATTGTGTGTAAATTTGAAAAGGGGCACAGTCACCCTTGTCAACAATCTTTACAGAAAGGGCATAGGCCTATCTATGTATATGATACAACTTGCTGTATAACATTCCTACCATGGGACATGTGCTTGAATAACCATGCATAAAAACAGCATAAAATTTTGCCATCAGAGGAAGAGTAAAAATCTGCCATCGGCACCCATTTTCATATGCCGAAATGGCAATCAAATACAACAAGTCTCATCATGTAGAGACACTTTAGATGGCTTTTAAAAAATTTCATGTCAAATCCGACATATCCAGAGGTACAACTAGAGTGCTAATTGGGGGGGGGGGTATTTATATACTCGTCAGGCAGAATACAAACATATGAATAACCTCCCTCCCCCCAACTAACGCTCACGTTAAACCTCTGTGCATATCCCCGACTTTGCTGAAAAAATTACACAATGAAAATGAGAAATACTCTGAGTTCTTATTATTATTCTCAAATATACAGAGACACTTAATGCAAAATTTTCCTTAGTATAAGAATGCAGATGCTCAGTTATTTACATTTCCCTTTCTCTGCTGTCAACTTTGTCGACCTAATCACTCAGTTTCCCTTTCAACACGTGACCAAGACAACGCAAATGACTTGGGAGCAATTTTTACACTCACATATTTGCCTTGTTATTCTACAAAAACCGATTAAATTTCTACAGCAAATACTAGACATAGCAAACTAAAACCTCAGCGTATTTAATCCAACCTTTTGTGCGCCCAAGTCATGTTTTTTCGGCTTTCCTTCTTCATCTGATGAACTCCCGTAACCAACTAAATGAGCGTCCATCTTGATCTTCGTGCGAAACTTCCCGGATGAAAATTTCCACTTTCAGAACACAAACGGTTTGTATTTACATATTTGAAACGTTAAGTCCAAGTTTCCTTTGATTGTCTAGTTTTGTATACCAGATTATATACTGTATTGTTTATATTTTTCACGACAAACAACAAATAATTGCTCCCAATGGCAAAAAAGAACAACAACAAACAAAACCTTTTTTTTTGTTTATCCAAACGTGATACTTTCATGCAAGTGGAAACAAGATGTGCAAAATTCCTTAGCACATTACACGGAAATGGCCGACGCGCGGCCGAATGTGCGCCGACGAAACTGTCACCAAATAATACATGACATTGGGCAACAAGCTTAGGATCACAACAACACTGTCTCAAATTTCAGACGAAAAATTTTCCATTTTATTAAGCGAAGGAAGTGATCTGATAAGCCTTTCAGTTGACGCTTTGTGTTCGGAAAATGGAGAACCTAAATTTGTACAAAAGTAAGTGGACTAATGTAACATATGTGTGCAGGTTTTAGAGCGCAAAGTGGTCCTATATAACTTAACATGCGGTCCCCCATATCGTAGACTATATTGACATCACCGTGTCTCTATTGGAACATTACTTTCTCTTCTATAGAAAATGGCGATCGGTCGAGGAGACGTTGAGAGATTTTAAGCGTAGAAAATAACCTGAATTCGGGAGGAATTAGAAAAATTTAAGGAGGCACGGTGGTTGAGATCAATTCGTGACTTCAAGGCGTCAAGAGATCAGTATGGGTAACAAACACACAAGCACGCAAGATAGGGGCAACACGAAATTCTACGATGAAAATTCAGACGATTTTGAAGATGGATCGCGGCATGTACGATTTCAAGTCGAAGTCATACCCTCGGATCGCGAATCCGGGTTATTTCGGTCATTTCGAACTCGGCCTTTTAAAAAAACTACTCCCGAAAAGCGTCGCAGCACAACGTACGATTCGGCGAAGAAGACGCCTTGGCCTCATCCGCAGAGCGACTCCCTCTTCCTACCAGAATACGAGTACAAATCCGCTGTGAAATTTAACGAATATCAGGTAAACAGTACTAGACAGATGTGGGCTTGACAATTAGCGAAGTAAGGGTCTTTGTATTTCGGCACAAACCGTGAAAAATGCAATCCAATGTTTATATAGGCGTAATAAACATTTACGATTCAGATTGCTTTGAGTAGCTTGGTGAAAACCGTTTGCTAACTCGTGGGTATTTTGGTCTTTCTGTGATGCAAAAGATAACTAAACCACACAGAATAACACCTTGGGTTCGCCCATTTATTAGAAAGGCCGTGCGCGGAAACGTTTGATAAACATAACACAAATTCGAAAATACTCAAAACATGCCACAATTACGTTGTGCGAAAGTTGCAATCATTTCGAGACATTGCAACCCGTTTCGCCTTGGAATCCCATTGAGTTTTTCGCTAAAACAACATATTGTCGCCGGATAACTTTATTTTTGCCAATTGTGCAAATTCATTTTGTCAATATTTTGGGGCAAAGTCAATAATCGGCGATAATATTTGGCTTAGCGATTATCGTGCCTCTGAATGCATCCGTTTCTCCGCAGGACGGCAAGTTGCCACGAACCCACAACTGCAATTTAGCGTTTAAAAAAATCCTAAACTTCCTGTGAAATGAATGGGGTTTGCAATTTTTAACGCAATTTGACTTTAATTAAGTTTTGTTAATAAATCATAACAGCTGAACAACGTCAAACGGGCTTAAACATGCCAGACTGGGAGCCTACGTGCTGCAAATTGGTTTTTCCGCGCGGCTTTTGACGAAAACGCATTGTTTTTAGGAGTGATTAAAACGAGAAATTGTCCTTTTCAGTGAAGTATGTGAATCGCTTCATTGTTTTACACACCTAAGAATACAAGAGTTAGCAATTTCTAAAATGAAAAGAACTTTAAAATTTTCTATTTTTTCATATATATAATTCGTTAAATGGAGTTGATCCTCCTTCATTAAAATTGGATAACTGCTTAATGGATTCTTTAAAGTCCATAAATGTTTATATTTTGTGTGGTAATGTGGCTTGGCTTGTTTTACTTAAATGTTACTAATGTAATTTGTCTGGTTGATTAGATATTGGAAAATATTGGAAAAGGGAATTTTGGACATGTAAGTAGAAGATTATGACAATAATACTTGAGTTGTGAGAGCTGAAGGAATAGTTATGGGATAGTCTATGAGATCAGCGGTGACCTAGTGATATGGTATGAAAATGGTATGTTATGGTTATGATGTAGTATGGTATGGAATAGGATGATGTGATATGCATATAGTATGGTATATGATATAGTAAGGTATATGGTAAGGTATATGATATGGTATGGTAAGGTATATGGTATGGTATGATATGATATGAAATAGTATATGTATATGGTATGGTATATGGTATGATATGCATATGGTATGGTATGGTATGCATATGGTATGGTATATGGTATGGAATGGTATGATATGGAATGGTATGATATTGAATGGAATGGTATGATATGATATGATATGCATATGGTATGGTATATGCATATGCTATGGTATGGTATATGGTATGGTATATGCATATGGTATGGTATATGGTATGGAATGGTATGATATTGGTATGATATGATATAGAGTTGTATATGGTATAATATGCATATGGCATGGTATGGAATGGTATCATATGGAATGGTATGATATTGGTATGGTATGATATGCATATGGTATGATATGGTATGGTATGGTATGTTATAGTATAGTGTGATGTGCTGTGGTGATATGCATATGGCATGGTATGCTGTACTGTGGTTATTATATCTATACCATGGTATACCATGGTGTGGTATGATTTAGTGTAATCTAAGGTATTGTAATATGGTTTACTGGAAGGAATTATATGGTAGTAATAGTAAGTATAATTATAAATCTAGATACTAAAAGTTAAGAAAAAAGACACACAAGAAATATTTGCAATGAAGGTAAAACAACTGATGCATTCTGTATTCATAAATATGACAGTGTACAGGTGCAATAGTTGTTGCTATACACCAACATTAATGACCCATACCTTCAGGTATCAAACAAGTCAGATATAGTCAGAGAGGACTGCATACAACAATGTAAAGATGAAATAATGATACAGGTAATTAACACAAATTTAAATTTGTCTTTAGTCTGTTAAGTTAATTTGCACTAATGATTATCCTTTTATTCTAACTAGAATAAGCTCAGTCAACATCCATTTGTTACGAAGTTGAAGTGTTCATGGCAAACAAAACATAATCTTTACGTTGGTAGGTGTCTATTTATACTCATTAGTGTGGTTTGATAGTGACTTGCTAGTGCTTGTTAGTATAGTTGAGGGTAACTCATTAGTGCTCATTAGTATGGTTGAGGGCAACTTGTAACAGGTCAATAGACATATACACAATAGCTCCAATAACTATGCAAGCTCATAACTTCTTATTTTATTTACAGTTTCAGAATTTTTAGAGTTTGGTGACTTGCAAACATTTTGGCAGGTGAAAAAGAAATTTGATGAAAGTACAGTGAGGCTACTTGGAGCAGAGATAGCACTTGCATTAGGTAATTGCTTGCTTTATAATAGGTTTAATTCTAGACTAGTCAATTTACTTGCCTTTAACTTGCTAAAACTGATGGCCAGTCAGCTAAACAGTGGGCGAGTGGCCACAGACAAGCCTTTGAGAAATGCATGGTTACATGGCAAAACTTTGACTGGAGACATTCAAATTGACACACTATCTGATATTCAGCCTATTGTCTTTACTTTAGATTACTTTCATTCAAATGGTATAATATATAGGGATTTAAAGGTAACTAAAATATAATAATATGAATATTTAAATTAAAAACTCCACTTAAAAACAAATGTTGTACATGATGAAATCTTTTTACTTAGATGGAAAATATTCTAATCAATAAACATGGTCATGTGGTTGTAACAGACTTTGGCTTAGCAAAATGGCTATCATCTGGGCAAAAAACAGCAACAGTTACAGGGACACTGAAATATATGGGTAGGGAAATATGTCTCTTTTATCAATATCCAGCCATCAAACAAGCTCTACTTCAGCTGAAGACATACTCAGAACAAAATACATGAATTATACTAGTGTCTACAAGTTCTTGTTATAAATCAGGTGTAATATTCTCTTCAATTGCATCAAATTATTCAGCTCCAGAGATGTTAAAAAGTGAGAAATACGACCATGCAGTCGACTGGTATGCTCTTGGCGCTGTTCTCTGTGCTTCACTATTGTCAAAGGTGAATTTCTGTATTTTTACATTTTCACTTATTTCTATAAATTACATCTCTCCTTCTGATCCACAGTTCCCTTATCCTGTCCCAGTTGAACAAAAAGAAAAACAAGAATTATTAAAACAAGTTTCTGAAGAAGCTGGTGACATACTACAGAAGGTATTTAAACTAAACTACAGTAATACAGCCAGGCAGACCGTAATATTGAACTTACAGTAGTTTCCAAAATGAAGTGTCTTAAGTACAGATTTTTCTGTAAAGTGTTCACTGTAAAATTAGTATTTAAATTTTGTATAATTGCAGTTACTAGAGAGAGATCCAAAGCAAAGGTTATGTTCACTGGATTCTTACAAAAACCATCCTTTCAATAAATGCATTTCATTCGAAGATGTTCAAGCGAAAAGTGTATGTGCACAGATATATAATACGAAATGGCTAAAAGGTTGTTTGTTTCAAAGAAAAATTAAGGGCTAATAATTCGGTGTTTAAATTTTTCAGTGTCCTCCGTTTTCTGGTCAGCTACTTGAAGAATTAAGTAAAAGAAATTCAAAAAGCGAGTAAGTTGATTTGAATCTTGTTAGAGCAATAGTTGTTTTCTGGAGCAGAGGCGTTCCTCAAAGCGTCTTACCGCAGATCATTGGACCCACCAAACTGGTGGGCTTTAACCATCTCCACTTGCGTGGAATGTTGGCAAGGTGGGTTGGGCCTCTAACTCACCCTCGTACGTATAATAACTGTGCTTCGTGATCAGACACGAGTCACAAGGGTGATGTCAGAGGCGACTTTGGAAGCCTTCAAATGGATTAGGTTCAGTCGTTCATAATTTATCTAAACAAGTATGGACATCAGCTGCAAGTAAGGATCGCCCACCTCACTCCTCCACCCCCAGACATTTTCTTACCCTCCTACTCATGTGGGTGTGTAGCAAGTTCCCCGTACCTACGCAGCACTTGCAAAAAAACTGACACTCAGAAAGAGTCATGCTAGGACAGCCCCGTGACTTCATTATTGTACGGATCGCGATTTCTACTTTTCAGACCCCAGACGAAACTTCAGCTGCGCGAGAAATCAAGACTGCAGAAACAACAGGTAATACAATATCAAACAAAATACTCCTCGTACAAAATTTCGGATGGGAACTTGTAAAGTGAAATCTACGTTATATTTTCAACGGCCAAACACGAGATAAACCATTCAAAATCCCTCCCCTAACCCTTAAGGTCGGGTCATGCGAGGATGAAGAGCATTAATGAGAGTTGGCAGTCACGGTATCGTGGTAAGCCGCTGTACTTAATGAATGCTTTCCCAACACAATTGCGGGTTTTAGTGAAGTGATAACATAGTCAAAACACTCATTCTTTTATTTTTTCAGTGTAAAGCTTAAAATTTGACTACTCTCTTCAACTCTTGTTCACGTGTAATCCGACATTCAGCCAATATTTCATTCTTATTTCACAACTACGTAAAAAAGCAGGAGTTTCTCCCTAGGGTGTATGCAAATGCTATTCTGTTATTTCGTTTTCATGCAATTCTCGTAACAAATTCTGAACTTTGTGTTCTCTCTTAGCACCGTCCTAATTCCTGGGCCAGTCCGGAGAATTTCAGAATGCAGTTTGACCAAGTCATAAAACATGGCAAAGCCAAGGAAGCCATCGCTCAGAACACGAAATTCTAAAACATGGACAAAAGTCGATTCGTGAATGTGTGAAAAATTGAAGCAAACTGCTCACTGCTCGATAGCAAACGTGCTTAACTCGATTGTCCAGCTTTGAGAAAACGTGTATGTAATTCTGATGCCCCCTGTACGCTTGTGGTAAACAATACCAACTGGGACAGCAGAACTATATATGCGAAGACCAACTTTCTTTTGTGTATAAAATCAAGTTAGAAATCACTGGCACCATATATTAGAATGGAATAGTCACTTAAAATACCCTCTTTAAACTTGCATGTCCAAGTTAAAACTAATACACTAAAGTGTTTTATATTAAAAACGCTTTCATGTAATTGAAAAACAAAAAAAACAAGCTTATATACAGGTGCTCAAATGACTGCCACTCCAGAAATTAGCACGAGCTTAAACGAAGACTGGGCGAGTGTAAAAAAACGTTGAGTTGTGTTCAATGATGGATATTAAATTCTAAATCTATATATATAGTTATTTACTGAACAGATTAATATTATATGTATTGCCTTTAATGTGGAGTGTGGTAATTATTATTGTATAGTAAAAATGGACTAATAATTATGGTATATAATTATAACATTTTTATATTTGAGGAAAAAATTGTGTGGGTTGTTTTGTTATGTTTTTGTCTGCATATTGGTTTCTTTGAAGTTCTAAAAAATTACCGAGTTCAATGCATGAATAGATCGACACTTTCTGGTTGATTAATATACATCAGTACTCGTCACAAAGCGTTAAATATATAATTCTAACATTCTATTTAATATATTCACTATGTGATACAATGAACTACCTAATATTGTTAGGCAATGCTCACTAACATTAATTTCAATGTTCTTCATGGAACATATTTACACGGTTCTTTTTGTGTAGAGAAGTACCATCAATAAATACGTAAAGCTCCCTTCCCCGTCCTTAGCTATACGATGGCGACAAATATAACTTGTTGAACGTTGACAAAACAGAATTGTTCAACGTTGTTAGTGATATTTACAGTATGAGCCCGAATCAGGTGTAACAATGGTGAACAATATTGTTGACAACATTGAACAAGGTTGGCAGCGCGTTAGAACAATGTTCAACCTGTTTTCAACAACCTTGAATCAATGATATTCTGCTATCTGTACTGGTAAACATGTTCGTGTCACCTTCCCTCCCTCCCTCCAATCACTATGAAATGCTTGATTACTTTTGGCCCATCCCATAGTTACATTCTCAAAACAGTAGCATTTACTACGCATGCCAGTTATCAGATTATGAAACAACCGAGAAAAATACGTCCGAAGCTCATTTTTCTCAATGGATCTTTCTTGAAATCTGACATGCCTAATCACCATTCTTCAGGTAGGATGAAACACAGGCAACGAAACATTCAAATTATATATGCGCATGAATGAATCGGGCACAAGTTGTAAAAGAGCAGATCTAATCTGTCTTCTATTACTGAGTACGCAATTTTACCATGATACCCCCTGTATTCCCTAAACGTACCACATACCCTGGATCATCCCCGACGGTGTAGATGTTACTGACTACCTTGTAGCATAAAGGATGAGCAAGATGAGACAAACAGCTATTACGACACTGAGAATGATCGCATCTCTTCGTTTTCTCAAGTTGATTTTTTGCATTAAATTGTTCAGCGCTGGAAAACGACCTGAAGTGTTGGTTAAGGTTGAAAATTGCATTTCATTCTTGCAGTACATCATGAGGGCTGAGTAGCACACATAGAGCTATGTTTAGTTCAAGTTTCTCCTATTATAGCGACACTTGAACTAAAACAAATCATCCTTACTGGACCTCTAGGAAGAACAGGTTAGAACTGATCGAGCTAACCAGTATAAAGGTTACTTGACTTTCAGTGAAATATGATAGAATTATCATTAATTGAAAAGTCGTGTTGAAAAAGGATACTTGTGATTCCTCCCATTCTGTTCGAGATTTGATAAAGAGCTCCGCGTTGTCTTGACATGTTTTCTTTAGTAGCCATCGCAATTCTAACAGAACAGAACAGAACAAAACATTTTCTTTAGTCACCGTCGCAATTGAATGAGAATCACCAGGGATATGCTTGCTAGATGTCTACAACTAAAAGAAGGACAAAGGAATCCCAATATGGCCAGATGTGTTAGGCGAACTTACCCAATTGCTTCATCAGCAAGACGGTCTGAACTGCAAGAGGAAATGAGAAATGTTATTATGGGTGGTATCACAATCACACTATCACTGATAGTGATATTAACAAGCCTGTAGCGTGGTCATCTTGATAAGGGTAAAGAATATAGACCTTCGGGTGCGACATGCTACCTTCCTGATTGTCATGCTCTGATATTTCCCGAAAAAGCTTTCCCCCAGATTGAGCTTTATCATAAACACATTCTCAGTTCTATTACCCAAAATTTGACAGAAGCCATGGCAAAATAGCAACGCAAAAACGACAATATCCAGTAAAAATACAAATGATACGATCTGCTATAGTAAATAGACACAACTTACTTTCGAATATGATCGTTTTCTTTAAGATAAAGATCAGTTTTACGATGAACTCCACCGGAAGATTTATAACCACTTCTGAAGAAGATTAATACTTTTTCATTATAAAATACTTACTGTAATAATAAATAATGAGTAGAAACATACTTATTATGACCAATGATAATTTATTATATCGAGTTTTCCACCATAATAGATTATTTCTTCAGAGAACGTTTTTACTCATTTTTCATGCATATTATCAGGCTGTCCTTTTTTAACGTATAAACAATATTGTTTATATTTAAAATATAAACAATATCCTTTTTTGAAAACTCAAGACATACCCAAGCAATTCTTCTCTTTCAATAAATGCTTCGATATTTGCCTACAAAAAAAATATTTCACTTTAAACTTAATCCATTTCAATAGAACAAGAACAAGAATATAAAACGAAATAAAGAGTTCTATCAAATAAAAATCATGTAATTTTACCTAACAAGGTTAGGAACTGGTTATGAGAAGACGCAGTTGAAAGCATCCTGGGCGTCTATAGGTTAACTGTAATGGTCTAATTTCTTTGCTCTTACCTTCGTCTTTGTAAATTCTTGGGAGTAATCTTTCAAGATGTCGCGATGTCTTTGTAGTGTGTGCATTTGAGATGCACTTGGTTGCGAGAAACTTAGATTCGACGTTGTCTCAGCCATTTTGTCATTCACTTCAGTCAACTGAAAATAAAATAATATTTTATTTATTTTGCTTCCAGCCTCACTGCTAAAGCGACTATTAAAGTGAGATTACAGGGAGATGTGTTTTTAGAGGCTGCTAAACTTTGAAAGTTTCCCGCCGTTAACACAAAGACCATAACTTCCAGCGGCCATCATACTTAGTGACGTCTTATACTCTAGCTGATCTGACCGTGACTAAAAGGCCTGGAACTAGCTACCAAATAGAAATTTTGCTAATCACCAACAAACATGTCATAGTATATAAATCAAAAGTTTTTAAGACAACTTTAATTGAATAAACTGTGTATAATCAAGGTTTTAATGTTATTAAATATTCTACGTTCTAGTATTATGTCTATGTGCGATTTTAACTATTCCCTGGTGATTGAACAATAACATACACATATTTTGAATTCGTTTGACTGTTATGCTGTTTATGAGTAACAGACATTTTATAGTATGTAAATCAAAACTTTTCAAATAATTATGCGCCAAAAATAAAAACACTAGGGTCGGCACATCACATAGCATTACACTCATTACACTTAACACGATAAGAGGTGGAAGTTCAAAACCTTCTAGAT
Organism: Muricea muricata; assembly: GCA_963855995.1. Classification (NCBI taxonomy): domain Eukaryota; kingdom Metazoa; phylum Cnidaria; class Anthozoa; order Malacalcyonacea; family Plexauridae; genus Muricea; species Muricea muricata. The sequence continues at coordinate 12,212,522 of OY979729.1, read as the reverse complement.
TCTGTCCAGGCTCAAATTTCCACACTTCCACACCAAGCTGACGTCTTGTCTATTGAATAAATTTGAATTGACCACAGAATCTTCACAGCAAGAGAGATTTCCCGAATGTTCTTCAAACTATTTTCAAAGCAAAGCTGAACTAAACCTCTCACTTATGACTTCTCTCTGAATTACAACGTGACAAGTGCACAACATTAATGGTGTTTACATGAATACGTCAATATGTTACGAAACGAAACTATTTTGAATAATATTTCAATGAAAAAAAGTTCAAATCGAAACTAACAATTGTGCAGGAATATTGTCTCCTGTGGTTTAAATTAGGAAAAAAGAAAAGAAATTGTAAACAGTACATTCGCGAAATTCCTCAAAGTCAAAAGCAGAACTGGGCATAAAGACAAACGTCACGGATTAAATCTTCAAACGTCTACATGTCCTCGTGTGCGTTACTTTGCTGCGAAATTTTAGGCAGCAAAATGTAGATATCCTGTGATGATGTAGACAAGCGATGGCAACAGGTTATAAACATGAGAGGTTTGAAACAAAAGTTGATCATAATCTTCATTGTGTTATATGTACAGAAGTATTGAAAGATCCAGTACAATGTCGTAGGAACGAACATCATTTCTGCAGGAATTGTATCATCGAACATCTTAAACATTCACGGACCTGTCCAACATGTAAAGATCCTCTGACTGTCGAGACACTCGTCAGAGCTCAACGATTCCTTGCGAACACTCTCTCAAGTTTAAAGATTTACTGTGACAATTCACAGCGTGGTTGTCGTGCGGTCGTGGAGCTTGGTTCACTCAACAATCACGTAGCAAGCTGCGGTTTTAGTCCAGTGCCGTGTTCAAACGATCAATGTGACGAAATAATAAGCCGTCGTGATAAAGAAATTCATGAAAATAAACTTTGTGATTTTCGACGAGTCAAGTGTGATTACTGCGCCCAAATGGTGTTGTATAAGAACTTTATGCAGCATTCGTGTCCGCCAAGGAAAGAAATTCGTGAAATGAAAGCCGAGATGAGAGAAATGCGTTCTACACAAGATGAGATGATGAAAATGATGCGAAATATGACGTCAAGTCTCGCGGAGTTAAAAAGAAATGTAACGCAACGTTCAGAAGGCAGTCATGCAAGCAGTGGTCAGGAATTGCAAGCCGAGATCGTGGTTGCTGGAGGGCCTCATTGTAGATCTGTCAAAGTGTTCAGCATGAGAACCAAAACATGGCGGTCACTGTCAGAGATGAAGAAACGTAGATTTGCATCCAGTTCAGTCTTGTACCAAGATCACATGATTGTGACAGGTGGGTGGGATGAAAATATTCAAACCCTGGACAGTGTTGAAGAATTAAATCTTGCTCAGCAAGATGGACACTGGGTTCTATCTAAATTTAAACTACCAGTACCGTCTAATGGTCATAAATGTGTGGTATATCAGAATCGCCTCTTTCTCATTGGAGGGAGTGGTAACGGCAAGACCTATGATACAATCTATGAAATTCAGCTGACTCCTCCCCATACATCAAGGTTGCTTACCAGGATGCCAAAGCCAGTAGGTTGCCATAGCGCTGAGATAGTGAATGATAAGATATTTATCATTGGTGGATCTATGACTGGACGGGTCAAAGACGCAGCAAACACTGTTCTCATGTTTGACCCAGCAACCAATACTTGTACAGAGCTCAAACCACTTCCATATCAAGTAAAAGAGATGGCAACAGTAACTTGGAAAGACAATGTGGTCATCCTTGGTGGAGTGGATAATCAACGTAAGTCTCTCAAAACAGTGATACTGTACAATGTTACCACAGGAAGTCATCGTATGCTTCCTGAGATGACAACAGAGCGATGGGGTTGCACAGCAGTGATCATTGGTGATAATATTATCATAATGGGAGGATATGGTCTAAACTCTGTGGAGTGTTTTAATTTTAACACAAACACATGGACAGAGTTCCCAGCCATGAATGAAGAAAGATGGTGTGCTACTGCTGTTGTAAAATATTGTTGACATTGCACGGTGATATTCCTAATGAATACTGAGCAAGGGAATATCCACAAAACTTAACACAATTTATGCATCAGTGTCATCAACATAATAAACTGACTTTCGAGTACAACTTTCATTCAAACAATTCTTAACATATAATAACAATAAAATATACAAATGCACTGTTGTAATAATGTTGATATCAATTTGAAATAAATTCAAAGTCTAAACCCAGTTGGTTATGGTTTTCAACTACACTATGAAACAAGTCCTTGTTCTTGTTGAGAACAACGATATTAGATTTTTTCACTTTGAAGAAGTAAAATACATATAGACATGTACTGACTGCTTTTCAAGCTAATGATATGAGAGAGATTAAAATTTTCATGGACAAATTTTACATGCTAAATGTTTTTTGACCGGGTAAATTAGGAATGCATTTGACAAAATTTGTGAAAATTCCTTGCTTACATGGTCGAAAACATTTGGCACACGGAATTTGTCGAAGAACATTTGGCTGTGTTAAAAGGATTTTTCTTACTTCAAATCTTTTTTATCACTTGTAATGGATTTGAAGAAGTTGAGCATTACATAATGTTCAGGTGAGGAATAATTCCATATCAATTTATTGGTTTATTTCACTCTAAATGGTTAAGACTGTGCTGATTAATCACAAATTGACACAGTTTGCTAATTGAACATTGATTATCATAGAGATGAGGCCATGTACTTCGTGTGGTTTTCACAAAATGTTTTTCAAATAATTGAAAATCTGGAACTTTATTTGACAAAAACGATTTTAAAATCAGTTTACTGTAAAGAGAGGATGGTAAAACATATTGATAACAGGAGTTGATCCATGAAAACAGTTTTTCTGTGGGGAAAATCAATTTCTTCAAAATTTGCGTGCAGAAGTGAGACGGCAACCTCCGTAACAAAAGCAGTTCAAATAGAAACCTAAACTTTTGTAGCTGAATTATAGGAACAAAAAGGAAGTTAATAAAACCTGAGAAACTGCCAATGGTGTACTTTTGTTGAATTTCATTTACAATCAGGTTCAGTGATGCAAAAATTATATGTGGATTGCTGTTCAAATTTTTTAAATGTGCAGACAGAAAAAGGAACAAAAATTTCATGGAGACATTACACAGTGACAAACTACCAAAATGTGTGCCCCCAAATGTGTCCTCATAATCCAGACTTGACCCCTCCAACATCATTGTTTATGCACCCACTACAGTGCAATACCATAGATTGAGGACGCATAGATGCACAACTGGGGATACCATGATTTGGCTGTCTCGCGGATTATGTCATATCTACACACATTACTGCATTTGTTGGAATTTCAATATAAATGTATTACAAAAAAATGGTTTCTGCCACTTTATAAGCAACCAGGACAAAAACATAACTTCATTTGTTGCTTGAGATGTACAAGGCAACTTCTTTTTTATATATTTCTGTGAACCAAGGCAATCTAGCGGAAAGTTTTCTCAAATTCCCTAACCAAAAATTCCGCATCTAACTCCTTATAAAACCTCGCGTATGTACCTGCTGGAAATGAGCATGTGTATGATGTACCCAAGCTATCCTCGTTCAAGACAAGAAATACCCTGAGTTGCACATGTATGTAACCTTAATCACAGTTAATCTACGCCAATATGGTAACACTGATGAAAGTGATGATGTCATCATTTCAATGACATCTCCACCTACAATATTCTCATTCCATTGACACATTGTAAAATTAGTGTTTAAGGTTTAGAGTTTAATGATGTTCACATGAAAATATGTTACGAAACGAAACTATTTTAAATCATTTTTCAATGAAAAAAAGTTCAAATCGAAACTAAATATTGTTCAGCAATATTATCTCCTGTGATTTAACTTATGAAAAAGTACATTATTGAAATTCCTTAACGTCGAAAGCGGAACTGGGCATAAAAACAAACGTCACGGATTAAATCTTCAAATGTCTACATGTCCTGGTGCGCCTTACTTTGCTGCGAAATTTTAGGCAGCAAAATGTAGATATCCTGTGATGATATAGACAAGCGATGGCAACAGGTTATGAAGATGAGAGGTTTGTGACAAAAGTTGATCATAATCTTCATTGTGTTATATGTACAGAAGTATTGAAAGATCCAGTACAATGTCGCAGGAACGAACATCATTTCTGTAGGAATTGTATCATCGAACATCTTAAACATTCACGGACCTGTCCAACATGTAAAGATCCTCTGACTGTCGAGACACTGGTCAGAGCTCAACGATTCCTAGCGAACACTCTGTCAAGTTTAAGGATTTACTGTGACAATTCACAGCGTGGTTGTCGTGCGGTCGTGGAACTTGGTTCACTCAACAATCACGTAGCAAGCTGTGGTTTCAGTCCAGTGCCGTGTTCAAACGATCAGTGTGATGAAATAATAAGCCGTCGTGATAAAGAAATTCATGAAAATAAAATTTGTGATTTTCGACAAGTCAAGTGTGATTACTGCGCGCAAATGGTGTTGTATAAGAACTTTATGCAGCATTCGTGTCCGCCAAGGAAAGAAATTCGTGAATTGAAAGCCGAGATGAGAGAAGTGCGTTCTACACAAGATGAGATGATGAAAATGATGCGAAATATCACGTCAAGTCTTGCGAGGCTTGCAAGAAACGCAACACAACGTTCGGAAGGCAGTCATGCAAGCAGTGGTCAGGAATTGCAAGCCGAGATCGTGGTTGCTGGAGGGCTTTATTGTAGATCTGTCGAAGTGTTCAGCATGAGAACCAAAACATGGCGGTCACTGTCAGAGATGAAGAGATGTAGATGGCGATCCAGTTCAGTCTTGTACCAAGATCACATGATTGTGACAGGTGGGTGGGATGAAAATATGCAAGCCCTGGACAGTGTTGAAGAATTAAATCTTGCTCAGAAAGATGGACACTGGGTTCAATCTAAATTTAAACTACCAGTACCGTCTACTTGTCATAAATGTGTGGTATATCAGAATCGCCTCTTTCTTATTGGAGGGTGTGGTAACAGTGGGATGCATGCTACAATCTATGAAATTCAGCTGACTCCTCCCTATACATCAAGGTTGCTTACCAGGATGCCAAAGCCAGTAAGTTACCATGGTGCTGAGATAGTGAGTGATAAGATATTTATCATTGGTGGATGTACGACTGCACGGGAGAGAGACGCAACAAACACTGTTCTCATGTTTGACCCAGCAACCAATACTTGTACAGAGCTCAAACCACTTCCATATCAGGTATCAAAGATGGCAACAGTAACTTGGAAAGACAATGTGGTCATCCTTGGCGGAGTGGATAATCAACGTAAGTCTCTCAAAACAGTGATACTGTACAATGTTACCACAGGAAGTCATCGTATGCTTCCTGAGATGACAACAGAGCTACGGAATTGCACAGCAGTGATCATTGGTGATAATATTATCGTAATGGGAGGAGTTGGTCTAAACTCTGTGGAGTGTTTTAATTTTAACACAAACACATGGACAGAGTTCCCAGCCATGAATGAAGTACGATGGGGTGCTACTGCTATTGTAAAATATTGTTGACATTGCACGGTGATATTGCTAATGAATACTGAGTAAGAGGAATATCCACAAAACTAAGTGCACCAGTGTTATCAATATAATAAACTGACTTTCGAGTATAACTTTCTTTCAAACAATTCTTAAGATATAATAACAATAAAATATACAAATGCACTGATGTAATAATGTTGATATTAGTTTGAAATAAATTCAAAGTCTAAACCCGCTTAGTTACAAAGTTTTTATGAGAAGGTTTTCAACTACACTATGAAACAACTGCTTGTTCTTGTTGAGAACAATGAAATTAATTTTTTTTCACTTTGAAGAAGTAAAATACATACAGACATGCACTGACTGCTTTTCAAGTTAATGATGCGAGAGAGATTAAAATTTTTATCGAAAAATTTCACATGCTAAATGTTTTTTGACCTGGGAAATCATGAATGCATTTGGCAAAATAAGTTTGTCAAAAATTCCCCACTTACATGGTCAAAAACATTTGGCACACAGAATTTGTTGAAGAACATTTGGCTGTGTTAATTTTTCTTACTTCAAATTTTTTTATCACTAGTAATGAATGTGAAAGAGTTGAGCATTATGTACAGTTCAGGTGAGGAATTATTCCGTATCAATTTATTGGTTTATCTCAATGTAAATGGTTAAGACTGCGCTGATTAATCACAAATTGACACAGTTTGCTAATCAAACATTAATTACCATAGAGATGAGGCCACGTATTTCATGTAGTTTTCACAAAATGTTTTTTAAATAATAGAAGATCTGGAACTTTATTTGACGAAAACGATTTTAAAATAAGGTTACTGTAAAGAGAGGATGGCAAAACATATTGATAACAGGACTTGATCCATGAAAACAGTTTTTCTGTGGGCAAAATCAATTTCTTCAAAATTTGTGTGCAGAAGCAGGACAACAACCTCCATAGCAAAAGCAGTTCAAACAGAAGCCTAAGCTCTTGTAACTGAATTATAGGAACAAAAAGGTAATAAAACCTGACAAACTCCCAATGGTGTATTTTTGTTGAATTTCATTTACAATCATGTTCGGTTAAGCAAAAAATGCTGTTCAAATCTCGCAAATGTGCAGACAGAAAAATGAACAAAAATTTCATGGAGTCATTACACAGTGACAAGCTACCAAAATGTGCCCCAAATATGTCCTCATAATCCAGACTTGACCCCCTCCAACATCATTGTTTATGCACCCACTACAGTGCAATACCATAGATGAAGGACACATAGACACACAACTGGGGATACCATGATTTGGCTGTCTCACGGATTATGTCATATCTACACACATTACTGCATTTGTTGGAATTTCAATATAAATGTTTTACAGAAAAATGGTTTCTGCCACTTTATAAGCGACCAGGACAAAAACATAACTTCATTTGTTGCTTGAGATATACACAGCAACTTCTTTTTAGATATTTCCGTGAACCAAGGCAATCTAGCGGAAAGTTTTCTCAAATTCCCCAACCAAAAATTCCGCATCTAATTCCTTACCAACCTTGCATATGTACCTGCTAGAAATAAGCATGTGTATGATCTACCCAAGCTATCCACGTTCAAGACTAGAAATACCCTGAGTTGCACATCTATGCAACCTTAATCTATGCCAATATGGTAACACTGATTAAAGTGATGATGTCATCATTTCAATGACATCTCCACCTACAATATTCTTATTTCTAGACATTTTTGCAATTTTTACATCAAAAAGATATTTTCATACCTTGGATAAAAGATCCCCAATTTCTAAGGACATTGTTTGAAACATATGTTCGCTTGACGAATTATTCAACAGTGGAGATTTATCGGAACTACATTGAAATGTTTTCAAAACAACAATTGTAAAACCTAATTTGTTAATATGCTGAAGCATTTAAAGTTAAAACAACCATCTAAAAATATTCTTAAATCTCATACGTTACCTCTCATCTCTGTGGCTGTAACTTGTACCAAGTTTACTGAACGAAACTAGCTTTAAATCGAGTTCATTCTCAATTTGTCGAGCTCTCTTGCGCAATTCTGAACAAAAAAAGACAACAAAAACGTAAGCGAACGAAGCCCTAGGAGATGTAAAATGATGCACATGTATTCGGAATACGTATATAATAGAGTTTTACGTTCTTATCCTAAAAGAATATCGAAATATTTTGCCAACCTTCCCACTCTTTCATTGAGCTCGAGGCAGCCATCTTGGATGGCTCCCGCAACATTTTGAATGACCGCGCGACAAAACAGGAGGTCTGAAAACGAGTACGACGACGACAGTTTCCGAATCTTACTCGACTTTCTCCGAACGTTTCCAACACTTTCCGAACTCAAATACCCACAGATCTTTATTGCAAACTGGAATTTATAAAATCACATAATTTTGTCTATTTCTGCGGTATAATATTTGCAACCATGTGCATTGTGTTTATGTACATCTCGGATAACCCGAGCAGAGATCGATACAAGCTTATTATTGCCTCAAACCGTGAGGAGTTCTATGATCGGCCGACAATGGAATTACATTGGTGGGAGGATCGACCGGACATAATATCAGGTGAAAAATTATCAGTTCTAATTGATTCTAGTTAATTTACTAGTCATTGACCATAAACCTAACTTTCCACACAGGTCTTGACATGTTTCCTGGAAAAGAAGGTGGAACATGGCTTGGTATGACTAAAGCTGGGAAAATCGGAATCCTTACAAACTATCGCCAGAGTGGAAAATTCACCAACTTGACTGACAAGGGCAGAGGACACCTTGTGTCAGATTTTTTGAAATCCAACCAAAGCCCTGAGCAGTATATAGAGAATGTCAGGAAACACGGCCACGAATATGCTGGGTTCAACCTAATTGTTGGCGACATCTCTCAAGGCATGGATTTTAGATATTATTGCAACAAAGAGCACCAACCATTGATGGATTTAAAAGCTGGAATCTATGGGCTCAGTAATCGGTATTTGGACTACGGCTGGCAGAAAGTTGTTTTGGGAAAGGAGCGTTTTGAGAAAATTGTTAAAGGAGATGACCCAGCTGATACAGTAAAGCTTTTTGCAGAACTGTTAGGTGATGAGACAAGGTAGGTTGGGCGCTTGACCCCATTTACAGTGTATCAGATGGTACAAGATCCCCGTGGTCACAAGTGTGGCTCTTAAATTTATGTTATATAATAATTTTAAAGCAACTCATATTGCTAAGTGTAAATATCGCCATAAATTGACTAAACTTGTGTTGACCATGCAATGTAAACATGGTTTTTTAATAATATCATCATGCTTTCAAGATTTAATTTTATATGAACCTTTTAGTTGTTTATTTGTAATAATGTACCAGTCATTCAATAAGATATTTGGACTTTGTATATTATCTTTTTCACTTCACAGTTGTGTTGTGGCCATTGCTTACCAACTCTATGCTAACTCTAGTTGTAGATATTTCCCATTATTCAGGCTTTTTTCCCCTAGATATGGTCTTGATGACAATTTCCGCAGCCCTGAGGATGATGGCCTTCCAGACAAGTACCTTGAAGCAATGACTGCAATATCAGTAAACATTCCTGAAGGCAGATATGGTACAAAGTAAGCAGTATACCTATAAGTGGCCCAAAAATATCTGGAAATTTTGTTCACCAACTTGTATTCTTCTATTCCATATAAAATTTTTATTGAAATTTTTATTTTGTTCAAAGCATTTAATTTTGTTTTTTTTGTTTTCACAATTATAGATCAAGTTGTGTAATATCTGTGGACAGCAATGATAATGTTGAAATTATCGAAAGATCATTAATGTGGCCTTTTAATCCGAATAATCGTGGTTGGGCTTTTAAACCGCGTCATTTCAAAATTGAACCGAAAAAATGAACTATTAATGTTTTTAATTATATATGTATGAAATTATAGATAATAAAAGGGTTTATTTTTGAGATAATCCGGTCTGTGGCAAATGTTTAACACACCCATTGTTCGTTTTGTACCTATTTTGTTCAACTCCAGCCACTGTAGTCTATATAGTTAAGAGCCAATAGTCTTCAAAAAGGTATCCACCAAATAGGATAGAAATTCAGACATAAAAATGACGTCTAAGATGAAAAAGGTAGTGTTATACACAACTTTATGTTGCTAACTGATGTCAGTGGCGCCACGAAGAATTACAAATTGCTGCTTCAATATCGACATTTTATGCATTAAATAACGTATGTATTTCGCTTAAATCGATATGGGTGTAACTTTGAAGATCTTTTCCCCAGATAAGCTTAATAAACCATGTATTAATTCATGTATTAATTAGAGTCGAAAAATATTGTTATAAATAGACACAAGTGTTACATGTTCACTTTGTCGTTCATGTTTCTTTGTCGATTTCAGAATTCGTAAAATGGACCAATCACAGCAAAGCACAAAAGCTCTAAACATTTGCCACAGACCAGGATAATAGATATTTTATTTTATGTTATTATTCCCAGATGGGCTGACAATTTTAATAATTGGCCATAATTAGTTTACAATTTAACATGTGACAGAAACTGGTGTGATAATTTTTAAAACATGAGATAAGGGACACCTCCCCCCCCCCTCCTTTCCTTCTTCCCTTCTCCTCCCCCTACTCCCCTACTGAAACAGTACGACGAAATTAACAATTAACCAAGAAGAATTTGAAAGTATTGAATGAAATCGTTCATCATATATTTGGCCCAGAAAACATGCGTTTATCTTTTAAGGTTGCTCCCAAGTCAAAACGTTTGCTCATTACTTAATGAGGCACAGGGACGCCGGAAAGAGGGGGGCGCAGGGGGGGGCCTCGCCCCCGTTGCCCTTTCTCAAGTGGGGCAGGGGGGCAAAAGTGCCCTTTCATAAAGTATACTTTATTTAACAAATAGATTTCATTTTTGCGTGCGTCTGTACTGTAATAGATCACAGATGACGTCATAGCGTGTGAAGAACAAAAAAGTCAATTCATGCGAAGACACGCGAAATAAATTCACTAAATTAGATCACGCCATCAGTTGACGTCATCCGTGCGTGTGTACTTTAATAACACACAGCTCGCGACCAATGAAAATGCAGAATGAACACGTATTATTATATAAAAATGTATATACCTATGTGAACGGAACCGTATCATCTGTGAGCATTGTAAACCGTTTATTGTCAACTATTTGTTGCGAAATTGTTACTACCGCATATAGATTTTTGATTTCCGCATTATAAGAATTTCTTGGTTTACTGATTTGCGGGTTTACGTCGATCACTTTATAAATATAATTCATAAGACCAAAGTTGCCCTTGCCGTCTGCATTAACGATCTAACCTTGTTTAAACCTGTTTTATTCACGTTTTAATATTCACGTCGATGTCAAACGTAGTAGCTTTTTATTCTCACATTGCAAACAACCATAGTAAATAGCACGTATCAAAATTCAAGATAATGTATACCGCAAGAACATTACTAGATTTTGTCCGAGTTGTACAACCTCGAAGAGGTCTAGTAGAAATTGCAAGTAGAAAGTTCCTTCCTGGTTCAAATGGCAAAAATTTCCCGAAGTATTTGAACCAACCGAGGGAGAATTTCCCAGGGGTAATTTCAGCGAACGATTTAGGAGTTTCCGATTCGGCGACCGCCAAAGAATGTGCTCAAATTTGCAGGGATACTTTCCAAGATACTTTGAATCAATTCGGAGCTATTTTATTCCGGGGTTTTCCCATCCGAGGCCAGCAGGATTTCTCGGATTTTTTCAATGGACTCGGCAGGTTTAATTCGATGGACTATATTGGCGGTGCTGCACCAAGGATTCAGGTTGGCAAGGATACATACACAGCCAGTGACGAACCACCTGCGATTACCATCGAGGGACATAATGAAATGGCATATATGCACACTTGGCCAGATGTGGTAATGGGTGACATTTCACAATATGGTAGTAGTGCCTGTAGAGGGTTATTTCATTTAATAATACCATGATCAACTCGATTTCTATCGTTCTAAGAGTGACATTTAATTGCTAAATTACTCAGAAGAGTGAATTTTCTCTAATTTTCCCCCAAAACGGGGAAAATTAGAAATTTTCTCTAATTTGTATGCATGACTGGAATCCAAACAAATCAACACTTCACACAACAAATAATCAGATATTCATGTATTTTCAACGCACTATATCATTGCACGCAACAGCACACATTATTGATGAATTTATTCCCAAGCCATTTCTCACAATTCAAATTATATATACTGTATATCCTCGTTAATCATGGTATTCCAAACTAATACCATGATATGTCGGGAAATTAGTGATTAAATGTCCCTCACCCTCGTGAAGTTTGTGGAATTCCCTCAGGCTGCGCCCTTGAGAATTCCACAAACTTCCCTCGGCTTTCGGGACATTTAATCACTAATTTCCCTCATATCATGGTATTACTTATAATAAATGGAAGGGCCCAGATTTTGTCATCAAAATTGTGAACATTGGATATAAATACCAACATATAATCATTAGGCATTGTAATTGGACTTTTGAGACAAAAGACATCATTGTTTGTGGGTTGTTCTTTAGAAAACCAATTTCTACAGTTTATTGTTATTCATTGTCACAACTAACCACAAAACTTGTTAGTATAGGTTAGTGGCAACCTTCGACATTCACACCAAGATGTGTATTCAGTAACGATGTAGTCATTGTTACAATTTTGGTCATATAGCTACCAATTAGAGTATCAATTAGCGGCAATTAGCCAGTGATACTCATCCTCACAGAACTTTAAAGTAATCCATCACTCTAAACCACAGGCAACTCTTTGTTCAGCAGACTTGTCTAACACATCCATGCTCATTGATCTTGTTTAGCTATTTTTCTACTGTGACAAACCAGCTGGGCGTGACTGTGGGGGTGAGACTGTGATCGCCGGGGTCCGGGATATCCTTGCAAACCTTGATGAGGAAATGGTCGGAAAGTTTGTAAAACGTGGAGTTTATTACAACTATCACTGGGCAGATGCAAGTCTCAAGAAATACAAACCATGGCAACAGGTAGAGGATCATGTACCTCTATCAATCTTACTTTATAAATTGTTTAGTTTTCCCCAGGTTGATTGCTTCTACCTGAATTTAAACATATGTCATGGACATAATCAAATGTTCCTTCTGTTGATTGACCCCTGTCTGAGGCAAAGGACTATCTTCTGTTCACTACCTACAGTTCACTTATATTGATAAGAAACATATAAGTACTATAGATATTTAGTGCACTTTTGAAAAAGTACACCAAGTGTTGAAATAGTACACTAAATATTTTCTAGGTATTTATGACAGAAAATCGAAGTGATGTGGAAAAATATCTAAAAGGCATTGGTGCTGAATACAAATGGGAAGAGGATGGCTCGTTGGTATTTGGTTACAAAAGGCCAGCAATGATTAATTTCCCATTGACAGGTAATGGTCAGTCAGTCTTGAGTACAATTTGAATGCACAAATTAGCATCATAGACATTCGTCAACCAAGGGTTAACAAGGTCTATCTGTGTTCTGGGAAGTCGGGAGAAGATCACTTTTAAACTTTTGGAATCTCAAACAAAAATTTCAGTTGCATAAACTCGTAGGATATAAAATCATTACTAACACAAAATTAATTGTAATGAGCACCTTTGTTCGATCTCCTGAAAATTCAAGAGTGATCTTCTCCAAACTTCTCAAACTGCAGATAGACCTTGTTAACCCTCAGTTGATGACGACTTCCTAATTGCCTGAAAACCTTAATTAGCATAGATCTATGATGTTGACAAAAATATCACTCAATATTTTTGCCTGTGGATGTCCCATTGAGAGTTTAGAATAGCACAAATTCCTAAGTTCTTCACAACACTATTTCAGAACCATCCTCAGAGATATGAAAATCTAGAATCATATTAAACCTTGTTTTCCATCACAACACATCAAACAAGTTTAAATTTCAGCTGAAATGCTCTGGTTCAATCACATCACTCGTAAACATGCAAGTACGTGGAAATACAACCACCCATCCTGGACAGAGTTCACGGAACTCCCCTATCACAAATTTCCTACCCATTCTTATTTTGGTGACATGGGCGAAATTCCCGAAGAATTTGTACAACACATCCGAGAAGTAACGTGGAATGTTGCTGTCGGCTTTCAAATGAAACAAGGTGATGTCATCGCTCTCGAGAATCATTTAGTCCAACATGCAAGACTCAGCTTCACTGGGGAACGGAAGCTTTTGGCAGCTTTACTTCAGCATGCCGCATAACATTTGTGGCAATGTGATCAGTATATATTTATGAATGACATTGGTGAAAGTAGTTCTGATGCAGAAATACTAGTACTCAATGATATATAGAGAGCTAAACATATAATCACAATTACCACTTACAATCCTAGACTGCCAGTTAGCAGACATCTAGAATCACCTGAAGACCCCCAAACGAGACAGGCTATTAAGTGATATACGTTTTTGATGTAATTTTGATTACACAATACATGAATGACATTGTGTACAAGAAACTTAGTCTTAGCCTACAGATAACAAAACCTACATAGGTTATAAAAATTGCCCTTCCAATTAGTCTAATGAATTAATTAGTGTATTATAATAAGTTTAATGCTACCATTTGCAACATACCATTATTAATTAACCATGCCCAATCAAACATTTTCTTTTACGTTTATTTCATGACATTTTGGCCCGTAAACATCAAGTTTTGTAATTACTCATGTACCTTACTTGTTTTAACTCTTCGTGTATTTTAAATGAATTGAACGACATTTTCAATAATTCTCCATCTATCCTTACTAACTTGAATTATTCTTGTAAATCTAAAATTGCAAACTTTAAACTACTTGGGCAAGCAAACATCAACAACCTTAGTTACAGGACATGATGTTTACACACCCAAACATCAATGGAAATAAATACAAAACAAAACATTTGATTGATTACTGTTAACGGTAGATTTACATCTAACCTACTAATATTTTTATATCTCACCTACAAACATACTGTGACACTCACTTCAGAAGCTACATAATTTTACAAACAACTCAAGCTTGTGTCATTCAAGATAAACAAACATGAGAAAATAATGGTTTCAAACATTTGTTTCAAGTGAAACACTTGCTCTTATTGTTCATATAATACATCTAAGTTCTAGCATTGTCACATTCTATATAATAATAATAATAATAAACATAATATTGAAAACTTTATTAAGTGAATATTTATATTAATATATACAATCGTAAATCTCACTACAATTAGGTAATTTACAATTGGCTGCATGAATTACACAAAACAATATATAGTCTATATGAAAAAGAATTTACAATAATTTTATATCTATCAATTATAATGGAAACTTTTATTAATTTTAAATGATATATAAATTACAATGATAAACCTCAAATAATAATAATAATAATAATAATAATAATAATAATAATAATAATAATAATAATAATAATAATAATAATAATAATAATAATAATAATAATAATAACAATAATGCTACAAAATTCTATGAACAATTCTGTTTTGATAATATTTCAAAACTATATAAATTAAATTCCTAATGCATTGCGTTTATACAAATTCATTGAAATACTTATTCATCGAAATACTCAAAAATATACTATGTATGTTTTTCACAATCCAAAAATATCCTTTGTTGCATTGATATATCAAATGGTATTCAGTGTTAGCAGTTTGGATAAATTGGGATACACATGTTATCCACTGGGCAAATTACCACCATAAACTTGGTTACCACTTCAATTTGCCAGGACAGTACTTGTCGATGAGGGATTGATAATAAGGTTTTACCTTGTCAACATCAGGCAAGGTATCAGCCTTTGAGTAGAGGTCAAATCGACTGCAAATAGTTAAAAATAAGTTTTGAGAACAGAGTCTTGGGTATGAGGTTGAAAAAAAACAGGTAACTCACTTAAACTCCTTAATCCAGGGCATCATCTTGCGATCTTCGTCATTGCACAGATGGTCGTACTCTCCACTGCTGTGCCACGGGTAGAATGAATGAAACCTAATCATGGCTAAACCCTGACAATAAAAAGTAAAAAAAGGAACACTATGTATTATGTGAATACTCTTACCCTCAGAGGCCAAGGGCTAACATCCTGAGGTATTTTATTATTTTATCGAGGTCTTCAAACAATTCTTCATCAGAAACGTTCCAGAGCAAATCATCCTTGCTTGTTTTAGGTAAAACATAATTTAGCTGGTAATTTGGCCATCCACCAAGAACAAAACATATTTTATATTTACCTCTTCAGGTATCTTGCACTCGTTATGAAGTAATACCTGATACATGTACTCTGTAATATAAGCATATTGTACATGTTAGCGCTAAAAGTTTAACATTTTGAAGTTTTATAGCATTGAAAGAATGCAATTCAAACATAATATGATATTACTTAGTAGGTTTTATAAAAAATGGGAAAATACATATGGAAGCATAAAACATATTAGAGGTAAGGGTTAGGTCTGATAGACACAATTTCCCAGCAGCTAAACATATCCAGAAAGAGATTTGGGGAAACATCCATATATAGTTTAGACAACATTAATTTTGTATTGTTAGCTATCAAGTACATGCAATGCACGTATGCAAGTATCTTACCATCATGCCCCCATGACATTTGCACATTATTTAGGCCACAATTCGGTTCGTATATGCCATACTTTGAGCTAAGATTCAAAAAGTTATGAAAGAAAATTATGATCAAACAAATAGATAGTCATTATTTTGTCATAAAGTCAACAAGAAATTCCCTACTTGTCAATATGCATGCCAGTGTGGAAATTACCACATAATATACTCTACCTGTACTCTGGTATTTTGGAGTCAGGGTTGTCCACAAATTGCTCAGAGAATACAATCTTGTCGGAGAACTTGCAGCCGAGAGGAAACGTGTCGCCAACAACAGAATATTGTGGCACACCATGTAATGCCATAATTTTACCAACATCATGGATCAGACCAACCAGATGAAACCACTCTGGAGAAAAATTCAAAGTCATGTTTTTGCAACTTCCAAGCCAAAAATACTTTGCTATTGCTATTTTAAAGAAAATACTCTCTTTATACCGTACAAAATAGTTTATACTTTAGAACATAATGCAACCTAAATGCAACTTTCTAATCTGCTCTTGAATACCAACACAGGTATCCCTGAAACACCAACACTTACCTTTGTCTGGATGAGCTTCTCGTATTCTCTCGGCTGTTTGAAAAGCATGAACAGAGTTCGGAAGATCAAGATCGGGATCGCTCTCATCAACAAGATTATCAAGAAGTACAACGGCTTCCATGATAGTCATCTCTGCATGGTTAAATGACAGCCATTCCTTGCGCTATAGAAAACAATGGAAATCAATTCCTCTGATCAATTCCACAAAATTTTTAAACATTTGTAAAAAGGTCCACAACTTCCAGTTTATCAACCAATCAGAATGCTCACAAATAAGATATATCAGTATGTAGCATCATGATCGGTCAATAAACGGGAAGTTGACAACATTTTTACAAAGTTTTCAAAATTTTGCAAATTTGATCAGAGGAATTGCTCAAACTTGAGCAAATGAAGAGTTGGTCAATTTTTTCGAAAATGCTTCAAATGCCACAACTGTAATTTAGCTTTGTTTTGTTATAGAGACTCAAGCCTTAAACTGAATTTTCTCTTGGCACATCATTGTGTTTCCACACACGTGTCAATATTGTAACTATATACATTCTGTGGCATAGCCAGCCCGACAATTTAGTCCTGCCATGCAAATTTCAAGCTATTTTCAAATTATCATCATTATTCATTTCTTTAGAGATTGATTGTTTTCGCAGTCAATGAACAGGAAAATATTTGCAGAGCAAGACTAAATCGTCTGGCTGGCTACGCAGATGTATACATCTTCATTCTTTAAGGATTAAATAACAATGAAAATGTTAAATGATAACATATACCATTTCTTTGCCAAAAGCTACTGTCTGTTTGGTATGCATATTTCTGTATGTCTCCCTCACATGTGCCATGCTTTCGTCAACATTGAAATCTCGAAATGTTTCCTTCTCCTTGCCAATGTTGTCTATTGTGTCAGCTGGTTTCAAGTTGTGAAATTCATTATATTCATCAAAGACGGCCTCTGGTCGATGAACCTGGGACGGGTCCAAGAGTAAAGCCTTAAATAAATAAATAAATAATCAATTATTATAAACTTCAACAACAAACTTTATCTGGTTTTCTTGTTTTAAAAGAATAATGCTAATAATAATAATAATAATAATAATAATAATAATAATAATAATAATAATAATAATAATAATAATAATAATAAATAATGATAATAATAATATATTAGGCAGTGAAAACCCTATATTTTTGCAACATCACCAAAATGATTATGAAAGCCTCACCAAAGAGTAGAGACTACAAAGAGGGACCACTTCGTTCAAAAAAGCGTAAGGTGCTGTCGTCATGATACGTCATGGGCGCCATGTTCCTGGCCAGTGCCCTAAACAGAAGTATTCCCCCCCAGTATTAGTAGCTATTTTTAATATTTCCGGGGGGGTGACTTCCTCTGTTTAGGGCACTGGCTAGGAACATGGCACCCATGACGAATATTGCATGCTCGTTCCCCCCGGAAATACTAAAAATGGCTACGAATACAGGGGGGGAAATGCTTCTGTTTAGGGCACTGGCTAGGAACATGGCGCCCATGACTGATCATGACGACAACACCTTACGCTTTTTTGAATGAAGTGGTCCCTCTTTGTAGTCTCTACTCTTTGGCCTCACGCTTACACATGTCACTTTTACATAAAGTAACCTTAAAATAAGATAATTCAGCTGACCCAATAAAATGCACACACATACTGATCTCAATACGAACCGGATAGGTATTTGAAATCACCGGAAATGCGTCATAGTAGAATAGCAAATTACCAAAATATACCAAAGAACGTCAACAAAAAATTGAAATATACGCCACATATAAAAATATGAAACTAAACCCTGTCTTATAAGTTCTAAAAGCATGTTCAATGCGAAACCATCAAGCAGAATGTTTTAGATATTTTGTTCTAAAAAGTAATTGCAACAAATACACAGGATTATGTCGCAATTAAATTAGACATTTGACACTCGACAAAAATTTCCAGATTATCATGTCTGGTTTACATAGATTTCCAAAGAGCTTTGACTGCGAAATATGTAGCACTTTGTTTTATATTTCTAAAATCAACGTCTACAAGCATGGCCTAACATCATGCTTCAAAACAAAACACAATTTAATAATAGGCACATACGACTTTTTTTAAAATCCAAGCGAGCGATTTTGTCATAGATGGCCCTATATATATATATCCTAATGCTTTGCTTAAGATATTTTTGACGTTGCTAGCCACGGCAAACCAAACCATCGAAGATTCAACAACTTTTTACGTATATTATATCGAAAAAACCTTCGCAATAATACATCAAACCCAATAACAACAGCCTCACAAATTAGTACAACTGCTCGCACGTTCGCTCTAGAATTACGTGTGTACAATAGAAAATACGTTGACGTTAAAGTTTGCAATTTACCTGTCGCATGAGCAAGTCCTTCATTGTTTAAAACTTCGCTGTTAGACGACGACTAAAGTCTCCCAATTATTTCACAAGCAACAATCGTTGCCCTGTCTGTGAGTTGATTTTTTCTCTTCCTTCTGAAAAACATGTTTTTCCAGCTCATAAAAACCTGTTTTTAATAAAAACCTGTTTTTTAACAAGTTTCTAGCGCATAATTCTTCTTGACGTAATACAAATTTGTACCACATGTAAATTTACATATTTGACGTAATGTAGGGTATGCTATACCAAAGTTTTTTTAAGGATACGTTGGTCGGAGTTTAACCATAGTTAATAGAAATAATAAATGTTTTGAACACGAGGAATTTCTATTATATATGTCCGGTACAAGGCGAGACATAAAAAGGTCACTAATCCCCCAAAGGGTCATGTCATTATAGTGAAATTTTTTATGGTGAATTTCGTTCGATTTTATTTGAAAACAGTTAAATAAATTATCTTAGATAGACCACAATACACGTACAACCTTCCATGCTTGTGGCTTCATCAAAAGTGAGCTGACAAAAATATGACGAAAATATCCTTGAAAATCCAAGATGGCGGACACCTAGTGTGTTTTGGCCGAAATATCTCAAGGATCAAGCGAGATATGAAGAAGCTCAAACAGGCTTTGTTAGTTATTTCAAAAGCTCTTTCAAATGAGCAAAGAATATTTTTGTTGCCATTACCCTTTGAATTAAATGAGTATATGGTACTTTGAGACACAGAAAGTGCGCATACGTTCGGCGGTAATTTAAATACGAGATTATACACTGCACCATGAGTGTACCTTGAACTAATTAATGTATTATGACGTCAGGTAATTAGTACATTAAGTTAATTAGAAGATTCATGTATGCGTTAAATGAAGACAAATTACTTTAATTTAATACATTTTTCTTTATATATTTTACATTGTTTAGAACAAGTCAAGAAACTTGAATTACATTTATTTGTTCACGGTAAAACTCGATATTATTTAACTCTAAACGATATGTCCAGCATATACAAAATCCCCCCCCCCCCCAATTGCTTAGCTTCAGCATGTTATGAAATACGGCCACGAGATGAATCTATAAAATATAACTTAACCAATCCGCTTGAAATGGCTGTGTCAACGTATTGTAGCGCAATCTCTTTCATGAGATTTTTCATTGCTTGTTATAATATTTTGTTGTAATTATGATAGAAAATTCTCGTCATGACTCTAGCATCAAATTTAATATCAAGGATAATTTTACGCCTGTATAAACTACCCCAGAGTGACATAAAATTATATTAACCAAAGACGTTCACGGGCTACCTTAAAGTCCGGTTTCCACTCAGAATAACATTCCTACAGATAGGAATGAATAAAAAAACTTCCTTTGTCATCGTGACATTAGTTTGCCCTGGTTAGGTCGCCAGCAACCTATCCTGACAAGCTCTGTGAGTGGTTGGTTATAACAATGAAAGACAAGACACTATAGAAATTGGTTTTCTAAAGAACGAATCACAAACAAAGATGATTTTCGTTTCAAGACAAAAAGACAATCACCTTATTACAAAAGAAACTTTCTTGTCCGTTCCTATCTGTAGGAAAATTATCTTGTGTAGACACCAGTCCTAACGAATCTAAGAGTATTCCTCTTTGAAACAGCATAAGCTTCTCATCTGAATTTACTATATCAGTAATTTCCTAAAAGCCTCTAAATTTACTCATATGATAAATTTACGACAAGCCTAACCCGCCTAATCCTAACCCTAACAGCATAAGCTCCTCATCTCAATTTACTATATCAGTAAAATCTTAAAAGCCTCCGAATTTACTAATATAATAAATTCGCTACAAGCCTAATCCTAATCCTAACCCTGAGCGTAATCCTAGTTCTTGATATCTCTGAGGATGGTTCCTTGTATGTTTAAATGGTGATTATGAATTCAAGTGTAATTTTGTGGTAAATACATTTACGTGGTGTTTCCACAAAATTATATACTTTGATAAAACTTTGATGAATACGCTACGTTTTGGTATACGATACAGTTGACGTGGAAAATGTGCTCTAAAAAAGCCCGCGTCAATATAACTCGACGCATTAAATATGGTCGAACTTTATATAACCAAAACTACATTCCTATACACTTTTGTTATATTTGTAACATAGTTATTTCACTGATATGATCATGTTTTGTGATATCCTCTGGAACATGCATAAATATATATTCTGGGAATAAATTCAGATAAACCCTATTGCATTGAACCTGTACTGAAACGCAGTCGGTTGAGTTTCTCCCTGTTCGCGAAGTGTCCATGTTTCAACATACGCTTGACAAGAATCTAGAAGAAACGGTGGTCAGTTTAGATTTTAGGACTGATGGAGCTAACCAGTATAAATAAAGTTAGTTTAGTTTAGGTTTCCTCCTGTAGTAACACTGGGTCAATAAGAGATGATCCTTACTGGACCTCCAGAAAGAACAGTTTAGAACTGATAGAGCTATCCAGAAAAAATAAAGTTAGTTTAGTTTAGGGTTCCTCCAGAAGTAACACTGGATCCATAAAAGATGATCCTTAATGGACCTCTAGGAAGAACAGTTTAGAACTGATAGAGTTATCTAGTATAAATAAAGTCAGTTTAGTTTAGGTTTCCTCCTGTAGTAACACTAGATCAATAAGAGATGATCCTTAATGGACCTCTAGGAAGAACAGTTTAGGACTTATAGAGCTATCCAGTATAAATAAAGCTAGTTTAGTTTAGTTTAGGTAAAGCCACCCAGTGCATAACTTGCGTTAGAGATCAGTTAAACTTACCAACGTCTTAATTTTCGGGACGCTTCGTATACTATTGCTTATCTCTTCTTCAGTCGGCTCCAGTACTGTACAGTTGTCGTATGTCGAGGGAAGCGGTTCAGAGCCGCCTTTAGTTAACCACGGATGAACCTAAAACACAGTTGTTTGTCAAGTCCACAGCGTGGTTCTCATTAGCGACATAAGCATAACCAACATAACACAGGATAACTTCTTCTCAAAGTTTTACGAAGACAAACCAGAAAGAATTTTCAGCTTGAAATTGCTTTTGTTCTACAATGTCTTATTTTTCGTGGTCTTATGCTTATGCTTGTGTCAATGCTTATGTCGCTCAATTCACTGCATTGCTTTGTTTTTCTCTTTTGTTTTAGCTTGTGCTTGTGCTTGTGTCGCTAGCGAGAACCAGCCTTACTATCTCTTAATCAAATCCATATCAAACAAAATTTGCTAAACTGAAGTGGACATGTTTATCAAAGTCGTCGTATGTGAGTACCTTCATATCTGAGATAGTTATTCTGTTTTCTGGGTCTTTGATCAACATTCTTAGTAGCAAGTCTTCAAGACCTGGACTTAATGGACGGCTACAACAAACAATAATTGTTACAACACAATTAAAACCACAACAAGTAATAAAGTTAACGCAGAAATAAGATAGACGAGTACTCACTCTTCCGGGAATTCTAACCTGAAAGCAAAAAAAAATTGGATGGATATTTTAGCTAACGATTATCACATTTCTTTCTTATTTAGATATAAATGAAAATTATTTTACAGCCTCTTGCATAAATGTCATAATAATAACATAACTGGATCACACAAACATGAAAATTTTATATCAGAAAAATGACAATGAAAAAATATCAGCCTCGTGTAAAGAGAAATTGAAGAAACTCAAAGGAATGGATATAAACCAACTCACTCGCTTGTCTTTATTAATTCG
Source organism: Muricea muricata (assembly GCA_963855995.1). Taxonomy (NCBI): domain Eukaryota; kingdom Metazoa; phylum Cnidaria; class Anthozoa; order Malacalcyonacea; family Plexauridae; genus Muricea; species Muricea muricata. Next base: position 12,189,614 of record OY979729.1, on the reverse strand, counting down.
TAAAGACTGTATCTATTGCTATGATTGAATGGAATCTAGTAAAGAAAAGAAAGTTTTAATACTGATATGTCCCCATCCGAAGCTCGGAGTTATTCATTAAATACGTCTCGGTGGTCTTCTATCATAGATTGCATGTCCAACCACTTTACCTGTCCAAATACAAAACAATACAAAGTCACCCCCATAGCCCAAACATCGGTTGCTTTGCCGCTGTATTTGTCTCGAGTGGCTGGAAAGAACAAGACACAAGCGGGATTTATCAACAGCAACTATAAAAGGCTCTATATATGGGTAAGAACTAAAAGTACTCAATATGTTATGGCAGTGCAGCTGTTCTTATTTAAACTACAGTATTGTTGCAAACTGATTATTGATGTCCAGCACGAAATTTTTAATCTGTTTAATCTGCAGCTGCAAAACGTTAGTTATTTTCAAAAGTTTGTACATTTAATCTCATGTAATACTGCAGGATGCGAGTGTGTTTCGGTAACAGTGGCACTGACCTTGTAAACATTCTGGAGCCATAAAGGCAGGAGATCCCGCAGTCTTAGAAAGCAAAGCATCCTCCCCTTCAAATATATCAGCGACACCAAAATCTGCGATCTGAAAAGACAGGGACATCTTGTCAGAAAAGACTGTACGATACAAACAAAGAGTACAAAAATTCTACCAAACCTTAACATGACCATCATCTCCAAGCAAAAGATTAGACGGTTTGATATCTCTATGGACAATTCTATGAAAATGCACTGCAAGGAAAAACAATACGTTAAACTTTACAGGGAGAGAATTAGTTTGTTGGGCCTTTGCATGACCCAACTTTTGAAGCTTAATCACGAGTGTTCTTGCTCAGCTCTAACCCAGGGCTAAAATTTAATCCACTGTTGTTTTAGTTTCTGTATTTCCACACGTCCGTTTATTTCAAAACTTGAGAAACCAAAACTACTATTGATCCAGACAAGACTTGTGTAACGATATTTCCAAACTTACAAACAAGCTGCTCTGAAATCACCTTCAAACCTCACGCTAGGCCAGGGTTAACCTAACCTACTTTTGAACAATTTTGGCTCCATGCATGCGCAACTTACGGTATTCTATTCCGGAATGAACATCTCGGAAGTATTTTCTCGCATCAGATTCATTCAGAGGATTATCTGTTGGGACTTCCATCACAGGGCTATAAAACCAAAACATATAGTTACAGTTATACATACATTTCATTTCTTTTATTGCCGCAGAATATCAGATCGTCAATAACAATGAAATGCTCCTTACCCTTTCTCGACCAGCTCGAAAACTGAAAAATTAAAACATAATTGTAAAAAAGGTTTTGTTATGAGCGATTGAGAGCTAAACTCAATTGCTGAGCGTAAGCTGATTGAGTCGAAAGGCGCCTCTAACAGCGACCATATCGTTCCCCGCTAATCATATTAAATATCTCGAACGTTGCCAATGTAGGTAGTGCAGTCAAACGTACATACCATACCATACCGTACGTACCATACCTACCGAATTTAACATTTCGAGCGAAGGTGCGTCTGCTTGTGTAGAGAAATTGTTTGTTGCGGCGATATTTTGTAGCGAGTAGTTATGTAAACGTTGCTTAACATAATTCTGTACTATGTGTAAATGTATATTCGTTTGGGATCCCGTCATTGGAGATTAGTTCTGTGGTCGGTTCCTGCTTCTGTTGCACAAAATGTACATGTTTATATCGTGTTTGGCAAATCTTGTAAAGTAAATTTAAAAAATAGTAATAAAACCCAGACAACGCTCGACCAATGAAATTCTTTTTTATCGGTTCAGTTATTGAAAGAACCTATATCTTTCGTGTACGATGGCTGCACTACCTACACTGGCAACATTATTATCCCGTCAGCGAATTCCTATACGAGAAAACCTGACTGTCCCACAAGAATCGAAGCCATACTCCCAGAAATTGCAAGCACAATGTACCCGAGTTAAGCACACTAAAGTACATGCGGCATTCCTTACTTACCAAGATACAAATTATCATCTGATGGGTCATCAAGAACCTGGGAAACGAAACGAAAACAAATGCAACGATAAATGAAACATGTATGCTAAACAAAAAAAAAACATTACATTCTGTGGAATATGTTTTTTCTTCTTGTATCTAGCAACAATTTCGAAGCATTGATAATCCTGCACACCTCATAAAGTTTGACAACATTTGGGTGGTCGACTTTTTTCAAGATGGCGATTTCTCTCTTCAAACTATCCAACGCATCTCTCTTCCCACGATCAGCCGGTTTCACTGGAATTAAAGTGATTGCATGATTGTCTACCTTTTCAAATTCTTGTCCATAAACAAAAAGCTCATTATCCCTATATCTTTCAAGACATAACTAAACTTACTGAGTCCTGCTTTTCTTATAATTCGTTTCTTGGACATAATTTTCATCGCCTGAAAACAACAATTGAAAACTTTAATGTAATATCTAAGACTCGTTCATTTCGAACAATGAATATGAAGACGTTCCTCGCAGATCGGCTGATGGTGCTCATTTTATCATCGCGATACTTACATAATTGCGATGGTCCGACTCAGAGTGACACATCCTCACTACACCATAAGATCCCTGAAATTTAATGACAATGGAGGTTGACAATTGTACCATACAATATCACACCACATCACATCACATCACACCAGACTATACCACACGACACCATACTGGTAATACCATACCATATGACACCATACCATACCACATCATACCACACGACACCATACTGGTAATACCATACCATACGACACCATACCATAGCACATCATACCACAAGACACCATGCTGGTAATACCATACCATACGACATACCTTGCCAATTTCGGCCATTAGCTGATACTCATTCAGAGACAAACCATTCTATTTAAAAACAAATTACGAAAGGCATTAAGAAATCAGTTGCAGTCTGTCACATTCTGGCTGTGAAACAACATATATGGAAACGACCAGTAGCACTCCAACTGTAAGAACTCTCACCTCCGTTTCCAGCTTATTAACATGATGACTTTCCTTCGCTGGTGGTCGGGCGATCCGAGGCGATGACGGCACGGAGCGACTAATGTGAACCGGTTCACTCAATTGCCTACACAGTACGTTCTGCGCATGCTCCTCTGCCGAGAAAACTTTATCAACACTGAGCAGATTTTGACTACCACACGAGCGTCTAAGCGATGCCTTGCTATCATCTGTGGCAGACCTTGAAAAAGATCGGAATTTTAGGCAGAAAATCATGTATGCAACTTATGCAACCATTGGTCCTTCGACCAAGTCCTTGGTAACGTTGTGCTCGTTGAACAATAAATTGTAAATCTTTTGAAAACACAAGAGGTTTTCAAGACTCACAATTATTTCAACTTCCTATTTATTGTTCAAGGTTAATATCAAACTCATATATTGCTTTACTCCTAAGTAAATTATTGGCATGAGATATCAATCTGTTAACAGGCGTGAGAAAGCAAAACTCCGATAAAAACAGAGTCAAAACATTTGTTGTTTCTTTAGAACTTGGTTTAGCTCAGTCTGCGTTATCCAAGAACAGTTAATGTTTAAAGTCTTCGAAATCGCGACAATTTGACCCTCTGCCATGGACTTGGTCGAATTAAGGTCATACAATATATTGGCCCGAAGTGCCACTTCAAGTGAGATGAATATTATCCCTCCCTCATCGTTTATCTTTTTATGTAATTACTTTCGCATGACATGAGGTGTGTTTCCTGCGCTTCTTGTGGACCGAAGATTGACGGCAGAAACTGAACGTGAACTGCCCAGTTCACTTATTATTGCTCTCTTGTCCTCGTGACTGTCTGATGCGCTCTGATGATTAGCCGAACCATTTTCTAGCGACGAGATCTTATTGCTTCGGTGATGAGAGCTACTTTTCATACGGGAAGTATCGCCATTTGCACACCTGTAGAAGATAGGAAATATTCTTATTATGTCTTGGTGTTATGTAGGTTTTGTAGTGTTACTCTGGTATGCCTGACCATGGTGGAATTAAACCTACGACCTTTAGAATGCTAGAACAAAGTCCGAAAATAGACATCTTGTGTTCTTGATATTCAATAATACAAGATGTCTATTTTCGGAACTTGTTTTATTTTGTATTGTTGTCTGCTTGTCGTAGTTTTTAGAATGCTGGCCCGCTGGTCTTCCAACTGAGCGTCGCGCTTAGGTCGATTGAGGTATGTGATATTTCGGAAATGACTCTACTTCCTTGGACACAAACCTAAGTGATCTTAAGTTATTGTCATGTTTTTATTGCGTCTTGGAAATATTTAACAAGTCCAAGACATAATAAATATCGTGATCACAGTGGTGACGTGATGACGTTTATATCGAAGGAACTAGACTCAGTGTCGAAATACCACATACTTGAACCGACCTCACCGCGTGGCTCAGTTGGCAGAACATTGGACCAGCATTCCAAAGGTCTTAGGTTCGATTCCCGTCGTGGTCAGGCATATTTTTCACCTTGCCGGACGTGCTTATAAGCTCAGAGCAACACCACAATATACAATATAACTCATGCATTTTTAAACTATCATAATTATAGATTTCTATTCTTCTTTAGCCATATCTACATCAATAACTCTTTGAGTACAAAGTTTGTGCCCATGATAGTTCATAATTCATCAATATATTGTTACTCTAACGCATCTCATGCACACAAGCAATGTTGTTGAGTATAGGACGAAACATTTTGAACCTCAAATCAGAGAGAAGATGAAACCCAAACTACTACACCTCCCCCCTCCCACATCTTCCAGTATTTTTACGTCAAATCTGCCTTGATTCGACTAATGACCACAGCCTTCGTCAGCTTTCAGCTGGCTAAATATTACATAAAAGTTAGTTTTTTGCTGCTTTTGTAAACTCGCACTTGTCAAGTCCTGTTAAATCGCGTGAAAATCTTATACTCTCGTTCTACTGGCGCACGAGAGTTGTCTGAGAGAAAAATCTTCCATGCAAACTCTTCTCAATTCCCATAAACACTCATGTAACTCTTTTTAATCATGATTGACCGTGATATGATAGTTAAGAATTAAATCTCTCATACAAACTCTCGTTTCTCTACTCTCATCAACTCTCATGCAAACTCTGGCTTCTCAACTCTCACTGGTCAACTCTCATACAAACTGTCGCTTCTCAACCAAACTCTTTGTTGCCAACTCTCATTTAACTCACTTCCAATTCTGAGCGAGTCAAAGGAGCTGAGAAAACTCTCATGAAACTCACATCTTTCATTCTGGTTTCACCACCGCCTTAATAATTCTGTTAAATTAGGTGTTGGTAATAAAATCAATTATTGCACTCTGTAAAAGGTGCTCGCATGGAATTTTATAGCTTAAGCGTTGTCTTCCTTGGGAGAGTACAAAAAGTTGGCAAAGCAAGACATACACATTATCATTAAACTATTTTTATTTATTGTAATCCATTCATCTCCAGTCAAAATCAAAGCGTTATTTCACAATGTGACACACCGAGATTCAACTAATCCTCAACACAGACAACCTTACTAAACACAAACACTCAAGAGACACACACACAACAACAATTAGAACTGACCATCTGTTACACTTCTACCAAAACTTACCAATTCAAGTCTTACCGACACAGTTCAAACGTAATTTGTCCAAAAACATGACTCATGTGTTATTTAAGGTCATTCATGCAAGCTAAGTCAACATATACATTTTCAGCACCACTATACAATCCGTTGCTAAGAAAATGAAGAACTTAATATTCTTAAGGTGACAGGTTAATCCTTGTTTACAGTTTGGAAGAATGATTGAGCTGCCAAACACGTACAAATATACACGTATTAAATCTCATAACAAGGAATGGTGTGAAAAATCAAGATTTGATGATATCCTGCTTTCATTTTTCAAGTGATTTTACAGTTCCAGGTTTACCTGTGGTAGTTTAAATGGAGTTTATTAATTCATTTATCAATTAAGTCTTACAACTACAACATTTCAACAGTTAGACAAGACAAAAAGACATATAATCAGACAAATAGTTGGGCAACGCCCAATTACGATGATCCATAGATACTTAACAATTATTTGAGGTGAATATTCACCACAATCGCAGAGCATGAGGGAAATAATTGTTTTAGTATAATTACTTTAGTAAAATATCTATAAAATGCACTTCTTTTATGAATACAGTTTATTTTAGAAAATTCCCGAGTAAAGACTAGGCACATAACACAGACAAACACAATGAAATTAGAAACAAATAAGAGAACTGGAAGAACACTCTCCTAACAGCTAACAACAGCACAAAATAGGCCAAGGCAAATTATGAGACACATCATAAACAAACAAATAGACTTTCATGTCGATGAATTCTCACTCTTCAGCACCATAGATTCTCTTAAAGCAGATTTATAGTTATAATAATAATGATTTGAACAGAGACTTAGCTTTTTATAGTGGCAACAACTATGCTACATTGGATACAAATGATTACTTGTTCCAAGCTTACAGCAGTAAAAAAAGGATTGCAGAATATTTTGCTGCCAACATTTTTAACTTTGTCAACAATATTAAACAATACTGTTTAGCCTGAATCAGGTACAATAACACCGAACGAGATTATTGACACTTGTAAAGAATGTGAACAGAACAAGGGGTGTCTCCCTTCTTATAACTAGGGGGGAGACCTATAAACAAGAGTTACCTAAAATTCATGAATTAGCATATAGGGGCATGTCTTCAGCATTTGTTGTCGTTGTTGTTAAATGTAAATTGCAACCTCTCAAGTCAGGAGTATTTAAAAGGCTAGCTTGACAAATTCTGGCATCCCCCTCCCCCCCCCTTTAGAGTTGGTTATGCCAGCACAGCTGACCTTTGCAATTTTCCTCCTTTGTTTCAACTTTTATCGCAGTTTTCAAGCATTTTCTCACTCTTGTTTATTTGGGAATCATACTGACTTCCACAAGCACTTATTGTTTGAGCACAATATTAATCCAAAAAACCACATAATGTATATACTTACACTTGTGCATGATTTTTACCAGAGCAAGAAGTTGCTAAAAATAATAGACACATTTTAAGTTTGATGAAAATAACTTGCAACTCACAAAAACCATGTTCTTCGTACTTACCAGCCCCCATTTTACTGCACAATTTCAACTTCAGTTCTCTTCCTTAGATGTTTGAGCAAGACTTCAGATTCTTTTATAAAAACACCCATTTTATGCCAACTGAAAAATTTACACAAAAATTTCGGTAAAAAAAAGCTTAAGGCCGAAATATTTGCAAAATAAATTACAGAGTAAAATGGACAACATATCAAATGTGTTTAAGTATTGAAGAGGGTCTCCCAGGGGTTTGGGGGGAATAAAGCAACATGGTAAATTTTACAATGGAAATATTAGAACAAAGCAAGAAATAATTGGGGAGCAAGGGAACTGAAATATAGTAGAACAAGGGAACACGGTTAAATCTTGCAAAATTTTGAAGGGAACCCTCACTGGGAGACCCTCATTGAAAGATTGTCCAATATTTTACCATATAAGCAATTATCTTTGCTAGGCAGTAATAGCAAAGTGATTGATAATTCTATTACTATTATCCATAACAAATTAGATTCACAACTCTCGTCCCTCTCTTGTTTCAAATAAGTTTTGAGACCCACTAAAATTTATTGCATTGATCCAAAAAAGGCTTTTAATATATTGAAATTTACAATCCACTACCAGCATAACATCAAACCCAACCTGATGCTATGATAATATTTTTGCCTGTGAAAACAATAAATTTGAAAACAAAATTAAAAATGGAAATAATTTGACACTTGCAAGCTGTCAACCTGCCAGTAGCAAAGCCAGCCCTACAATTTAGTCCTGCTGTGCAAATATTGTCACGTTCATTGACAGTGAAAACAACAATTTCTAAAGAAATGAATAATTATGATTTGAAATTTGCATAGCGGGACTAAATTGTTGGGCTGGCTATGCCACAGCAAGCTGCCTACCTCAATGATTACTAAGTGTCTCTGACTGGTTACTTCAGTACAATATTAACAATTTTAAACTGACTTTAACAGCAATGACAGCTTGAATGGAAGCGCTGTGTGTCAGTAGTGTTTTTGACAATTTGATCAGATTAGACATAGTTTGTTTGTCCATACAGACACAGACAGACATAGTTTGTCCATAATGGACATTAATCTTGCCCGATTGGCTCAATCACATTTCATATCTGACACCAGCATCATTAAAGCAGATGTCACTTCATAAATTAATAAGATTTATGGCAATTTAACAGTACATTTGGTTTCGGTTAATAAATTTGAGGTTGGAAAATAATTAACCTAAATGGACGAGAGCTTGGCACCCTGTTCACAGTAAATTACTTTCCCAAATATTAAAAATGATGTACAATTATTTTGTAGTTTGCACATTACATTTTGGAAAGATGTTAATTACCATGGAGTCACTCTGTCACTTCACCTATAAAATGGTGCTTTTTTTAAGCACAGCACAGCTGTTATTCACAGATAAAACATATTTATCTATCACAGTGCCAACAAGGAACTAGAAAATTGCAAAACATTTCAAAACAACATATTCGCAAAATGTTCAACAACATCTGATTTTGAAAGTAAGTCGATTTGGGGAACATTTCACGAGTGTTGTCCAACGAATTCGCGTACTTACAACTGCAACATAAACGAATATTAGAATTGTTGTCAAATGTACTTTGAATGAAAAAAAACTTTCAAATTTTACACATTTGAAGTTGCTGGGACAACGCAATACACATGCTATATAAATAGGCAGCTAAATTAAAGTGTTTAGAACCTAAATGTTACACAATTTATGAGACAAAGCAGCAGTTATTATCATGAAATAATGTAATAAACTTACCTTTCCGCTGTTGTCGAAGGAGTTTTAGAAGAGTCGTGACATCGTTCCTCTTCGCCTAATACGCTAAAACAAACCAATACCACCACACTTCAATTTGTCGAGCACAAATCCCACAAGCACGACGCAATTCCGTACCATTTTTCCATAATATTAATTGCAACACAACGGTTTAAATATGGCTGCCGTCAAAAGACAATAAGGATACAAAGCGTAAAAATCAAACCAAATCAGCTATTTCTCTGAAACAGTGGGGTTCCTTATCGCCATCACATGAACTATTATGTTACAATAATATTGAATTTTTGCGGTTGCTTCTGCAATCTGCATAATAATTAATCACTTGAAAGGTGTTCCGACTTAGTACGACGGTTTACGAGCCGTTGCTTTACAGCCAATGATGAACAGGCGCGCGACACAGTTTCAACTACCCAAAGGTGTGTATGTGTGTGTGTGTGGGGTGGGGGGCATCCTCGCTCATTACACCCTGGGTCGGTAAATCAATGGTCTATAGAGATAAAATGGTCTATAGAGACAAAATGGTCTCGTTATATCCTTCAGGATACCACTTCCAATCGCAATGTTTAATGTAGCATACACTAAACTTTGGTTCATCACTCTACAGAAACAATTTAATTGTCAATTCTAAATGTTTACAAGCTTTTATAAAGCTACTGTAGCTTTTAATAATAAATGTTAAAAATAATTTCCATCATTGATATTTTTTATGCAGTACAGTCAATGGGACCATAGCAAAGGACGTTGAACTGGGGGGGCGGGGGGTTAGCTTTAATTTTGCTGATAAATGGGCGTGGCCATTAGGCACGGACAAACAGTGATTACCACTTACCAGCCTATAATCACTTTGTCTTCAGCTCAGTGAATATAGGCTTGTAATCACCTCGCCTTCAGCAACTAATTGTCAAATAGATCTTGTTTACTTTCTACTACCACCTTCACAACAACTTTTAGCTTGATTGGACGTGACCTCCAAGGTATCGAAGCTTTCATGATATTGAAATATTGTCGACAGTTGAGATTTTAAAAGTTTGACTTCATTCTTAAGGACATCTGCTGCTTCTGCCATCTCTTGAGCCATATATTCAACAGAAAAATCTGCATAGCACACACTTTGATTCTTGGGTTGTTTAGACGGATAAGGCCAGGCAAGAAGTAACATTGTTGCAAAATGTCCAAGTGTTATTCTAGGGCAGTTTTTGCCATCATCTTTTGCCATACAGCACAGTTGCTCATTCACAATTTTGATGTTGCTTAAGCCACTCCAAGATTCAGCAAGTGAGTGTTCCCCTGATGTGAGAGACTCATTGATGGCTTGGAAAAGAGGTAGTTGGTCTAAGGCACATAGGAGATCACAAATTGCACATCTGTGCCCCTCTGATAGATCTTTACAGCAATCTGGATCGATTTTGATTGTGAAGATTTTGTGAAGACCTGGTTAAAAAAGGGATAAGTTGGACAGTGCTACTGTGTAGTAATGGGGATAATGATGGTTATGATGGTGGCTGTGATGGTTATGATAGGGATAATGATGGTTATGATGGTGATTGTGACGTTAATGAGGGTGACTGTGATAGTTATGATGGTGATTGTGATAGTTATGATGGCCATAATAGTGGTCATAATCATGATATTGGTGGTTATGATGGTGATATTGGTGGTCATGATGGTGATAGTAGTGGTCATGATGGTGATAGTGGTGGTCATGATGGTGATAGTGGTCAGTGCCAAGGGAATACCTGGGGTGCATTCGGAACACCACACGCTCAAGAACCTTGAAACAAGTATTGCAAGAAACTCTTTCCTTTCAACATGATCTTGACATGGTGCTGTAAGCCAATCCTGCCATTGCTGCAAGACATCCATGACCTCACGTGGCAATCTTGAGGGTAAGGTTAGGCTGAAGTTGTTTGAAATTTTGAACAAGATGGTTGGATTGCCTGTATGAAGAGTTCGACTCATGACCAAGTAACCTCGTGGCTGACCTTGCAAAGGCAATTATTTAATTGTTAGAGAAACAGATAAAGTGCAAAGAAAAATGTGCACAACAGGACCAAAACTGCAGAGTTTATTGGAGGGGGGGGAGGGGGGGGGGGCTTTGGTGCGGTGGCCCTGTTTCTGCACACCACTCTATATTGCATGTTTTGAAAAAAGTATATCTACTGACCAGTTGTCTTATCCAATCCTTGCATTGCCTTCCATAACAGATCAATCGTTACCCAATGGGGTGGATACTTAAATCTAGCCACGTCAAAAATAAGCACCAAGTCTCGACCAGCATGATAACCACCTATTGGTGAAAAATGACCATCCCCAGTCTGGCTGAGGGTTGCCCGTGAATAAGAACACACCAGCACTTGGCTTTCAGACTGTGTGACTTGCTTCACCACCTCTCGGAACTCGGTAATGCTTGCTGTCAATGATGCCTGAACCATGTTGACCTCCAGCCCGTTACAGACAGCCATGCAAGCAAATTGGAAGAAGGTTATACCATCTTTTTGGACAACTTCAAGTGGTACACAGCAGTCCAGCATGTTTTCATGGTACCATCTCCAAGGTCCCTTCCAAATCCTCCCTGGGTCCACAGATAACGCATTTAAAACCATCACTAGTGTCGACAGACCGCAATATGCTGGTTCGTCTTGTGTACGAAACTGCGCGGAGAGATTGAAAAAGCAGTTCATAGTGCCTTCATTCATGGCTTCTTTGAAGATATTTTTGCCCTCCGTTGAGGCAAAATCAATGCAGGAAGATGGGAGCGGTTTGCGGTAGAATTGCTTGTTCGAGGACGCCATATTTGTGTAATTATTATTGATCATTTGACGAGGTTGAGTGGAATATGATCTTGATTTGTCGGTGTTGAGCAGATGAACTATTGGCCGATGCCGAAGGCAGAGGTTTTGAAGTTCACGATGATTTGCGAGAACCGAGTTCAATAATTGTTTTATCATTCTCTTACAAAACTTCTTATAAGACTTTATAACTAGGAAGAACAAGCTTTTCACATAAACTTTCTGAATGTTTAACAAAGCGAGAAAAGTATGAGAATATCAACGGGGGGCTCTCACGACATAAAGAATTCCTTAGATTGGGCTTAAAATTACGTAAATAGTTCTCACAAATTATAGGGACAATCGACTAACGTTTGTTATCACTGCTGTTGCAACCCAGTTCCCATCTTTGGATTATTCACATGGTCAGTACATTAGGACAAAAGCAAACCAGCATATACGAATGATGAAAACGAATTATTCACAGTGAACTATATATACATGTATATGTATATATAGATATGTACATATAACTGTATATAGTTCACTGGTTATTCACTCATTTCCATATTTCTAAATGCGTAGTTACTTTTTGTTCCCGTTACGCTGCTGCAAGCTAATACAATAGTAACTAAGTATGTATGTGAGTGATCATAATAATGAGAATTGGGTCTGAGTGAATGAGTCATAATAATGAGTATCGCCAATCTCGAGTGGAAAATAAGTCACGTGCATGCCTCTTCCTACAAGGTGGAGAACACTTCATTATGCAGTAATGCAGAGAATAATTGTCCTGTAATTATTATCATCAGTACAAAGATTTTTATACAGAGATTTTTATATGAAGATTGGGCTTATTATGCAAACAGTAAGTGAAATAAATTCTTTTGAACGTGTGGTTGTCATGTTGCTACTTTAGAAGGTGGTAAAGATGAGGATGAAGGTCTCACAGCGGGAAAAAACAGTTTCACACTTAAAAAAGCAGCGTGTCTTGAACAATCGGGTTACAGTTCACGAAACTGATATATTATTCGCAATTTACAGAGCATTTTTTTTTAAATGACGTCCACGGACGTAGAACAAATATGATCATTTAGTAACCAATCACGCCTCAAGAAAATACTCTTAACCACCCTCACTACCCTCACTATAATGAAACATTAGTTCCACCTGGTTTGTTTGACGATATCTGACCGATATTTCACCGAGAACCCCAAATCCCCCCCCAAAATGTGATTCCCACATTCAATTTCTTTCTTCAACTAAATCTAGTGATCGAATTGTAGGAGTGAGCCAAACTCTCTCGACAAAAATGATAAGATTGTTTGTTTTCCAACAGTCATCAAAGTTGAAATGGTTTTAACGTTTGCTACGAGCGTATCGTAACTGCGTGACGGAAAATGTGGTATCAAGACACACCGATAAATTAATTATGTAACATTCGCAAAACTAGAAAGAATTACGTAAATATTTTTTTTCAAAATAGTCCCGCATTTTCCAAGACAATTTTTTTCGAATACACGCAAAGCCGAGTCACTAATAACAGGTAGCAAGTGGGCATCCGCTTCCGATGACGGGGCAAATTTTATAATGTCCTGTCATGAATTAGGATGCCAGGTTTTCGGTTTAAGAAGGAACATTGATTTACACAACAAATACTGAATACATAGGCATTTTGCGACGAATTTAAACCACTGATGAACACTCGTCACTTTGTTATACCAGTAAAATTTTCAACATTGAGAAATTGCTGGTGTTTGTAATCAGCTAAAATAAATACAACTTCGGATGACGTAATAATATACAACATGCATTTGCGTAGATTTACGTCATTCGAAGTTGTATTTATTATATAATTTATATTCTAATGACTTTGCAAACCGTCTTTTGTAAACGTTCTTTTCTGTTAGCATTTTTTTCACTGAGTATTTAGAAGCTAAGCGATAATGTGATTATGTCATATTCTTATGGTAATTTATGTAATATATGTATGATATATACCAACATATGTTACTGAAGATCAGCGGGTCAAACAAGAAATGTATTGCTGTCTCTATATGACTTTGCGTCGAAGATACTGATAACATTACGAATGGAGAACTACATAGAAACAAAGTCATTTGATAAGAAGGATAACTGGAAGACGAAGGCCATGAATGGACACCAACTGGGTAAATTAAATTGTTGAAAATATTTGTTTAGCACAGAGCTCAGCGATTCGACATAAGTTTTAAAACGCTGACAAGTACGAAAGTAACAGCCTTTAGATATTAGACTGCTCATTTTACCGTAAATCCCTCACAATTTTGGATGTAGTTCAAACCAGTAAATATGTCAAAGATTTGGTTTTTTTCAAAATATGTAATTTATCGACAACATATTTTTTAGAGATTTACTAATGTTTACGACATATCTATGAATTAAATGTATCTAATTTAGCGGCGTAGACATGCAGAACTTAGCGATGTGAAAGAACTGGCAGAAATAGCGTCGGTTACAACAGAAACTGCATCGTTTCAACGGAGCTTCGTACACTTTAAAGCGACGGTCAAGTCAAGTATCCCATGTCGGCTTGTAATCATCTATATTTTCTGTCTTTTACCGCCCCGCTTTACAAGTCACTAACACGCTTTTCACATCCTTTACTTCGCTTATAAGCATTGTTTGGCTTTTTACAATTTATTTATGCTCGTCTTGCCTTGAACTTCGCTTTTACATCCTTGTGTTTACATTTCACTGCAGTCGTTACGTAAATTATTTCACGTGGCGACGTGCGGTTAACTGCATTTTTATTCGAAAGAATCAAGGTTTAATATTCCCCAATTGCCACAATGTCTAGGACTAGAGGTATTCCTTAAAATGGTTTTTTCTGTGCGTTTAAATGTATGGCTACGAATACTAAGTATAGTTTTCCTTAGAGGCAATTGGACCTGGTCAGTGAAGAGATTACATGTTGCTTTGCAGCAGTAGCTGTCATAACCGGTGTCAAAACTACCTGAACACAAGAAAAGGATATATATATATATTTTGTATTTTGGTGATTTGTAATATCGCAAGGTTGACGGGTATCGCAATATAACAAAACCGCAAACAAGTGTAACATGATACGCTTGATTGGACATATTCGTCACAATTCAAAGTCTGCCTATTTAAATAAAACGCTAGTTTGATCAGAACAAGGATTACAGCTTTGTAAAGCAAACGTCCTTCTTGAAGATAACATCATAATAGGGCCGACAATTTTTTGGAGTTCGACTATTTTTTGCCCAACAAATAAGCGGAAATAGACTGTCTAGTTGTCATATAGCTGACCTTTAATGTCCTTTATCATTTAGCCGGCGCTTTAGAGGGAGGATTTGGAACGGGAAAAGTTTGGAACGGGGGAGGATATAGCAGAGCACGTGTAGGAGCAAGTACCGGCATGCCTTGCGAGACAAGACACTCGCAAAGCATTCTGGTATGCTTACATGTGCATATTGTTTCATCTGGATTGCATCCTTTTTGACTCCTAACTGCCGGTTTTTCGTAAGCGAATAATTTTCTCCTTGTCCTCTTTCCACTAAGTGGAACTAATTTAATAGGTATTCCCAAAAGAAAGTCGTCGCGTTAAAAAATTCGCCGCTAAAAACTGGCTTTTAGACGTAATTTCTCGAGGTCTTTACATTAACGTTTACGCTAAACAACTAATTCGGTCAAGCACTTCACAAATCATCCATCATGAATGTTTGAACCGTACGATTTATCAGGAACGACGTCCTAAGATACTTTGTATGATCCCAGAAACTCAAATATTAACGAATATATAGTATGAAGTTCTCTAACTCAGTCGCATAAATGCATTTTCCCATATTCGTGCACTTACTGTAATTGTATATTATGCAATAGCTCTATCTGGATTTCTGTAAGCGTTGTTAAGGCATGCTTTTAAAGCTAAAAAATTGCGGATGTTATCCTAGCAGCTCCAAAAAGAAGAAAGATGAATATACAATTACAAAACGGGTTACTTAAAATACTCTATTGCTTATCACGGCATAGCGTTACCGCACTTACCGGGCCTATAGGAATTAATGCAGTATGTTCAAATGTGCCTTATTTTTTCTCCACAGAAAATGATAGCGAAGTCGAGGACAAATCCTGGTTTATCTCAAACGACCTCTCAGAAGGGTTGGTCTTATTTTCCTCAGAAGAAGGCAGGCGTATTTTTTTCGAATGTGCGCAAGCCGGCTATCTCGGCAGCTACTTCGAATTGTCCCAGAACTTTTTAACGTCAATCGAGCCTCGTTTCGGCTGCGGCCTCGCGACACTCACCATGTGCCTGAACACATTCTGCGAAGACCCGTGCAGGGTATGGAGGGACATTTATAGATATTACACGCAGACCATGCTGGAACATTGCGTACCTTATGGGATAATCGCGGGTAACGGTATTGTGTTCCAACAGTTCGCGTGCATGGTCGAATGCAATTACCTTAAGGTGGCTCAGTTATGTCATCTCAAACCGACGGCATCGATGGACGAGTTCCGGTCTCTTTGCAAAAAAGTTACAGCAGGCTGTTGCGACGAGATCTTAGTCGTTTGCTACCACAGAATTGGTCTTGATCAAGTCGGGACAGGGCACTTTTCTCCGATCGGGGGTTACCACCCGGGGAAAGACTTAGTTCTAGTGTTTGACATATCGAGGTACAAATATCCGCTGCACTGGGTGCCTTTGAAACGACTCTGGCAGGCAATGGCACTGGACGATGATGTTACAGGTGAGAAATGAAACTTTATTCAAACAAATACCAATATTGGTACAATGAATACCTACATTAGTTACAAAAAATAAGATATAAAAAGACATTTCAGTATATAAACTTACAAATACTTTATTCACACTAACTCATTCAATGTGTCAAAAGTTCTTAGTATATCATAGCAATATTTTGAAGATAATTTTAGAATATATCTATCTTTCATACTTAATATATAATGGAACAAACTTTGCGTATCAAAATACTTAAATGATTGATTAATCTTATAAACCAAATTAATAAAATTCTGTCGCAAAAAAGTAAACACTGTGATTTTTCCAACTTCATCCTGATCACAAAGGAGTGATGTGGATTACAGTCGATTTCACATAACTTTTACGGTAATATTCCGATCTTCGTTGCCAAGTTAATTTCAGAATTAACAAGCCAGTTTGTAAACAAAGGTTGTGATTGGCCCCTGGATTCAATGAAGCTAATCACATGCTTAGTTGACAAACCGGCTTGTGAATTCTGAAATGAACTTTCGATCTCACAGTAAAAAGTTCGCTAAAATCGAGTGTACTTATAGATGGACAGCGTTTATGCATAGGGTAGCGTACGTGTTTATACTAGAATAATTGGCGGTTACGCGTTAACGCGTATGATGCTAATTTTGCTGTTGTTGCGATACTACCCTAGGAAGTCGAAGTAGCTATTATTTATTATTTTTCCAGAACGAATCATAAACACCAGTCATTGTTTCTACATTAAGCCATAGATATTAAAAAAAAGGGATGAATTGGCAACTCTTTTGTTATCTATATTTTACCTTTAGTTTAGCACACCGGAAGCAAACATTGCCCAACTTGTATGGTAATTATGCTCATGAACTCAATTTCGTTTATGCGCATAATTACCATAGCGAGTTGTGCAATGTTTGTTTCCGGTTTATTCGAAATAACTGAACCAAAGATCATGTATAGTATTGAATAGCGTTGTCAATCCATTCCCCTTTCTAATATCTATGATTAAGCCAATTACAAACTGTGTTCATGTTAGGTAGACATTTACTGCAACCCAGACCAATGTATCACTCTTCTACAGGTAATCCCAGAGGCTACTATGTTCTACGCAAGAGGTCCGGCCTAGAAAAACCAGCTTTGCTGTTCAAGACTGTGAGTCCTGAGGATTCTCCGACGTTTCACAAAGGATGGTTGAGGATTTTCAAACACGCACTTGTGCCCTGGCACGAGTGGATGCAAAGTCTGGATGTTTCCAGTTTCAAAAATGGCGCAGTTCTTCAGGAGGCAATAAGGTACTTATTGCTGAGGATGATGAGTTTAAAATGCACAGGTAATGATCTATATTATGTTGTAAATCGTAATGCATTGATGTTACGAAGGTTTAATATCTTAAGAACTTACAAAATTTAATCAAAGAAGCGACCAGTGTAATGTTGGCTGAAAACTTTGCTGTATGTGCATTAGTATTAAACCTTTACTAACTGAGTATCTTTTGACGCTTAGGAATCGGTCATCTTGACGGCATTCATGTCCGTCTGGAGTTTGTCAACCCAGATTCTTTATCCGAACAGGATTGTCTGGTTTGTAAAGTCCGCGAAACGATTGAGGAATGTACCTTGTGGGAGCACGTAAGGAAAGAGATCATGGAGCAACTAAGAAAACTGCAGCAGTCGACATGTCCTTGCTGGAGAATGCTTATCAACGATGTCTCTGAAGAGAAACAACCACAATCACCAGTTATCTGTTGTAAAGTAAAGATTCAACCATCATCTTGTCACCTACGTCGCTTTAATCTTGCTCATTATATTACGGTCGTTTTACTGTCGTGGCCTTACGAGTTCGAAGGTAAAAACAACCACAAAATCACGACCAATGGGATATGCTCGGCTATGAATGACATCGTGTCCACAGAGCTTTCGAACATGAACGAGGAATTGAAAGATGAAGTTGTTAATGTTCGGAACCGTTTCTTGAAAACACATCGAGCCACATAGTGAAAAATGGCTATTCATTGAACACGAAGGCATGATTTGCTTATTATATAAATACTCTATTTAGCGTCAATAGTACTTATTAAATTAATAAAAATTTCCAGGGGGGGGGGAGACTCAACTGAGCAAAACTCGCCTACTTTTATTGGGTGGGTTACTTACCTTGTAAACTGTCAACAGAATTGCCTTTTATTTCCGATTATTTTTGTACCAAAAATATGTGCAACACAAGAAATATAACTGAAATTTAGTCAGTGTTTCCACTGTGGAAAATCAAAACCTTCGATAGAGGACAATTCCCGAACATTGTGGGATAAGTTATGGATCCCGAGAACTTTGAAACACTCATTAGTTTTTTGCTAAATCACGTTAACGATAATTGGTCTCATGAAGTGGCTGTCCACGTGACCAAGCTAATCTTCATTAGTATTCATCATATAAAATGAGCATGAATATTTTTCTGTAAAGAATTTCTGTGGCGTTTTAAGTCCTATAAAGTCGTTTTCCACTCGCGGAATTTTCCACGCAGAACGATATTTTCTTTCGTATTTTCATTAGTTTCACTTAATTTGTCAAACAACAAGAAAAAGGAAAATTTCACCAAGTGGAAAACAACTTTCAAAGTCTTGTGGTTGTAACTCAATATGATAACCCCCTGGCCGTGTTTTGAAATAGTAGTTGAGAAAGAATGATCTAAAATAATATATTTATTTTCTACAATTAAATATTTTCGTATTAATGTTTACATTATGTTAATAATCCATCACTGTCAAAATGTTTGTTGTGAAAAATGCTGTAAGTTAATAACAGAATCGTGAATGTGTGTTTGAAGTGATTGTTGGAATTGATTGTATTATTATACAATACACGAGTAACAATGTTATATTAATGTTATAGTATACATATCACTGTGCAATGTCAACAATATTTTACAACAGCAGGGGCACACCATCTTTCTTCATTCATGGCTGGGAACTCTGTCCATATGTTTGTGTTAAAGTTAAAACACTCCACAGAGTTTAGAAACCTTCCTCCCATTACGATAATATTATCACCAATGATCACAGCTGTGCAACCCCGTCGTTTTTTTGTCATCTCGGGAAGCATACGATGACTTCCTGTGGTAACATTATACAGTGTCACTGTTTTGAGAGACTTACGTTGATTATCCACTCCACCAAGGATGACCACATTGTCTTTCCAAGTTACTGTTGCCATCTCTTTTACTTGATATGGGAGTGGTTTGAGCTCTGTACAAGTATTGGTTGCTGGGTCAAACATGAGAACAGTGTTTGTTGGGTCTTCATCCAGTTCATTCGTAGATCCACCAAAGATAAATATCTTATCATTCACTATCTCAGCACCATGGAAACATACTGGCTTTGGCATCCTGGTAAGCAACCTTGATGTATAGGGAGGAGTCAGCTGAACTTCATAGATTGTATCATAATAGGACTTGCCGAAACAATACCCTCCAATAAGAAAGAGGCGATTCTGATATACCACACATTTATGACCATGAGACGGTACTGGTAGTTTAAATTTAGATAGAACCCAGTGTCCATCTTGCCGAGCAAGATTTAATTCTTCAACACTGTCCAGGGATTGACGTTTTTCACTAAACCCACCTGTCACAATCATGTGATCTTGGTACAAGACTAAACTGGATCCATATCTACATTCCTTCATCTCTGACAGTGACCGCCACGTTTTGGTTCTCATGCTAAACACTTCGACAGATCTACAATTAAACCCTCCAGCAACCACGATCTCGGCTTGCAATTCCTGACCACTGCTTGCATGACTGCCTTCCGAACGTTGTGTTACATTTCTTTCAAGCCTCGCGAGACTTGACTTCATATTTCGCATCATTTTCATCATCTCATCTTGTGTAGAACGCATTTCTCTCATCTCGGCTTTTATTTCACGAATTTCTTTCCTTGGCGGACACGAATGCTGCATAAAGTTCTTATACAACACCATTTGCGCGCAGTAATCACACTTGACTCGTCGAAAATTACAAAGTTTATTTTCATGAATTTCTTTATCACGACGGCTTATTATTTCATCACATTGATCGTTTGAACACGGCACTGGACTAAAACCACAGCTTGCTACGTGATTGTTGAGTGAACCAAGTTCCACGACCGCACGACAACCACGCTGTGAATTGTCACAGTAAATCCTTAAACTTGACAGAGTGTTCGCTAGGAATCGTTGAGCTTTGACCAGTGTCTCGACAGTCAGAGGATCTTTACATGTTGGACAGGTCCGTGAATGTTTAAGATGTTCGATGATACAATTCCTGCAGAAATGATGTTCGTTCCTACGACATTGTACTGGATCTTTCAATACTTCTGTGCATATAACACAATGAAGATTATGATCAACTTTTGTTTCAAACCTCTCATCTTCATAACCTGTTGCCATCGCTTGTCTATATCATCACAGGATATCTACATTTTGCTGCCTAAAATTTCGCAGCAAAAAGTAACGCGCACGAGGACATGTGGACATTTGAAGATTTAATCCGTGATGTTCCTCTTTATGCCCAGTTTTGCTTTTGACTTTGAGGAATTTCGCGAATGTACTGTTTACAATTTCTTTTCTTTTTTCCTAATTCAAACCACAGGAGACAATATTCCTGCACAATAGTTAGTTTCGATTTGAACTTTTTCCATAGAAAAATTATTTAAAACAGTTTCGTTTCGTAACATATTGACGTATTCATGTAAACATCGTTAAGATCTGTTCTAGATTTTCCTTTAAATATTCTCTCTTTACATCTTAATGTTGTGCACTTGTCAAGTTGTAATTCAGAGAGAAGTCATAAGTGAGAGGTTTAGTTCAGCTTTGCTTTGTAAATAATTTGAAGAACATTCGAGAAATCTCTCTTGCTGTGAAGATTCTGTGGTCAATTCAAACTTATTCAATAGACCAGACGTCAGCTTGGTGTGGGAATGTGGGAATTTGAGCCTGGACAGAATTTAGAAGGTTTTGAACTTCTACCCCTTATAGTGTCAAGTGTAATGCTATGTGATGTACCGACCTTAGTGTTTTTATTTTTAGTGCATAATTATTTGAAAAGTTTTGATTTATATATTATAAAATGTTTGTTGGTCACAAACAACATAGCAGACAAACACTTTCAAGATATGTGTATGTTATTGTTCAATCACCACGGAATAGTTAAAATCGCACATAGATGTAATACTAGAACGTAGAATATTTAATAACATTAAAACCTTGATTATACACAGCTTATTCAATTAAAGTTGTCTTTCCAAAACCGTAAACTATAAAGGGATGATGGATTATTGCTTATTTCGGCCTTGATACTTAGGGAATTATACTTTTGCAGCAAGTAAGTCTGCCGTTTCAAGAATTGTTTCGGAGTTTAGAGGCAAAAATATGCAAAACCCGTCATCCTTTGCGCGCTCATAGTTCACAGTTTACGCTTTTGGAAGGACAACCTTTATTGAGTTAGCTGTACACCATATCAGAGAGCACACGATCAACGATGCTAGCTTGTCAAAGACCCGGTCAGAATTTCACCACACAAGAATGAATGCTTGCTACATTACCTACGCTAAAACAAATATGTTAACTTTTTAAACGACCTCACAGTCACGACAATATTTGACCAATTCATTTGCTTAAGTTTAACAGTTCCTGTAAAATGAATGTAATTCTGAATAAGGAGTGTACATTAATTATACACAAGTTTGAATTAAACTGAGGTTAATTCCAGTTCCTCTGACCAATTCCTCAAAATTTTGAAGAAGTTCCTTAAAAGGGGATTCGCAACTTCCTGTTAAAAATGACCAATGAGTGTTATATCTTATTCGTGAGGATTCTGATTGGTCAATATGGTCAATAAACAGAAGGTTGTGAACATTTTAACGAAATTTTCAAAATATGAGGAATCGCTGGAGGAATTGATCCGAGGAACTGTTAAACTTGAGGAAATGAATTGGTCAAATATTTTCGGAACGCTTCTACTGCCGCAACTGTAAAGACAGCTGAAGCAATGTCATATTCGTTGTAAGCTCGACTTTGAGATATTGTTATTCCAGAGATTTCTTGAACGGCGCTGTCATTCTCATCAGCGGTGTTAAATCAAGCATTTACGTCGTTGACGACGTTGTGACGTAGGAGCTGGTTCATGGCGTTAAACTTCTGCCAACAGGCTTTGTGAATGGTTGATTATAACAATGAAAGACAAACCATAGAAAATGGTTTTGTAATGAACGAATCATAAATCACAAAACAAAAGTCCAATCAAAAAGCCTGGTCATTTTAGGTTGATATTTACCCTGATAAAGTTTGCCAAAACAGAGCTGGGCATTCGCTACTGCGCATGCGTTACTTAGCATTCATTCTTGCCGCTAAATCTGACGGCGTCGACGACCCAAGCTACAGCGCAAACCAGTGAACTCTAAATTAGACTGGAACGATAACTTGGCCGCCATCTTTGAAGCCAAATTGGTTATCAATAGGTTATCAAGTTCAGTCCTTTTCTATTGTTTCTCTCGGCGCGGTTGACACCATTCTTCTGGGAATGTACCGATATTTGATGTTTTTATTTTGATTTAAGAGGTAATTTTATGGTTTATGAACTTATAACCTAGTTTGCGATACAGTCTTTTTTAAAAATAGCAAATACCTCGGGAAAATAGTACTAAGACTGTTTGCGAGATTTGTAGTTGTTGCCGCCATGTTGGCTTCACCCAAACGTAGGGTTTTTATCTGGAGTTATTGTTCCAGTATTTATAGAGTTGACTAGCGCAAACCTAAAGTTGTCTACTGTTAGCAAGTATAAACACAGTTTGAGATATTGCAAATCTTCTATTAAATGTTGACGGCAATCGGAATAACTCGACTTATAAGCTTTTTTCATTGTGTGAGTTATATCGGAGACGTAGCAAGAAGGGAGAGAACGGACATTAGATATTCAATAGAAGATACACAATATATGTTACAGCTGATAGCACTTATGCGGGTTTTCCCTAAAGGTATTGTTCTCACCACCAAGTCTCACTTTCATGTAAAGAGAACGTATGCGTCAATACGAGGCTTGGTGGTGAGGACAATAACCTCAGGGAAACCCGCATAAGTGCTATTCGATTAACGTTGAATGAGCAATATGATTGGCCAAGGAATGATGAAGAAAATATAGTTTCAACATGCACAGTGGAACTGCAACTACAGTATTTAGTAAGAACTCTTTACATTTCCATATGAAACTGTAGTTATATTCCCGCACTGTGATTATATTCGCTCATATTGCACGTTCGACTATTACTCACTTGGTCAAAGGATATATATCCATGCATAGTGACGTCATTGGTTATTTATAGTACCCTGATCTGTGCGTAATATATTCTTAGCCAGGAAAGCCTCACGTCTGATTTGATTGTCCAATTTCTTTGGGCGGTCGGGGATGATGTAGGCAAGAATAAAAGTCAAGCCAAAAACAACAATCTGAAACAAGACGAGGACAAATTGAATCAGGCCAACACGGCTGGAAGGCGTAGAAAATTTGAATTGCCCGTGTAATAATAAAAGGTACGGAATCGTTAAAGGTTGATGGCCACAAAAATATTCTTTGTCTGTTTTTGCAAAGTTAATTATTGGGTTTCACTGGAACCTTTTTCAGTAATTCTGAGTGGGGGTCAACCCAAAATGTATTGATGACTGTACTGCACTGGAGCAAGCAAATCTCACGAAATTGCATACATTTGCTGCCAAACACAAGGTCAACACATAGTGAAAATTTTTTTCAGTCTGATGACAGTGTATCAATTTGGAGTTTGAGAGCATCTTAAATTTTATAAAATTGAGAAGTTTGGTTACAAAATACTGTAAAATGTGGAATATAGTCCAATTTATGTATACTTTTGTATTCCATGAGTATTTTGCTATATTTTGCAACCAAAATTTATCATTTCAGTAAATTAAGTATGCTCTTTCCAAATGTGCTAATAAATTTCCCCATTTTTAAAGTTTGTCTGATAGTGGAATGGTCTATCTTGTCTAACGCACTCACCAGAAACGCGATGACAAAGAACAGCTGAGCGGACAGTATATGCCAGTAGTCTTTCGTGAAGTCGTAGTTATTCGTGCGATTGCCAAAAGGATTATCAATAATTGACATCGGTTTATCCCTGTAACCACGATACCTTAACAAGAAATATTTGGGTTTAAACACTTCCAGCATTCACCAGACGCCCTTGAATGGCTTGGTACAGAAGTCTAAACTTCCAGGTGATCTGAAAACACGAAAAAGTACTGGCACTAGTTGTCAAATAGAAATCCATTTTTCGAGCCAAATTAGCAAATTTCTCATTAGGTATAATTTACTTCGGTTTCAAAATTCTGATGGACTTATAATTTTCTTTACTTAACATGACGACAAAGTTTCAAAAAGTTTCATAAAGGAAAATAAAAGATATAAGTGAATAAAAAAAGCAAAATGGATTTTTATTCGGTCGCTAGTTCCAGGCTTTTTACTCACGGTCAGATCAGCTGGTTAATATCACTAATTTTGAATACAGTTCACAAAGGTAGATCTAGACTATATTACATCGTCGAGAATGACTTTGCTGCGACAAAATGGAATAGTCTTAAGCGCTACTCGACACTCAGCAAGTGGCCTTAAAAAGCAGTTAACCCCTGGAAATATTCCTTTTTTAAATATTTCCAGGGGGGTGAGTGTTGCTCTTTAGGATGCTCTTGCTGAGCGACAACTGATGACGAATAGCGTTTAATGCTGACGCTCACAAGAGCTATCGGAATTTTCTGAGTTTTGTTCTAGTTTAATACGAGAGAAATGGTTGCAAGAGGCATAAAACTCAGTAACATCCACCCACACATGGAGCTATAAGCTGAGCTAATATGAGACAAGAGTTGCCCAGTCTAAAGCTCTGGTGTTCGCGCGGCTTTACGCGGCGAACACCGAAGATAAACCTTCCGTATAGTTTGTTCTGTGACAATGCATTTTCCGAAGTCTTGACGACACTCACCGACAACTCTTGAGTCCCAAACCACACCCATTCTTCCAATTGACAGAAAAATTTTTTTTCGGTCTTTCGTCCTCCGGATAATCCCGGATATCAAAACAGGAAAGACTCGTGTCAAGATATCCTTCCAAAGTGCCGTCTTTTCCTTTGCTCCATTGAAAGTAAAGACGGGGGATAAACTCTGATACAAACGCGATCACAAAACCCTGAAAAGAATCACAAATTAATTCACGAGTGTCATGTTGCATTTCCAAAAAGAAAAGTGTTGCAATTTTAAACTTACGTTGACAAGAACAGAAAATATGGCGACGCCTTTAAGGATTGAATACCAGATACCTAAAACAGAACGAAGAAAGATGTCAGGTTATATTTGAAAATTGTCCCCAGGTTTAAGTAACAGGCAGTTTATTGACATGACAGCTTATTGTAGAATACTACCTACACTGGACCGCCACGTTTGAGATATATTTTTTAGGTAGGTCAGACACAAACCACGACAGCTTATTGTAGAATACTATTTACAATGGACTAGCACGTTTGAGATATCTTTTTCAAGTAAATTAAAACATAATTTTGTGAAAACACCACGTAAATTTACTATCACAAAGATTTAGATTCGTAAGCTCGGATCTTTATCAGTGCAAATAATAAGGAACTTATTTTAGAACTTGTACTTGGAACTTATTTTTCAAGTAGTTCAGGCACAAACCACGAACAGTTCAACTTACCAATGTCTTCAGCTCTTGCAGCCCGAGGTCGTCGATATGTCGTGATAAACTTATAAGCATCAAGCCTTATTTCCACCAAGTTGTTGAGCAAGGCAAACAATGGACCGAGAGGGAAAGCCGCCACGAATATCGTTATAAAACCAAACTGGATTACTAAAAGAACAAGAAGTAAGCATAAGAAACCGATCGCTGAAAATCCTCACCTTATGCAGGCTTATCTTCAGAGGCTGTTGGCTTCCAACTTACTGATGAATAACTCAAAAACTTGGCTCAAAACATCGAAGCACTGTTCGTATTTCTAGTCTAGGTGCATTAGTTATAGGAACCATCAAGAACATTAAGAAAAACAGATAAAAGTACTACCGTCTAGAAGTACTACAACATGAAACGAAGCATTAAAAAATTAAAGTTTACATATTTATTTACATTTACATCTTAGGGGCTAGGTGTCAAGTGGGACGTACATCCTGTTCCTTTCTCCTGTCACATTTTGTTTTCTTGTATTTTGTGCAAGTACGTGCATATTTAGTCTGCCTGTAAATCATAATATTTTGTAAATTGTGGCAAATTTAATATAATATAATAGTACATATACTATAATCTATTTCGGTCTCATTCACAACTAAAACCTGAACTCTTGTGACGTAATCGAATTAGTACTGGAAAGGGGTTACGCGGGGGGAGTAACGTAGGATATCTAGGATAACAGGGAACCTACCCATTTCAAGATATTCATAAAACAAGGCATTTCTTGGTATCGGAGTTAAATAATAATCCGCTTCCCACTGAAGGCGGGAGATTGGGCCCGAGTGATCTTCCACTTCCTCGCCACGGAATTTCTTCATAATGTTTCCACGTCGGTTCCACCAATTCATTATTTTACTAAGGAAATTATAAACTTATTAGATAAATAACGTTAGGATAAACATGGTTTTAAGAATATTTCGTGTACTTAAATTGGATAAGACTCGCTACCAATCCCAGTTGGCTCAATAGCTCAACTGGAATGGCAGCGGTCTAGAAACCAAAAGATGCGAGTTCAAATCTCGCTCGAGACAATTAATTCTTCCTTGTTCTCTGCAGTATCAGACTAACAGGAGTCTAGTTATTTCTACAACAATGATGTATTCTTGGAAAAAGCTTGTGCGTTAGAATAACGAGTTCTCACGGTGGCAATTAAAATACCAGGTGGAAATTGCAATCTGAGTCTTACTTATCATGTATATATAGATACAACTTATGTTCATTCTTTGTATATAGCTCTGATTATGTTGCGATGTAAAAACGAAACGTTAGCAAACAAATTTTAATATAAAATTGAATTGTTTGATATTTATGCGTCTACAATCGCTTGATGTGCATTAATATTCAGATTGAGTTCTTACGGTATAAACAACTCCATCGCCGCGTTGAAAATTTGTTTTCCGACCATGATGATAGCAAGTTGAATCGTGAGCTCAATTAGACATCCGGCAGCGTTACACTGTGAAAGAAAAGTGTCTGCGTTAATAAAATACAAGCACTTTTTCTACAAACCCGATCTTTAAAGGGAAATGGCAACAAAAATTTTTATTGTCTCATTTGAAAGAGACTCTAAAAGTAATATATAAACATCTTTTACAAAATTTTTATATCTGTTTTACTTTGGGAGATATTCTCACCTAAATAATCGAACTGTCCGCCATCTTGGATTAATTTTTAACCTCGTTAACAATGTTTTGGTGACGTCACAACAGGGATAAGCTATTCAAAGCTTCTCCTAAGTATCTACCAACAATCAAATATTGTTTAAAATCTTTTCAGTCCGTGCTGAAATCCGAAACACCATGTGTGTGGTTATCAGAGAAGATTAATCATTGTGTCGTAAGAAAAAAAATTGCGTGACCCCAGTTGTGACGTATCATGCATATCTACAAATATCCAAGATGGCGGACAACTAAAGATTTCAAGTCAAAATATCTCACCAAATAAGGCAGATATAAAAATTCTGTAATAGACTTTTATATATTGTTTTGGAGTCTCTTTCAAATAAGCCGATAAAAATTTTTGTTGCCATTTCCCTTTAACTATTGCAAGTTTTAAGAGTAGATTTTGCCCTACAAGGTAGACATTTACCTCCTCTTGACGAAAACCAAATATCCTATGATAATCACCAGGTCTGCCAGGACTAAAATTAGAAAGAACCAGAATTTAACGGAATTGTGTGGATAACTCCGGAACAAGAGTTGATTTAACATCGAAAGTCTATGAATGGTACTTTCTACTGCTGAAAAGACTTGATAAAATTAGACGTTGAGTGGGTAAACGCTCAGGGATGATTGTGAGAAGTAAATTTTTACCAAAAATAAGTGATTATAAAAAGTGATTTTTTACAAAAAAAAGTGATTGTAAAAGGGGCTGTAAAAAGTGATTGTAAAAAGTGAGTTTTTAAACTTACTTGAGTTTAGCAAAGGCAATGTAGAATAGGGAGGAGTAGTAATTGACAAACTGGAAAAGATACATCTTTATGGTAAAACTGTCTTCATAACTGGACTGTGTTCTTGGCAGCTCCATATCTGTTAGAGTGTACGCCAGTCTTTCGTAGCCCTGAAATTGTAGAAATAATATTTAGGTCGTCTGGTTAAAATACTTCCACTCCTGTAGTAACACTGGATCAATAAGAGATGACCCTTACTGGACCTCTAGGAAGAACAGTTTAGAACTGATAGAGCTACCCAGTATAAATACAATTTTAGTTTTATTATAAGGTGTCTCTGTGCTTACATAACTGAGTATCAAGATTATGACCAAGTTGATAACAGCTGCTGTCGCAGTCACAGTCAAACTGATGCTTCCAATATTTTCATCAGAGGCGGCAGTTAAAGCGGCGAACACCGCAACTCTGTAAACGATTACACCAAACACTGACAAGACAACCAAACAAATCTGAAATGTAAAATTACTTTCTTTACAAATCCTAATATCCACCTTATAAACACCGTTATTGTTGAAACATTTTTACTTCATAAGGCTACATCTATGAGCATTCTCCACAACCCTAATATATCCTTTCAACTGCATCAGACAAACGTATTCTATTATTGATCGTCTAGTCCCTCACAGACCTGGACGAAGTTGCAAACAAGATGAAATATCGAATAAGGTAAGTTTAGCTATAAAATTCAGCAGAAATGGGATGAATTGACTTATGTTCCTCCCTGTTCAAATGGTAGCGTATATCAGAGTGGCCATTTGAACAGAGAGGTTCATATTTGGCTTCCGATGCCTCGACCGCTACCTTAATCTATCTTTCAGCCAATCAGAGGTGCCGTACCTACCCGATTAACCAATGAAATTGTTTAAAAATCGGGAAAAGGTAGCGGTAGTGGTAGAGCAAGTCAAATGTGAACCTCTCTAATATATGTCTACACGATTAATTTTGTGCAGTCTAAATGCTCCATTATAACCTGGTCCTCACCAGCGACATTAAATAAAACGTAACAAAGGATGACATTTTCTCGGAGGTTTACGAAGACAAAGCAGAAAGAATTTTCTTTTGAATTTGCTTTTGTTCTACCATAGCTTATTTTTCGTAGTCTCATGCTTGTACTTATGTCAGTGCTTATATCGTGCACTTCACTGCATTCTTTTTAGCCTGTGCTTGCTTGTGCTTATGCCGCTAATGAGAACAAAGCTTTAAAATATCGAATAATAATCATCTAATTAAAGTAACATGAAATTCTTTTCATCCATTGTTAGCACTGACTGCAAATGATCGGCAGATACACTCTGCTGACAATTTTTCTACTCACCATGAAAAGGACAGAGGCTGAACTGCAAACAAAGCGAGGACATTTCCAAGCTTTAGGATAGTACGGTTCTTGTACCTACAAAGTGTTGATTGAAAATTAAGAAAAAAAAGTTTTCCCTACTGATATACGGTTGGAAATTGTGTGTGTCGGGGGGGGGGGGGGCGGAGTGTTTTCCACAAATTTTCGAGTTTTTCCAATGTCAACACGACTTTTAGCCAAGGAGCGCTCAAAATTTACAAATGATATATAAGGTAAATATCATGCGGAAGCATCATTGCAGAAACATTTTAATATATCTTATCTCACGCTAAACTTTGTCTTATATAAAATATACACATTAAATAATAGCGAACAAGTAGTAACAATAGTGAACATTTCGAGGAGGAAACTTAGAGGGGGTGGGGGAGTGGGGGGGTGTGTCCAGTAAAAGCATCATTACCTGAGTTATAGGATTATTCCTGTATTCAGTACAGACCACTTGATACTCTGGCCGAATGGTTTCCTGAAATAATTCCAAGAATTATAATATTTTAGGCTACATTCTTTAGTCCCCACTGTCACGTGGCAATATCCGTGACAGCACGTGACTGCAGGCAAAACAACGGAACAACAATAGCGCCTCATTTACAACAGCTAAAAGAACAAATACACCCTACCTCCTCGTCTTCAAAGCCAAGTAAGTCCCAGTTATACGCAATCTCGACTTGTCTCCGCTTCCAGCCTTCCAGAAACATAGTGGCTAGAATGTGACAATTAGAAACCAACTGTATCAATTTCCCTGAAGTCTTACAACGTTCAAACATCGACCAGAATAATACTCACACCAAATAGACATAAAGATGGCAAATATGACAGTGAACTCATTGTCAAAAACATAAGCCGCCTAAAAAACAAGATAAGAATCCTGCATTATCCTGAAATACGAGTGTTAAACCCGAAGAAAATTATCCATAATTATCCTACGTTATCATGAATTATTCACAATTACCATACATTACCTTGGAGTATCCACAAGTTTCATGCAGTGGGAAGTAATCACACTTCTTATCGCATCGCGGGCACATAGTGTAGTTATCCTTGAGTTTCTCATTGCAAATTATGTTTCTAAAAAAGAACAATTCAATTATATTATAAAAAAAATCTTGAAGTCCATATAGTACATAGAAGTTTGTTAGAGCTAGACTGGGTTCCAGTTTCTAGGAAAAATAGTTAAGAATTCTAGAAATATATCCAACATACGCTGGTGTATAATCTCCAAGCTTAGCTAAGCCATAAATCACGTTAATGACACCAACCACGGCAGCTGGGAAGAGCAGAATCGTGTAAAATCCTAACAACATTTGAAAATAAGAAATCAACAAGTTATTCCACGATTCCCCAGGCGGAAATTGTCGGTCTTTCTCCTAGTAGTATCCATTAGTGTCCCTGCCTTCATAAATAAGGGGGGGCAGGGGGTATATTCATGTATGCGAGTCTACCCCCCCCCACATATCGCGTTGGCGACGCCTCTGCGTTTGCAATTAATCTTTAACGAATTGTCTATTTCAGGAAAACTCACCAAGCCAAGCAAAATATATGCCGACTTTTTCACCAAAGTATTTCCTATATAAAAAAACCGTAAAATTTTATTCTCTTTTTCTCCATTAATAAATCCAGATCACAGAAAAGAACTTGTAAATACCTTATCAAATTTAACGGCTGTTTCTTGTAAAATCTCTTAAACTTCGCCCAAACATTGTACAAGGTCTGAAATATTAACAAATGATCGGACTGAAACATTCAGAGTCAAAACATTTCGTAAACTGTTTATCATACGTTTTACTTCCAAATGCTTCGAAGTTGGTTTAAAAAGCTCGGAATATCGGCTAGCGCTTGTCCATGTTTAGAAAACAGATGACAAATGGCTCGGGTGTGTATTATACGAGATATAATATATTATTACCTGTCTCTCTGTCTTTTCTGAATTCTCAGATGGTTTATGATAACCCTAGAATAATGAAACACGATAAAATACGTGTAATAAAGTACTATATATAGGTGCAGAGAACCCCAACATTATAGAAGGAAACACAACGATAAATTGAAAAAACCCTCATAAATAAACATACAAGGAGCATAAACAAACATACAACGATAAATAAACATACAAGTAACTTATCAGAACTCAACGGTATTCAAAGAATTCTTCGCAGTCAAAAGTGAAGGACAAGATATAATTGAGACTAGGTGCGCACAGGCTCGTTTCCGAACGTTTTCGCAACAGTCAAAATGAAAACGATATGAACTATAAAATTTCTCACCGTATGAAGTTTTTAGTCTTTGTCTTTACACGAGGTTTACGCTGGTCTTCATTAAATTGTGTCAACAAGTCGGGAGCCTTTTTGAAATAATTCGGAATGAATACGCTCGGAAAAGACACGGTGTGTGCACGTGGCCTCAGACTCTACGTAATTTTATACAAAGGAACTCATCAAGTGACATGAAAAGGACAGAAAAATAACACAAAAACATAGGATTTTTCAGTGCCTGAAACAGAATTCGATATTTTAAGCGAAGGTTCTTTTTAACCGGACTTCCCAACAAAAGAACTTCTGTTTATATCGCTTCAGGGGGTGAAAGAGCCAATGTTTTTGTGTGCTTTTCACTCTACCACCGGCATTGGCAACGTTTGTTCGAATTTTTAACGTTTATTTGTAACTGAGAGCAAAGCTGAATTACGAAGCTCAACCTTGCCCGGTCGAATGATTTCAAACGACGCCTACGACGGACGTTATATTGGTCCAATATCATCACGGAGCACGGCTGAGACAGAAGATCAATTAGGGGCTAGTGATGATGATGATGATGATGATGATGATGATGATGATGATGATGATGATGATGATGATGATGATGATGATGATGATGATGATGATGATGATGATAACTTTATTTAACCACGCTAACATTGTCACCTAATGCTGGTTTCCACAATGGGCGTGTAAGTGGCACTACACCCTGCCAACTTTCCATGAGGAACAGAAAGAAAACCCACGATTTGCGGTAGAATGGTGACAAAAACTTGTCACGTACTGTAAGTGGGCAAGTCTTACAAGCTCAGAGCAGCGTTTGCTTCACAAGGCTTAGGAAATGTCAAAGTAGGAACCTGGCTCAACCGCTGCAAGAATGTCATGCAATTTTTTGTGTTGACGTGTTTCGAACGTTTGACCACCGTGTTGCATCATGTTGTACATAAATTGCAGTACATGTACGTTGCAAACGTCTTGATTTCGATCAAATTTTGACGCAAAATTTATTCATGTTTCGGTCGTTTAAGAGCGAGTATTTTATTTGCACCAGCAATGTTGTGTTCGTTTAACCAACAATGTTGCAGGATGTTGCAAAGACGTGCTGTAACGGTTTGATCATACAAGGCCTAAACACACTGAGATTTACCCACCTCGTGCAAAGGATACGCTGCACTATATGATAAGTTTGACACCAAACGATCAACACCTGGAGTAAATAAGAAATATAGAAAAACAAACTTAAAAATATTTGGAATAGAGTTTTGTTTTATATCAAAATAATCTTACCGATTTTTTGTTTTTCAGCATCGTAGGGCGTCGTCTTCAAAATACGGTAGACCTAACACAAGAATAAATTTGTGTAACTCTGGAAATGAGAGTTTTAGAAACTGATTTAAAAAACATTTCAAAATAACCTAAATCATCATTAGACTAAAACTCAACAGTTACAAATTGATAAACAATCAATCAGCGGTGGAAAAAACATTTTCTTTTCTGGAACCCTAGATCCGGAATAAAAAATTCTCCAAACTTAAATTATTTGCACATAAATTTACACACAGCTATTTAGCCAATTTAGCAGAAATTTTCTTCATTTGATCATCATACACGCACTTCTTGATGTACTACATATTCTGCTTACATTGCACTAGCAGATGGTTTCTGCAAGAGCAACTGATGCAGAAGTATTTTGTTTCACCTGAAAATTTTAATCAATGTTAACTTGAAATATTTTCTGGGAACACGCAAATTTTCTGGCATCACAGTCCAATACATTTTCCACCCATGCAATCAATTGATAATTGACTACCTAAATTGTGGTTTAGTATCATAACCAACACTTCCTTTTCGGAATTTGCATCTATATAAATGTGTAGATATTTTGCACTTGCACTGATATAAATCAGTGGGCAGACACACATACCTGTAGTAGATTATTTTGCATTTACTGTAACTTACAATGAGACTTCTTCGACTGCTGCTGAAAAATGTTTCTGTGTTTTCGTGACCTTTGAATCTAGAAACAAATACCCAAGCTGTAAAAACCAATCCACAATATATACTGGGTCTTACACTCCCATTTGGGGTGCACTGGAACCAATATTTTGAGCTCTGGTCGGAACTGGAACTTGTCGGAACGAAAAAAACTGGCCGGAACTCTCATGTTATGTTGTGGTACATAAGATAAATAAACATACAGTTATGAGTGTTTTACCGTAAACTAAAACACTCGTATTTTCCATGTTTTCACAAGTGAAGACATGAAAAAATATGTAACGCGTGAAAAACGTGTGTTTCCCCACGGGATTTACATGTTCTTTGTTTTCACCACTCGAAAATAATATTCATATCTTCGCGCCACGGTGTAACACTCTCTATGTATATTTGCTTGGTACTTGTTCTTCATATTCAAACACAGTTCCGGTTTCAGCTGTTCTTTACTTCCTTTCACATCGGTTCCGACCAGAACTTAGTTCCAGAGCACTCGACATTCTTCTTACTGTGTTAATTACCAGGACTGCATCAACAACCTCACCTTTCAATCTTTTCTCTTTTGAAAGGACAAGTAAAGTAATTACGTTCAACTGGCACTTCTTCCTCACTGATGTCAAATGGATTGTCCATGCCAAAACATCCGAAAAATTTATCAACGAAACCTTTGGTTTCCATGTCGTTTTCCTGACGAAAATAGGAGAAAATAACAAAGCCCTGAGGGAAACTTTCTGAAATAATACTTCCACAAAAAACAACTTTATTTTGTTAACAAGAAACTGTGAGGTGCTGCAGCAATGGCATGCCTGTATATTTTGTTTCCTACAACTAGCCTTGAAGACTACAAATTGCAACAGGCCTAGGGCACCAAACAGATGACTAAATGATCAGCTGATCAATAACAAAATCAGCCACAACACAAGAAATTAGTCAAAACAAACAACACCTTCTAGTTTACTTAAGCATCTGGCAATTTTACTTGATAAAATTAGAAATGCTGACTGAGGTGAGATCTTACCAGTGTCGGCATTCCCATCGACATTTCTTCTGCGCCTTTTGTAAGGACCTCCCATGGAGCATGAACCTTGATGTAAACTGTCTTACCATCCATAGAAGCCTAAAAATTAAAGCACACAAAATCTCAAGCAAAGACCCTAACTTCCAAGTGATTTTGAGATATTTTTCAAATTACCAAACATTTATTCACTAGACACTACAGGAAATACCAAAAGCAACCACAGATGAAATTTTGAAACTAGTGTAGTATGTGTTTTATGTGGTCCAAAATGCTTCTTTCATGAAGAAAATGCCTATGTTAGTTATTTGATTTGCACAAAATTTCAAGTGATTTGGAGAAATTGCATCAAGTTACCAAAATTGACCCAAACCAAAAGGGTCCATCTACGGGTAAAATTTTGAAACTTTCACAAATGTGTTCTGATTGGCTCAAACTGATTTTTGTGTACTTGGTTATTTGTGTAAAGTTTTAATGAGGTTTTGAGATGTCAAGACAAAATCAACCCAGACAATATAGATCAATATAGGAATGCCAGAATGGACCATTAGGTGAAATTTTGGAAACTTACATAGAAAGTGTTTTCAGTGGTTTTAATGAAAGATGACTTATTTTAAGCCACATGAAAAACTTTTAAACGTTTAATTTAGCAGTAAAAAATGTCTATTTTACTTCAAAGTCTTCCTGCTCCAGCTCAAGTCCTTGTTCTTTTAAATTTGTTTCAAAATGCTCTCTTTTCTCCCTTCGTTTTTCTTGCCACTCCTGCTCTTTCTCAGGGTGTTCTTGATAGGCAAGTATGTAATCAATCTTCCTTCTTCCATCACGGAAATACAATGGTTTTGGCTGGCTGTTACTTACCTAAATGAATGTTGATATTTTTAAGCAGACTTTTTACAGTATGTGCAGAAATGCCCACCACTTGCCTGCCAAACAGTGGCAAAGCCAGGCCGACATTTGGTCATGCAAATGCAAATTTTTCTGTGTTTTTGACCGTATAAGGAATCAATTTCTAAAGAAATGAAAATGATAATGATATAAATTTGCATAGCATGACCAAATTATCAGGCTGGCTTCACTACTGCTGCCAAATCTAGCCAAATTTCAGCTCAAAGTTGTAATTAAGCATGTCTCTAAGTAGTATGAACTTATACAAATTTTGCAAACTTCACAGAGCTATATTTTCCATTTTTTACAACATTTTTCAACCAAACTTTGCAATTTTATGAATTTGAATATTTCATTATTTGCTAGGTCAAAATTTAGTCAATGTTCAACTGCCCAGCATTCAGTTAACACTTGTAATTTTAATTTTTAATAAATGTGTAAACTAACTAACAGGCATCAATATAACACCTGCTACTTATATTCGGCTTGACATTATCATAAAGACACACTTGACATAAGGAAAAAATATTATCTACCAATATTTTATGGAGGAAGCCAAGACATGCCATCACAAATGAATCTTTATAGTTTAGATCTACTATATAATTATGTGTTTACTTACAGTATATTATCTCCCAACAGATACTCATGATTGAAACAA
The DNA here is from genome assembly GCA_963855995.1 of Muricea muricata. Lineage (NCBI taxonomy): Eukaryota > Metazoa > Cnidaria > Anthozoa > Malacalcyonacea > Plexauridae > Muricea > Muricea muricata. Next base: position 12,152,789 of record OY979729.1, on the reverse strand, counting down.
TCAGGCACTTAGAGAAAAATTTAAAAACCTTTGATGTGCTTAATAATAATGTACACATCAAATGTATTTTTCCACCCAGAAACATCAATATATTAGCAAATATGTTAGGAATTTGTACACAAAATAAAGCATTCCTTTTAGCATTTTACAATAAAAACATCACAGCCAAAGGTTTCAGAATTATTACTAAAGCTCAGCAATGGTAACATTTTTAAACAATTTTATACAAGACCTTTGGAGTTCTTGCCAGTAGTACTTGACTGGTATCAGTAACACTGAGTTAATACAGACTTGTCAAATACCCACTTAATGTAACCTTAAAGTGAAACCAGAGACTTAATATATAAACTGTCAAAATAGAAATGCAGTTAAACACTATAATTTTGCCCACAAACCTATCTTTCAAGGAAATATAAGGACAAACAAACAGGTCAAGCAAAATTTTGTTCACCTAACACATTGCAAAGTACACTTGTCAAGGAATTTACATGGGCCTATGTTTTGAACAAATATGTTTCCATGGGGTCTTTCATAATTTAAAGTGGCAACAGATGTTGTTATATGTCATCTGACTCCCCCTGGTGTCACGTACATATAAAATAAACAATGAAGAGAGAGAGAACCGAAATATTCAAAGCTTTTTGCTACTTTCAAAAAAGGCTTTAAGTTCAGTTAAAACTGAGGATGATATAAATACATATAGAGTAAAGCCAGTTTTCCACTAGCGAATTTTTCGCGCAAAGAGACTTTTTCGCTTTGTTCTTGACCTTTCAGCTGCAACCATGCGGAACTAACTTAGACAAAAGAGAAAAGTCGCTTCGCGTGAAAAAAATCGCTAGTGGAAAACCGGCTCAAGTCACTGCATGTTGTGGCAAGCCTTTGGGGGATTTAGTTGGGATATCAGCCTCTATGTTGTCTCCTTGATATATGCTTTAATTTTTATCAAATATGATTGCCAACAACTCAGATGTTCATGACAACTGATAAATATACATAACACGTGGCAAAAGGTAAATATATAAAACACATGGAAGGCAAATTAGAACTACACAATTTTATATATGAATATTGTATAATATATATTATATAATTTTATATACATCCCCTTTAGCCAGAGACATAATTGCATAATTTTCAAGATAATCTTTAGTCAGCTTCAGCCTAATGACACAGGTAATGACATTTGGCAGCCACGCACTGTCGTCATAAAACGCAAAACATCTACTTGAAGTAGTTAAAGATGGCTGTTTATGTTTAATTATTTACCCCCTGTTACAACTACAGTACTATAAATGTTTTAAATCCCTCGTACGATAAATAGTTTCGTAGTTAAATGCTCGGTGAAATATTAACTTTTGAAAATCAGCATTCAAATGCAGCATTTTATATAAAGCAACGGATGTTCTCTATTACTTCAACAAAGGAATTGTTAAATTGCCCATTGTTGGCTAGAGCTGCCTAAAACATTTACAATCGAGCTCTGTCGTTTCTATTAGCCACGACAGTGGTTTAAAAGTAAAGATAAAACGTCAGGCACACTTTCACATTATCTTGACAGCAAATATCAGTAAGCACTTCTTGCAAAGTGCCCAGCACAACAACAATCTGCCGCTTTCCTGTATTCTTCCTCGCTTAAAACATTAAAATTAGCTGGACTATAAAAAAGTAACAGTGATCAACTTTCCAAAATGGAGTTATTCTCTCACAGTAAAACTTTATGCAACACATCGCAAACATCGAACTAACAAACGATTTACAAACAGATTTTTACTTTGTCTGCATAACCCCATTTCCCGCTTAGAAGGCAAACAAAAAGGATACGCGGTTGATACGCAAGTACTTCAGTTCAACAGCATTTTTATCACTATCGAAAGAACCACAAACTAGGATACTTACGTTCATTTGCGTGGCTGAATTATCAGACAGTTGCTCGTCTGGTGGCGACCTTTTTCCAGAATCATGTGGAAGGTCTTCGACATTTTCAAGCTCAACGCCAGATGTCGAATGAGCCGAGGGCTGATTAGATTTCCTCGCGTATCGTTCAAATCCTACTTTGGGGACATCGTTTAACGAACTCCTATCGGATGGAGGAGGTTTTGGCGCTTCTGGTGTGTCATGATAAGCGACTGTAGTTGGTGGTACTGGAGGATAGGCAACATTTTGATTTGCTTGAGCGTTAGGGTTTGAAGTGATGTAGTTCTGAAAGCCAATATGTGGAGGATAACTTGGTTCTGGTCCGTAGTTTGGTGGGTAAGCTCGCTGATAGGAGAAATTTCCTTGTGGAGGAGGATAGGCCATGTTTCTTTGTAGTTTTTCATCAAAATCACAACCCTAATGATGTTGTACACACACACCCCGATAAAAATAGACCGAAAAATATGTTAATTTATGCATAATAGTAATACATTGAATAATTACCGTCATTTGAATCGAACATGAACACTCCCAGATACAAAAATCCTCAAGTTTGAACTGTGATTTACGGTGTACGACTTGCAAGTGTTTTCAAGGTTTTGGTAACAAAACGATCATATAACCCACCCTTTCACATCCTCCAAAATGATAAAATTGCAACCACAAAGCACGATACAATCACAAAATAAACTGGTAAAGTTGCCATTCCCTGATTCTGAACCGCAAAGCATCTATGGACTGTCAATTGTTCAGAAGGACAATGCAAATTGACCGAAAACTTTAAAAGTTAAAATTGAAGGAAGAAAATTTAAAGGACGCCTCGTTATCTCTAAGGAAATGCTTCTAATTACCAAATGGTCATGGCCATTTCCTCTCTATCCCAACAACAAATACAACCACCTATTCATGGCAAATCACACACACACTACAAAAACCAGGATATCTATAATGGCACTACGGTATTATTTTACATCAGCTCTTAGCTAACCCGTACTTCTCTAGCACACATAAATGCACTAATTCTTTAAAAGTCTTCCTAACTACATTATAAAGTACAACATGCTTAGAGCGGTCTGGTAGAACGTCTGAGTCAACTTCACAAAGCATCTCTTCGCATTTATCGCGAGCGTCCTGTTCCACAAACCCGTGATCTTCGAGGATCTCTCGTCCCGCATTGCTCTTTTTGTGCAAGTCTTCAAGTATGCTATAATATCGCGATAGTTCTGAAAAATTCAATGACATTAATAAGAGTTGAGAAAAGATGTACTACTATGTCTATTTCCACAACAGGCAAAGCTGCCTGACTACGGTGGGAATCGAACTTAGGACCTTTGGAATGCTAGACCAATGCTCTGCCAACTGAACTCCGCGGTCAGGTCGGTTCAAGTGTGTGATATTTCGGAACTGAGTCTAGTTCCTTTGATATCAACATAATTCTTGTTTTCACCTGCGTATACATAACAATTAACACCAAGACACATTAAATCACGTTAATATCGAAGGAACTAGATTCAGTTTCGAAATATCACCTACTCGAAGCGACCTCACTTGGCAGACCATTGGGCAAGCAAGGTCGTAGGTTCGATTCCCACCGCGGTCAGGCATACTTTTTAGCTTGTCCGGTGTAGATATAGAGTCAGAGTAACGCCCACGAATAAGACAGAACATTATGTGAAAGCCATTCCTACCTAGTTCGTCTCCGCAATCTCCGACAGCACGTGACGCCGTTAACTGACCAATCAGCAGCAGCAATGATGACGCATCCGTGGACAGAGGCGGGAAAGCACGACAGAAGCGAAGGAGGCATTCACAAGCCGGGGTAAAGAAATTTGCGCATCGGTCGCCTGGCAACGCCTCCGACAGTGACATCATCCGACTTATGACGTACTTCGCGACATCCAGGGCTTTTGGAAGAGGAAATTGGACGCACAAGTACGAAGACAACTGAACGGCAAACAGCTAAACAATAAAGTAAGATATCTCAAACGTGGTGGTCCAGTGTAGGTAGTATTCTACAATAAGCCGTCATGGTTTGTGTCTGAACTACCTGAAAAAGATATCTCAAACGTGGTGTTCCAGTGTAGGTAGTATTCTACAATAAGCTGTCATGGTTTGTGTCTGAACTACCTGAAAAAGATATCTCAAACGTGGTGGTCCAGTGTAGGTAGTATTCTACAATAAGCCGTCATGGTTTGTGTCTGAACTACCGAAAAATATATCTTAAACGTGGTGGTCCAGTACTCCAGTGTAGATAGTTTTCTATAATAAGCCATCTTGGCACCTGAAAGTCAGAACTAAGCTGTGGTTGAACTATAAACGAAGGCAGTATTTGTTTCCTACCTGTTTCTCCAGTTCTGGTTGATTCAACAACTCTGTGATAAAACTGAGACAAATGTGCATTGAAGGAATACCAGCAACGGTGACTGGTAACAACACGGGATCATATCCCTAAAGCAACGGGGGAAAAAGGGGGAAGTCAGAGAAAATTAATTGCACCTTAATGTCTCGATATAGACTTTCTTGTCTTGATATACACCACCAAAACTCTACCTGAAAATGCACAAGTTTGGCGATCTTCGGTTCACTTATGAACATTTGATGTAAGGTGGAACACACTAAACATTGAATTTCTCGTAGCACACACTTTGACATACTTTCTTCTTGGTTCTGGAAATAAAAACAGTAATAAGTTCCTTGCATGTTTGCATGGCGAATATCAAAGTAAATATAATTTTGTGGAAACACCACGTAAGTTTATTATCGCAAAGCTTTCGATCCGTAACTAAGATGACCATAACAAACTATATGCGCTGGTAAACAGTACTTGTCTTCAGGGGCGGTTGTTCGAAGCCCGTTTAGCGTAAACGGTGGATAAGTCAAAATTAAATAACACTCTCACATCACTCGTTAAACAATTAACTTAAATATTTTGCAGTAAATAAGTAGTTGTAAGTATAATCATTCTATTAAGGTTCAACACTTTTATTTTGGTTGTTAAATGAATCTATAAACTTGGTTTCTATTTTGAGCTTAACCACCGTTTAAGCTAAACGGGCTTCGAACAACCGGCCCCTGACCAACAGTACTTGTTTTCTGACCTGTTTTTCCTCAGGTGTCATTACACAAATTTCCAACAAGATTTGAACGACGGCGCTCTCTTGAGCTGACAATAGAGCAGCTTTCAATTCTTCCCGTTCTTGTTCGGCGTTAGTACCGGAACTATTTGATGGGTTCCTACCGGGGTTACTGTTTGCCAGGATATGCTGATTCAGCATCGCTCGAGAGGCTGCTAAGTATCCCAACAATACCCGGATTATAACGGCGAATATTGGAGCACATCTAAATAACATACAGCATTAAATAGCAAGCTGAAAGTATCACATCTGACAATAACATTAAACTAACTTTATTTATACTGGATAGCTCTATCAGTTCTAAACTGTTCTTGCTACTCAAGAGGTCCAGTAAGAATAATTTCTTATTAATCCAGTGTTACTACAGGAGGAAACCTAAACTAAACTAACTTTATTAATACTGGATAGCTCTATCAGTTCTAAACTGTTCTTCCTAGAGGTCCAGTAAGGATCATCTCTTATTGATCCAGTACTTTCCACAGGAGGAAACCTAATCTCACCTGAATATTTTGCGGTCACATCTTAGAACCGTGAGAGGGTCTTTAATGATTTCATCGTCATTATAAGCTGGCGATTCTGTCGTCCGTTCGCATAATTTATTTACTGTCAATAGCCACAGTCTAAAAGAAAGATGAAAATATATTAAAGTGTAATATGATAACGATAACTGACTATCAATTTGATGTGAAAACCACAAACAGCTACCCCAACACGTAGACGTTTACCTTCTAGGAATCATGGTATTGAGTTTCATCCAAAGGTCCTTCAATAACATTTGAACCCGACGACAAACACTGGGGTCCAGGGCAACGCGTAATCCTTCTACAACCGCGTCAACGTAAGGGATTAGGAGCTTGGGATCCAGTTTGTTCAGTTTCAACAAGGTAAGCATCGCCAAGGTCGGATTTTTATGGAGACTAGAGAGAGCTGGAAGCATAAAAGCTTATTTTCAACATCAGTGTCAAATATCAAATACATACCAATGTGATCACACATACAATTCAAACGCTTTCTCACTTTTGTTCTATTTTAATTCTATCCTTACATTATCAGAAGAGTGGTAACAACTACACTAGACATGCGAGTTGTCAGTTCACTCAAATATTTAGTTTAAATGCTTGGCTACCTTTGTTTCATTCTATGATTACATTATCAGAACAGTGGTAACTAGACATGTGAGTTGTCAATTCACTCGCGTATAGAGTTTAAATCCTTGGCTACCTTTGTTCCAATCTATGTTTACATTATCCGAACATGGATAATTTACATTTCGAGTTGATGTTAAAATTTGTCCCGTGTAGCATCGCCCTCAAACACAAAATATTTACCTTGAATGACTTTAACATCCGTCACATTTAAACTGGACGATGTTTTTGTTTGCTGTTTCTGTATTTCACCGGTTTCATCTTCTTCACATAGCCAGTCCTCGACGAGACATAGCTGCGGATAATACGTGACTAACAGTCGTAATAACGGAGGGTACAAGTCTCTATAATGTTCCTCAGACTTCCTTGCTTGTTGTAAAAGATACTTGATCGGAATTTGCGAGTAAAGCGAATGAGAATAGTCTTGAGGTGGATGGTTGACTGGAAAAAAAAATAATTACAGTACGTGATCCAGAGATATTGACATTGAGAATGCGATGTGAAACGTGCATTTTGAATTTTACAGTTCTAAACGTATTCACAATTTTTTTGAAAAAAGCGGGCTTTCAAAAGTAAAACAAGCTTGTTTCATTCTTAGACTACACGGTACAAAAATTCCAGCCAGTCCATACTGCAGGTTTTAATGATGCTGTGCTGGCCATATTGTCCATAGTTGTCAAGATTGTCAAACCTGCAATCAGATGTAACGATGCTGAACAATATTGTTGACAACATTGAACAATGTGGGCAGCGAAACATTGGACGATCCTGTTTTCATTAACATTGCAGCAAAAAGTTGTCCATTATTTCTGTGCAAGCGTGACTCACCTAAAGACTTCATGTTGGACAAACAGCAATCCTTATAGGACAATAAATAATACAACAGCAACAGCTGTGACGTCAGACTTGATGGTGTATCAATTTGCTGCCAAAATCGAAGACTAAGATTAATTTAAGTCTTTATATGTATAAAACACACAACATGCTCACAGACAAACACACATTTACAAACTCCGGCTTACTCTAAGTCCCATACCTGATTTTGAAACACCGTCAAGATATGGGCCTCGGAAAATCCTTCTACGGTAATGTTAGTGGCGAGCCTACGGTGCTTGCTTGGCAGCGGCATGACGACCGATGTCACAAACACATCAATCAAGCTGACAAGCAGTGGATAAAGCGGCGTGGTAGAGCATAATATCTGCTTATACAACCAATCCTGCACAAAATATAAAAATATTGTTCGAGTAACTTCTTATAAGACTGGTTCACACTTGTCGTAAGAATCGGGAATAACTCCTTCAAGGCGATGTGGTTGATTGAATTCTATACCATTGCAAAAGCAATTGACTGTTTGTCTCATACTCAAGTTTGTTCACATATTCATTCACATACGTGAGGAAGAAAAAATCCCCGTTTCGTACGACCAGACTTTAGCAGCAGATCCATGTGGAATAAAACATAATCCGAAGATTAGCATTATAAAATTCGGGATACGTCATACGGATTAAAAAGAAAGACAGGATGAGTTTCGATTTTGTTACAAAGACATCATCAGACAGACTGGATGTCAAGATACTAATTGAAATTGTCGGCTGGTTCAGGGTTTTTCACCCACGTGCCAAACGGACGTTGCAGGGCATCTTTAAATAATACACACACCTTAACTTGCACCGAATGCTTCGTGAACGTTCTGTTCTTGAGTAAATGATAAACACAGTGAACGGGCAGAAAGCCAGAGTCATTGGCGCTCAGTTGATTTGTCACAGATACACGAACCGCGTGTTCAGTGACCGCCTGGAAGAAAAAACAAGAGAATCACATGCTTTAATATTGTTCACTCGACCACTATTGTTTTTTTTACTCTAGTACCGATATTTACAACGTTAGTTCGACAGAGTTGTTCATTTTGAACAAAGTAGTGACTGACTAAAAATCGCTATCGGGTCAATTTTCGCCTTAGTCGTCAGAAAATCGTTATCGGTAGCATAAAATGAATTTGCCGATTGTTTAAAACCGACTGCTGCAGAAATTTAAGGTCAATCACTGTTCACTAATGGAGTAAGTTCCGACAATGTTTTCTCTTGTAGGACTAAAAGAACATATTATGAACAAAGTTTTTCTATTTTTGAGCATTCATCTTACTTTTTCAGGGAATAAGTCTTGAGTAAAGATCGCCTTAATTCTAGTGAGAGGCCCAGGTCGTATCCTCATACCCAGGGTCGAGCTCACAAGATCAGTGATTGCTTCAAGATTGTTGCTATGAAAATGAATTGCCGTCAGAAGAAGACTTTCACCAAACGAAATATGAAGACCAGCTGAACTCCCGTAGTGCGATTCCTCTTTCGACAACCATTTAATCCATTTGGTCATTTCTTGTTCTTGTTCGCTAGAACTGTAAACATTATTCAGCTTTCCATCAAAACAATACCATTTCTTTAAATATAGATTTAATATATACGAAAGCACGAAAATTGACATTTCGAGCGACGGCGCTTAAATTCGCCGCGTGTCTATTAGGCAGGTTACGAGTACATCTACGAGATTTTGCTGTTGAAAATCAGCTTTTGCAAGCTTGACAATACCTGGGGTGTTTTTAACACAATATGTCTTGACAAATGAGAGAGTAGCAGATGAAATATAAGAAATAAAAATCTCGTAGCCATAGTCAAATCTAAAACTCCTTATTAACTTTCAGATGAAAGATCTTTGCACCTTCGCTCGGTACGTCCATTTTCACTTTATCGTTTCACATATTGAAAGAATATACATCTCTCGTGTACTGTTAACTGCATTACCTACACGGACAACGTTAGTTTGAGACTTATTGTACATTGTACACTTATATCTTGCTTAGACTAAGTCCATTTTAACATCGCATTTCAAACGAACAAATGTTTTGATGAGAGAGTTCAACACTCCCTGGTAATCCCACTTGTTAAGTACGAATTACTTAGAAGACTTCAAGCTTTTCCTCGCGTGTAGGCATGTGGAAAAAAAAGTGCATGTCGAAAACAGTCCCAGATTAAACAGAGAATTATTTTTGCAGAAATAACATGATGGTAAAAAATCTTCTTACTTGACAATCCCAGAACAGGCTAACATGGTGCACAAACCAACAGTGATAAAACGTGCACCAGCCGCGGTTGCCGGTGCTTGGCTGGTTATCAAACATATGAGTTCATCAGATTCATCATTGGAGAGTTTCATGGCTGCAATTCCTTTCAAGGCACAGTATAGTCTCAACATGGCTGTGGCGTAGATGACGTCTTTCTCAAGAAGTGTCAAAGCTTGTTCTTCTACGTTCATTGACGTGTCTTCGTTTGGGGTTGTTGGCCGTTCTTCTTTGACAATTTCAAAGTCAGTTGACATGTCCATTGCTGGTAGAAAAAAATATTTAGTCTATACTCTGGGACAGATAAATTCAGGAGAAGGTATTAAACTGTTAAGACCCTCCAATCATTGCAAAATTTCTTCATACAATACCTTCAATAATTTCCAATGTTTCTTTATCCTGTTCATCAACAGTTATCCTACGTTTTCCCTTAGACAACTCCGATTTCCCCTCTCTATCCTGCTGCCATTCCTTCTGGATTCTTTTTCTGTGTCCAGGGGGTGTCAGGGCCACCACTTCACATAATAATTCTTCTCGTAACTGTCTTAGTGCAATGTTTGTTGCTGAACCATACCGTTCCTAGTAAAATATTATGAAAACATAATTGTTTAGCTGGGCAAAGCCCTCCTAAGAGTAAACTAATTTCATCTAACAGCAGAGTTGCATAGTTTGAGAGACATACTTTTTGGCCAGTTTTAATGAATTGTGCAAACCATTGTCGAACGTGTATATCACTTCCCAAAAGTAACCCGCTCACAAACTCCACTAGATCCTGTCTCTCTCCGCTGCCGAGATGATAGTCCAGTGTAAGCTTAACAGTCAGTTCAGGCAGATAACATTTCTGGACGGCTTCGCTACGGATCGTCATGGCATAGTCAGGGTTCATCTTGCAGAGATGTTGTAAACATTCAGCATTGATGTGTGATGGAAAAGGATTGTTGGATTTTGAGTCTTGATTTGTCAGTAGAGTTGAACACACTGTGTCAGACAAGATATAACTAAATTTTATTCAACAAGCACAACTATTTTTCCTGGACATGCAGGAATCTTGTGTCATACAAATAGCTTGTTATCTGGCCTGAATTTACTAAAATCTGCACATAAACCAACCAAAAAAAAAATCAAGCAAACACAATTACCTTGTTCAAAAAAGTCTGGAAAATTGACAAGCAAGCGACAGATAAACCATGAGCCATTTGGAGCTCTTAACAAAGCTTTGGCAACGTTGATCAGTGGGAAAAGTTCTGGAAGTTCTGAGAATATCATTCAATATATAAGTCACAAAATCTTCAGTGCTAGAATTAAGATGCAATGATTGTGTCAACATGGACATCAACCAGAAGTGATTAACAGCATTGCAGCATTGATAACAAGAGCCATTTTCAATTGAAATCATGAATGTGAAGCTTTCTTCTTTGCAGTTTGTGATTTGAATCAACAATAGCTGATGTTATCTACAATGGCAAGGTCTGCTTCCATTTGATGTCTGTGTCGACAAAAAAGTTGCATCTTAAGCTATTTGATGTTGTGGACTGTGTCTATGTGCTAGACCACCAGTTTCATCCGTGAGTGAATTAAAACTATTCTTCTTACCTGCCTGGACAATACACAGAACATCACATACATCTTCCATATAGACTTCACACTCAAATAGTTCACAACTTTCTAGTGAAGTGAACTCCTTGTTTTTAGAGGACTATAATTTCATAAAATATATATATATTCATGAACATTCCTCTTCATGTGGTAACAGCCGAAGAAAACAAAAATGCTTACCAGTATCAAGGTGAATGGTTACTTAACAGATTAAGACAGTGTACTGGTATTTTGGAGGGTTCGCCAAATAAGTTACTCTCCCTTTGACATTTAGTAGAATAATTTGGTGTCAAACAGATACAATATAGGCAAGGCCTGTTCACACTTTTCAGTGATTTTTGAATTTGATTTTCCAGTGATTTTTGCTTTGTGACTGAATGTGATAGTGACCTCATATGTCAACCTGAACATTTCAAACTTGTTCAAGTCCATCAAATAAGAGAATTGCAGTAGAACTTGCAGAAATTATTGCAAGTTTAAACAAGCCTCAAGTAGTACACAGTAACAGAGGGCAAAATAATCAAGGCATATTGCTAATTACTGGTTGAAATAACCAAATCTCAGACAATACCTTGTGCATAACGCGCATCAATTCCTTTAAAACCAATCTCAACCTCCTTGAGGAATTGCTCCGCTCAAATTCCAATGCCAAACCCTCCCTGCTTGCCTCAACCAGAGCGCTGTGGTTAGTCGAACTGTTATCATCCAGTTTGTGCAGCATTTGTTTCTCTTTCAAGCAATCCTGCCTGGTGGGGGAGGAAATTATGAATTATTTAAGCTACAATGCATTTAAAGATGGATCAATAGATACTTAGATTGTGAACTATTTTTTATGCTGAAAGTGAGGGGGGTAATTTTTTTTGGGAGGGGGGGGGTAATTTTTTTGGGGGGATTTTTTCAAGGGGGGGGGGTAAATTTTTTTCAGGGGGTGTGAAGATTTTGTTTTTTGGGGGTTCCAAGTACGTAGTGTGCATAACTGTGCCAAATGTACTTACGTGTGCATGTTAGATATGAAACACTGGTCATTTTCAACATATTCAGCATGAACACTCTTTCCTTACTGGACTATAACTTATATTTAGGGGGTAGCACCCCCAGGAAATCTACAGTCTACAGAAACCATGTTATGATATATACCTTAAACAACCGAAATCAACAGACAGCAAACCGACGATGGAATTGACAACCTTCAAACCACACAAAAGCTTCTGAATCTCTTTACGAGCGTCTTGCCAATGCAAACCTTCGTCTAGACTAGGACACTGAGACATTCTGACAAGCGAGGGTAGAAGTGCCCGTAAATCGTGATCGCTTAGTTCCTGGAGCTTGGAAATGCAAGCATTGCGAGCAAAACGAAATAAGCGTTCGCTAGGGTAAAATCCAGCCATGTTGGTTTGAGAGAAGCAGCTTTTCAAGGTTGTTTTTTTGGAAATTCTTTAGAAAAATCGATTTTCTCGTCCGCCATATTGCACGTGTAGTACCCAGACTTCTTACCGAGTACCGTCGTTGGTAACTACAGATGAACATCACAGAGCTCCGCCCCCAGCTGAGTGCACAGTAATTAGCCAATCATATTACACAAATCCCAACTGCCTCAAGCCTATCTAAGCTATCAATTTGCCTAATACATTAAAATTTATACATAAAATTTTTTGAATTTTTACAATATTTTCACAAAAATAATTTTGATATACGAATAAAGAATCTGGATTCCTACTAATTCTGCAAAATTTCACGCCAATTCATTCCTTGTGGGATTCAACGTTTTAAGTAGAGATGTATACGTCTGCTTCTCACTATGTAATGAATGATTATTGGAAATGTACTGCTTGCCAGCTAGTGTCAGTCGGTCGCGATATTTCTCATCGTAGGCGACTCGCTTGGCCAAACATATGAATTCCTACAAAGTTTGAAGAACGAAAACAGAAATCATTGCAGGAATTACTGCAAGTTTAAACAGCAAAATGCTGTAAAATAATGCTGTAAAAAACCATCAAAACAAGAAGTAAAATTGGTGGTTGTGTAGACAGACTTCTAGATTTCTACAAAGTCTCAAAGTCTTTTAAATATTGAGAATTTTCAAATGGATAAGGCTAGAAAATCGAAAAGACCTTTAATACCTCGGGAGTTTGAAACAGCAGTCCATTTTCATTGTGTTTTATCAGCGCTGCATTGCCGGGATTTTTTCGCGCCAGTACCACAGTTTCAAGATCCATCGCCTGAAATGAAACGAAATTGAGCCAGAACTGAAAGAATTCACCCCCCCCTGAGAAAAATCTTCTCCCCGCCTGGAAAAAATTCAACACCCCCTAACTTTCAGCATAAAAAATAGTTCTCCTGTGCGGACTGACTTAATATTTTAAAACAAGAAAAAGTCAAACCTCTAAAATGGATGCCGCCATTCCTTCGCTGATCGAGGTATTCACCACCGCCGTGGCGAAGTGTCGAATAGCGCCGTGAAGATAAGACTGAGAAAGAGCCGGCATCACTAAAACACCCGGAGATCTATGCAAAAATTTGATATTAAATACTTTATTTACACTGGATAGCTTTGATTGTCAGTATGTGTATGTGAACAAGACTTACTGTTGGGCCAATTCTTTCACTTTCTCAGAAAACGCTAAATTTAACTGAAAACAAGCAAAGTATGAGTAATAACCACCTTGGAAACTAGCTCATGAAATACAACAACATCGTTATAACTCGTCGACAAACCCTGTTGTTGCAAACATATTTAAACCTAATAGCGTACCTCTGGTCCAACGACCACCAGAAACACGTTCGCATCTTCCTTGTGCCATTCTGAATTGAAACAAGCGTCAGTGCGAGTGAATTACATAACATAAACGTGAGTTAGACGCACGTTTGATTTAAATATAAAAGCAGCCTAAAAAAAACAAATGCATGATCACCAGACATTACCCGAAACGACTTTGAAAAGAAAGGTAGGATCCTTGACTGGTCTTAATCCAGCGACGAGAAGAAAAATAATCTGGAAAAAAACAAGGTTTGTATATAGAAACTAGTGAACAATGCTGTCGCATTGCCTATCTCAATGAAGAGTAAATGACTGAGGAACAGACTAAGCCAAATGAAATTAAATGAAACAGAATAAAGACAGAAACATCTCTACCAGTGTGCTAGAAGCAACGTTCTGCAAATGTAGTGATTCTCTCGCTGTTGCACATTCTAAAATAGTCGAAACAATTTGATGAATTTCATGTTTGTGAAGGCTACCAAATAATCAAAACAAGGAAACCATTCATGATTTACCTCTCATTTTGTCGATGAAGTCAACTTCGCGAAAATTCTCAGATGCAGGACATGTCAATACCGCTGAAAGAAAAGAAAATGCAGTATAAACTATAATACCGGCGAGCGTTACACTAGACCGCCCTGAGAACATCATGTAAATGCAGTCGAAATGAAACCATAAACTCTTCTTGGTCTACCTTGAGGTTGAATAATCAGTTTTGACTTGGCACTTGGCTAAAGACAAAATAACCTAACTTAGTCATCTCTGAATAATCACAACTGCGCGCAAATTTAATTAAAACGTTTTAAATTCAGCCAACTTGTGAATGAAAAACAGATTTTGCAAATCCACCGACCCAGAGCTCTTCAGCTTTGAATGCCATCGTTTGAGAGAAAGCTACGAGATTCCTGGAAAAAACCCCAGACTTTTATTAGTGTCGTATTGAGAAAAAAAAACACGTCAGGTAATGGTCGGGTGGAACAGATGCATGACATAAATATGTACCGCGCGTTTTCAACGACTCTGCTCATGACATGAAATTTCTTGCTGTCCTGAATATGCTCGTTTAGATCTGTGCCACCAAATATCATGGAGAATGGTACTGGACAATCTTAAAAAGTAACAGGGTGATTATTCATAGTGCAGAGATGAAAAATGGGCAAGATTTCATTTCAATCCAACTGCGCACCCGTAAGAAATCGGCCTGCTCGCCATAAATGTATCCCAATGACACAGCGAAATCCGTTTTCGCTAATATACCGTCCGAAATGTTCAACTCCGCCGAAGAAATCTGTGTTTTGTAGTTCACATGTGTGACCAGACCCTCTCAAATGATCTCTAGACAAATTGAACAAAAGATATAAATTTGTCGCGAGCTAGACTCGATTGTAGCGTCGTCATATTCAGCATTTTTCATCGCGATACCAAATTCACACATGACGAAACAAAATTGATTCTCCCAAAACTGCCTCCAGATGACACACAGCAGAAAAGCTCAATTGTTGCCAACTTATTGAATATCTGAAATACGACGCGATAGAAACTACAAACTGTCTACTTTGATTTCAAAGTGACAATCACACAAAATGAAATACCTAACAAACAACAAAGCAAAAGCGAGAAATACACGTCACCAAAAGGAATACTTAAAACGACCCAAGAAAAATATTTACAAATACTTGTACAAAAATATTCACAATTACTGGATTACTTGATACGTTTAGCTGTCGTAAGGTTCCCACAATGAGGTGTCAGTCTAGCCAATAATAATATCTTTGCCATAACCATTTACGATAATTATCTTATTGTTTGCAATCATTGCATCACCAGGACTTTGCTTTTATATTGTTTTGAAATGTGATAACATACTTTCCCACAGAGAGATCAAAACATCAATTTTATTTCAAGATAGAATCGTGTACCACACCTAAAGAACTAACTACAGTATAAAATGTTATAATACCCTCCACAAAATACACATGGCTCTTGTCAAGCAGTTTGTAAAATCAATTGTTTATTTTAGAAAAATTTCTATGTCTTTTGTCCCTTTAAAAAAGCTAGACCAGCGGTTTGTCATAACACACCATGCCGTACTTCAAATAATGTGTGAATGTAGAGGTTCCAATATGGCGGACGAAGGTTCGTACTTTTCTTTCTTCTCAATTTTAATGTGTAAATATGTTTCTAGCATTTATTTCTTGCTATTTGAGAAGTTTTAGTTTCAGTACTTTAGTGTGGCGTTGATTTATATGCTCTAAGGATGTTCATTTTCATATATTTTTTTTACTAAAATATGGTGTCACTCGTCAGGAATGGTTTTATTTTATTTGTAGCCTGTGAAACATTGATTGTACATTTTAGGTCTATCCCAAAGTGTACTAGAGGCGCAGTATTCTTGTTCTTCTTATGAATACAATGCTAATCCCATAAGCGATCATTTGACTTGATCGATGATTGTACAAAGTCACAGAGGAATTCGCCTTTATTTCTAGATGTTTTAGCAAACTTTAAGAAGTTAATGGAAGACAATCCAGACACTCCTCAGGCAGTGGCAGCAATCAGCACTTTGATTGAATATATTAACCAATTACATTCAGGTAAAAGACATCACGTGAAGCACGTGAAAATGCCCACAGAGCATATACAAACCATAAGGGCAAGACTTAACAGTTGATTAGTTTAACAGCATCCACTCTCACTCACTTAGTTCAGTTGCAATTCAAGTGAAAGGTTAGCCAAACTCAGAACAGGTCAATTGACTGTACAGTCGGCACTCCAAACTTCATAATTCCAATTTATTTCCAAATTTAAACAATACACTAACATACTCACGTTTAAAAGCTCTTGAATGTTTACGTTTTTGCTCGAACATAGCATTTTAATAAGCGAACAAAACTTTAGGATATTTCACTACCTGAATATGAAACAAAACTTCGAACGGCGAAGTTAGTTCGGAGAAACATGTTTTCATTATATTTATTTCTGATTTTTGTTTAGCGGAGACGCTTTCAGAACTGCGAGAAAAATTGACAAGTGCCATTGATAAATTGACCAACATTGAAAGCTCAGTTGCATCGGTCGCGTCTGGATGTGAATTGTTTTTACGTTTCATCACGTTAACCTCATTGGATCATCCGGTAAGGCACGTGACCACTTTGTTCCGTGTCTTCTAAACTTAGGGCAAACTTATACAGGGCCAATTGTTCAAAAGCCGGTTAGTTTAAACCTGGGTTAATGCAAAATTCTCTAGCAGTTGTTTAAGAAACTTGAAAATATTTCTTCAGAGATCATTAGTAGTTTTTGTTTCTGAAATTTTGAAATAAACGGAGGCGAAGAAATACAGAAACTGAAACAGTCGGTTTAACTTTAACCCAGGGTTAACACTAACAAAGCTTTAAAGAACTGGCTCAAGCAGCACAGGTTTATACCAGGCGGGCAAAATTACGTTGGTAAACGTGGAAATGACGTTTGAAATCATCTTCAAGATGTTAAATGGACGTTAGAAAGAATATTGAAAATGCAGATTGGATCAACATTAATTTCCCGACATTGAAACAAAGTTGACATGTTACATTGCATATTTCAACGATGAAGCGACGTCAAGTGAATCAAATTAACGTCATAAAATCAACATGAATGGACGTTATAGCGACGTCTGTTTCGTAAAACAATGTCAGAATAACGTGGACACCACGTTTTTGTCGTATCGACCTATTTTTAACCAAATTTCAAATTTGTAACAACGTCCTGGGTCTGTGTGGATCTCCTCTAGTTATAGCTTTTAACTTCTCGTTCGGTTAATTAGGATCGACCATCTATTTGCGTAGGTATATTAAACTATTTGTCCCAAATTTAAGGATTTTCAAGAATGCAAAAGAGTTCTCGTTGAAAGAGGTATTTGGAAAGCCAAACATAGAATATTTTGATCATTTTGTACATAATATATAGATAAGTTCAAATGTATTTAAAGGGTTTTTATCGCAACTTTTTCACTTAGGAAAACTTTATCTCGAAAAGGCCGCCTCGTCAAGAAACAAAATTACAAAACTTTGTAACCATTTTATCAAAGATGGAGCCGTAAGAATTTTTTTTACGCAGAGTGATACATTTTTGCGTTTGACATATCTATGTCATTTCTTAAATACTATTACTTGATTTTCATTTTAAACCAGACCATTTTAACACATTCAAGATCAAGGGTTGTCCTAAAACTATTAAAAGCTGCAGCTGAACAGAAAAGAAGGTTTAATGTTTTCGTAACTGTATCAGATCCCGACCAATCAGGGTTCGTATAAAAGGCGTAAAGAATTGAACATGCAATTATGGATCCCATCATAGATCTCTCAATATTTTGTGTGTGTGTGTTTTTTTTTCAATTTGTAGCTATAAAATGCACGACCAACTTAAGGAGGCTGGGATACCTTCCACCGTTATCTTAGATGGAGCCGTGGGGTAAACGTTACTTTTCTTAAATATTTTTCCACGATGAGCATAAAAAATACATACTTTTAAAATGTCATGTCTGACATCAATTCAAGTGTTGTCTGCTGAACACCTTCCTTTCCTATTTCTTTCTAGTTTCTTTGTAACTAAACCTTTGAGGTTGACAATGTAACATCCTAACTTCATGTAATCGTTTTTCTTGTATACTTTCGTCCAAAGTAGTATATCTCCTCCCCCTCCCGGCCCGTAATTGCGACAAAGTTAGTTTCATCAGTGTCTTTATAAGAGGTTCCTCACAAGTGCAAACTGACTTTTAAATTAATTTTTCACTTACAAGTTATATCATGGAGAAAGTTGACTTCGTTTTAGTCGGCGCTGAAGGCGTTGTTGAAAGTGGTGGAATTATTAACAAGGTATTCATTATTAGCGACAATTCATATTGAAGAGATTCCTCTCTAATTATTCATCTGTATATTCACAAGGTCTGGTAAGCCTTTTGCGAGCGATTGGGCATGCAAATGCGACTGCTTAGCAGTACTTAAACTTTAAACTTAAAAAAGTTAAACTTTATGCCAAAAAGAAAAATTCTGCATCAAATATACAATCACTGATTACTGCTGTGTATTGTTCTGTATACAGATCGGTACATACCAAATTGCCATCGTCGCTAAAGCAGCCAACAAACCATTCCATGTCGTTGCTGAGAGTTACAAATTTGTTCGACTCTATCCGTTGAACCAACACGATCTCCCTAATAAATGGAAGGTGAGAGAGGTCGGGGCTAAGATTTTGTGTGTGCAACACAAATCCACTTTTATTTCGTGGGTTTGGGGTGCGTCGGTTTGTGTTAGCCAGATTAATGATGTCGTAGTGATGGTGGCAGTCGGCGTGTGGTGGTAGCTGGTTCTTGTTCTGCTGTTACGTTGGTTGGTTGATAAGGATGTGCGGTGCCTGTGGTGTTGATAGTTTTGGTTTAAATGGTCGTGGTGGCGATGACAATGCCTCATTATGCCTGTTAGTGATGGTAGAAGAGGGTTGTTGTTATGGTGGTATTATGATACTTTGGTTAGTTGGTGAGGATGAAAGGTGCCTAGATGGTGGTAATAACTATGGTTATAACAGTGATGGTGATGCGCTCTTGTTTTGATGATGTGTTGGTACATTGATTATAGTTGGTGAGGAATAGAGGTACCTGTGGTGATAAAAGGCGTAGTTATAGTGATGATTGTGATGGTAACACCATGGAATAATCAACCTACGACTTATAACTGACAACGGTATCTTTCTTTTCCAGTATTCTTACACATCAGACCCGAAAGACGAAGACCATCCTCTGGTCGACTATACCCCACCGTCTTATATCAACTTACTATTCACAGATTTAGGAGTTCTGACTCCGTCAGCAGTCAGCGATGAACTTATAAAGCTATATTGTTGAAATAAACGTAATAATTACCAATAAAATATACTAAATATGTCCCAGAAAAAGTTTGATTGATTTTTGTTCTCTCATTGTTTATTTATGCGTAGAATCGTTTCTTGCGAGGGGGAAATCCCGGGTCAATCCGCAGTTGCAGTCTTACAGAAACAAACTTGATAATTTCCACACAAATGGAAGAAACACAATTACAAGGAGTATGAACGGCCGTAAATTGTATGAACTTTACTGCCTTCAAATACAAGTACGCTTGGAAAGTTTTATAATGAAGTTGAAAGCCGTTTATTTCGAAGAACATCTCCAAAACAAGTCGAAAACTCGACTGTGCCTTGTTTTGTAACACAATTTTTGGTGCTAGGTGTTCTTCGCGCCAAATTTCGCTAAGCAACCAATAAAATCGCTTCTTTTTCTAACCGTAAAATATTGGAAAACACGCCGGCCATTTTGTATGTTGAAAGCTTAACTCGAAAATTTTCGTGCAAGTACAACGATAAAACCATTTTAATAATACAAGAACTACTTTACAGCAATAACTTGGAAGTAATACAATATCAAATGCTAGCCACATCACTAAATTGTTTGTAGACTTTAAAATATATCGGTAAACAGAGTTGAGCGCTGTTTGCTTCATATAAATAGATACTGGCTTTTAAATATAAACTATTAAAAAATGCATGCAAGGTCTTTGCCTAATGCATATAAAAAACGTTAAATTGTCCAAAATATCTTTCTTTTCCAAGCGCTGTCATGTTTCTTACGTTCTCTACAAACGGACCTGGAAAGAAGCGAAAATTGTAACAAAACAATTATATGAAATACACATACCATACAACAGTCAGTAAGGAGTAATCGAAAGCGCCTAATATAATACACAAAATCAGGTAAACGAAAATGTAAACTTGCTCATAAGTACCTCAGTTTCACGCTAACCGCTTATTCCTTGTGCAGTTTGTTCAGATAGTCTTGCTTGTGCTTGCATTACTGCTCTTCGTTGATCGACCAAGTTGCAAAGTGGACAACTGCAGTTTCGATATGGACACGAGAGTTTGTGGCCTTTTAATGCAACCCAATAACCGTGAGCTCTGCATCGAGAACAATGTCTTTGGCCAGGCATCCTTCGATTGCAATTACAGATTTGTTTTATCAAGCTTTTATCGAGTCGAAATTTAATAAGCCTTCGAAGTTTGCGAACACGGGCGAAAATGTCAGGCAAAGTTTCAGGCACTTTTCAGGCATGTGGGTTGGGTCGAATGATCTCAATGACCTTCAACACTTTATGATTACACTGCATAAATTCTGATAAATCGCGAGTTTGATTACATTCGCGTGTATTTACTTTCGCTGATCAAATTGTTTGAATAGAACTGGTCAGACGCAATCAAGATTCCGAAAACACACGGGAAAAATTACTATAAATGACAAATAAATGTGCCAAAGGTAAGACATTCCAAATGATATTGATCGTCTTCGCGAGGTGGGGAGGTCAAAATCGTAACACCAGCTCAGCAAATTATAACACCAGCTCAAAACCAGAATTCCACGAACAAAAACTACATGCTACGATTTACGGCTTCATTGCCCAGCACGATTTTAACCACGATAAACTGTGGTAATTGAAGTATCCTAAACATTTATTACACTTGCTCGAAACGGTGCGTGATTCAGCTGGGGTATAGATCGGAGGAATCCTTTATGGTGTGCCGGTCTACATAATCACCGTCTGAACGTTTAATCCTTGCCGAATGAAAAGACCCAAATTAGAAAAAAAAACGCATTCTGGCGCGCGACAATCTCTTACGGATTTCCTTCTCACCGCATTCCTCAAGTGAAAATTTGCAACAAATCTATTAACCCAAGTTCAAAACGGCGGCTTAAAACATTCTTTTTAGTCATTATTCTCTCATCAATTTTTTTACTGTATGTTTGCACAAAGATAACAACTGTCACGTTGGCATATTTTTCATGCAATAACAGCTAATGGACGCCTTTTCCATCACCGAGGATTAAAAATGTTAATTTTTTGAATGGAAATTACGTTGACCGCGAGCAGGTAAAGCGTCCATAAACTATGTAGAGCGCTTCATGAACTCGTCTTGCGAGTCGCCTTCCGCTTGTCACGTACGGCGCGCAGAACAATAAATCATAACAAGTGATAAATAATGTTATTTCAAAGATAAAAAAAGAAAGACGACACGCTGTGTGTGCACAGAAGAGATTAAATTTTTGATGATAAATAGAGTGGCCTGCGTGTGAACATAAAATTTGATTTGACATCTGCTTTTGACAAAGCGAATCAGTTCAAGTTTTACTCAAGTAAGGTACGTTCAGAATTATTGAATTCTTACATCATAATTGCTACAGGAAATTAATGATACACAAGCCTGGGTACCTACCTTAAAGGTTTCAAGGTAGAACTTATAAATCTAAAAGAGCTAAGGATATTTCATAGCGAACTCATTTGCCCCTTTCGAAGTCTCGTTTGTCACTGCATTAGTCAATAATTAGTGATGGATACCTACTGAAATTTTGTATCGAAGTAGAACTGTAAATCGAAATGAACTACAAGGACACAAGTATTGCGAGATTATGATCAAGGGAAGACAAACAAGAATTGTTGTTGTGTTTCTGATTTGTTCAGGATCATTAATTTTGTATAACGACTTTGACAAGCACTCGAAAACTCGCATAAGCTACAATCAATAATGTAGTTTTTAGTTTCACGGCGTCTCATTTGAAATGGCTTGAATTTTGGCAATCTTTCCCCAAGAGATGTACCGGTACTTTGCCAAAACCGTTTTGTGTACATTTTGAGTGATCCGGTTTAACTTTGATTTCATACGACATTGCCGACATGGATGACTGGGCAGAGTTTAAAATGAATCATAAATAGGTCATGATTCCTCCTGGGAAGATAAACGTTTTATTTGGGAAATCGGAGCCAGGACAACTAACTGTTGATGCACTAGTCGATAATAAGCACTAGGCAATAGTCAGAAGATTTTACTAGATTTTCTAGGGGGAAAATAGTAGACCTATACCCGATTCTAAAGGATGTGTTTTAAGCGTGGTTCTCAACTACCGACATAAGCTCAAGCAAATATGACAAAGGATATTTTTCCCCAAGAGGTTTACCAAGACAATTAAAGCAGAAATAATTTTCTTAGTAGAGTAACTTAGTAGTCTTGTGTTTTTGTTTAGCTCGATGTTAATGTCACGCACGTTACTGCATTTCTTTGTTTCGTCTTTTGCTTTGACTCCCACCACTGCCTGGCTTTAGTATCCGGTAAGTCAAGAAGGAAACACTTGAAAAAAAAAATCAACTAGCTATGATTGGCCCTCCAGAACTAAACTATATCTTTAGCATTATCAAGTGAAGTGCATTACCGCTCCTCATACGTTATCGCTGATATCTTTTGTTCGCGATCACTGATACGAAAACGCCTTGTCTTTTTGTGTAACTATTCTCTTCAATAATCGCCGGGGAAGATCGTCCCTACTGTCACCTGAAATATAGGGTTATCTTGATGTTTATTGAAAATTTGAAACAAGTCACAGTTCATGATTGATAAAAAACGATAACTTTTCCTCAAAGGTTTACGAAGAAAAAGCACAAAGAACTTTCTTTTAAATTTGATTTCGTTTTGTCGTACACTTCATTTCTTTTTCTTGCACACTTCATTTCTTTGTTTTGTCTTTTGTTTTAGCTTGTGCTTGTGTCGCTGGTAAGCAGCAAGCTTAAAACTAACGACAGTAATCTTGTTCAACTCGAGCAAAGCCAACATATTAATTTATTTATTCGTGATAAGATTTTAACTTTCATGTACGCCTTGTGACTTATTCCAATTCATCAAAAATCCTCCAAATTCAGGGTTGTCAGATAACATGAAAACTTATCCAAACTTTTAAGAATGCTCATCAATGTTTTTTTATTTGCCTTTTGTTTTTTTTTTTGACAGCACTAATGATGTTTTGGCTCTGTAAAACAAGCTCGTGCAAAAACAGCCGCTTATTCTGCCTGTTTTTATTTAGATATTTTCAAACATGGATACCACTGTAATACTTCTTGTGGTCTGCTTGGCTTTAATTGCGATGACGCTCATTATGATGATTGGGTTTTGCTGCATGTTCCGGGCGTACTTGCGTCGGCGCCCTGAACGCGACCGTTATAAACCAAGCTACACATTAGAAAGTGTATACTCGCAAACTGAGGCACAAGAAAATCAAGGATTTACGCTGCAGGAAAAAAAGAAAGCGGAAACACATAATGGAAACGAGACAAAGAAATCGGATGGGAATAAAAATGAAATCATTGCTAACACGTGATCGACGAATTTGGAGGGAGCGCAATGCAGGGAAATATCAATTCGAAGTCGCTTGATGGAGTTGTGAGCGAAAAATTAAAAGTATGAAATTTCAAATTTTTACTATATGTCGCACCAGATATTCACACATAACACTCTTTTCATTATTACGTCAAACGCTTCTTCGATCCAACTGGGGCTTTACTTTCATGAGTCAACACCAAAGGCGATTGGCTCATCAATTATGAAAACGAGGCTTCTTTGCTTGCGTCATTACATGAGTAGCACCGAAGGAGTGCATCCTGGGTCATCTCAAGACACAACTGCGAGGCACTGAACAATTTGACAAGGTTTGATATATTTTCTTTATTATATACACTTTAGCGAGTGTTTCCTTACGTTGATTGAAAAATGTATCTATATTTTGAACTATTTCGACACTGGACGCGTGTTTGTAAATAATGTGTATATTAATTTAGTGTGTGCTATGAAACAAAAAATATTTTGTAAATCCTTTTATAATAAACAAACATTAAAGCTAACCGATGACTGATGTAGGCGCCAGGATGTCAACTGTGACTGATGGTAAAGCCAAGTAAATTACACTGAATTGATTAGAGCTATAGATTACCACGTGAAACCAGTTCGCTCTCGTCCAATGGATCTCCGGAGCGTATTGAATTTAATTCTTCTTCTTCTCCACAGTCCGGTTGATCCGACGTTGTACTTCTAGCTTCATCTAGCTTTAGCTTTATAGCGAAACGGAGCAAAAACACGGCGCAGATGAAGAGAATAAGTGAGAGACAGAATATCACAATTGAAAAAGTCTTGTAGTCCACTGCCATACCGTTATGGCTTGACAGCAAAAATCAATCCAAAACTACACAAGCGAAATAAAAATATTGATATGTTAGATGAAGCTTATTCAGTTCGGCTCTGCTTAAACTGGAGAAACGCGAATGAATGTTGATAATGACGGTGGTATAGTGTAAACAGAGATCTTGAATACGATCTTCTTCAACTCTGGTACCTTAAAATATCAGTAGTTGCATAAGAGTTGAAATATCTACAGACTACACCATTTGTCTTCGTGTTTTAACCTGAACACATGTATCCATATACACCATTATATACCTGAGTCTTTCCACACAAGACGACGTTTTTCGACCGCTACAAATCAGAGTTTCTTCCAAAATCTTTCGTTCAATTACTCTTGGCAATGAAGAACTGCGAACGGAACTCTGATCCCTCGTGAACAAGGTTTGAGTGGTGTAATTTATATCATTTTGCATAAAACATTTAGAAATGAAGCTCTGATGTAATATATGAACAACGAGAGCGAGTGTTTCATCGGGATATCAAAACACGAGAAAATAATGGTGAATTTTTGTTCATTATTTACGAGTGTTTGGATATCCCGGTGGGACACGAGCTCGAGTTGTTCATATGGTTTCTCAAATGAATCGAGACGTAACAGGATGTTTTGGTTTGCTGATTTGAATAGAATTTCTGACCAAGCATATCGTAATTATCGCATTTGTTGTAGACGACAACATTGAATACAATTAAAGCAATTTTGGGTTTGGATTTGTTTGCCGACTTGATTTTGCATGCGTAATTAAGATATTTGATGAAAACACTAGTGTTTTCATCAAATATCTTAATTACGTATGCAGCAATGAGCTATTGTTGCGCTCTGTTTGATGGTGTTTGACCGGGTTATCCAAGGTCCATCTCGTGATGAAATGGGCGTTTGTGATTGACTAAATTGCTCATGAATTATTAATGAATTTGAGAACAGTGGATCTTGACTGGATGGCACAGAGAACAACACTTTCCAAACAATGGAAAGACAATGGAACAATCTGATCACTGGATCATAAGTCATAACAAGAAGACAAGAACAGTGAGACTTTAAAAAGACAATGGCACATTCTGATCACTGACCATGATGACAGGATGACTGGAGAACAGTGAGATTTTCAAAATAATGAGAAAACAATGGAACTTTCTGATCACTGATCATGACAGGATGACATGGAGAACAGTGAGATTTTCAAAACAATTAAAAGACAATGGAATTGTTCTGATCGATAATGATCACAATTGGAAGAAACTATAATTTAAATATTCGATTAAAAATTGACCAGTCAAACGTCGACATTCCAATGCGTAAACCCAAATCTACATTCATTTTCGGAGCTATACTAAACGTCATTTTTCTTCATGTATTTTCCCATATAACCATCCTTGAAGGATGTTTAGTTATATTTGCATTTGCACCAAGTATTTGTTGAATTGAACTGTGACTAGATGTCGCTGACTTTTTATTGCAGACGCATAAGGCAATCGGTACTCCCTGGTCAGCGCATTCTTTATGAGGTTCGTATTTTGATATTCGATTAAAAGACAATAGTTTCATCTTGAGCGAGCTCTGCGCGGTTACACTAGATTCCACTTGCACAGTAACCATTTCCTCTTGCTTCACAACTGTACCTGATTGTACAGTAACATCCATAGAAGTCACCGTGGGTCCCTCGGATTTCGACTCTTGCACAATATTTTCCACTTTTTGAATGCGCAGCCGCTGACACGAACCAAAAAAAACGGTTGATTTGTTTGCAGAGGCACGCGTTCTCAACAACGCATTTTGAATTCGATTGTTTAGCTTCCCTACGGCAAACTGTGACAGAATGAACTTTTCTGCTGTGCTAACTTTGGCATGTTTTCTTTCTCTACATAAACAGATTACCTCCTCAGTTAAAGCTAGATCCTTACACGTCCTTGCTTTCGAAATATAACCGAACAACCCCGCAGGCTCCAGACTAAATTGCCCATCGTACTTTGCGAGCGCGACTAGACTTCTGTGAAAATCTAAGATATTAAAAATTCGACGTTGGTTTTTCTTCAAATTCCTCACCGCATCACTGCCAAATTTTTTCGCCAAGGTTTTTGGCAGAACAACAACCATCATAGGATGGTAAATCTCCTGTCTTCCTTCTGCAAATTTAGTCTGGTATGATGTGTAAGTATTTCCATGATCTGCAAAAAGGAACGATATTGTGTTACTCCGTGTGGATAGTGTTTCGATGAACTCTTTCAAGTTTTTGTCAAAGCCTTGGACGCGCAGCCCTATTTCATCATGGGAGACGTGGGTTGAGGTATACGAGAAGAGCGGCTTGTGTTTTGGTTGTCTTGGTGATGTTTTGATGGCGTCAATATAGCGAAGAACGTAATCTGTGAGGTATTCATGCTGATGTTTCCCGTTGAAGCATAACTGGTGCTCTTTGTTGTCAAAAAATGGTAGCGTGTGTTGGCCTTTCTCCGTCAAGATCTTGCAAGCAGCTTCGGTCATACCTGGTTGAGAAAAACAAGATCAAATACAAGTAAGATTTTTGATCCGGCCTCAAATACGTTTCTAGCTCATGAAAATTTATTTAATCCGAGAATAGGTTGATTACAAGTACTTTTAATGAAATAGTTTCGCCACTGCAGGCAAGCCAAGAACTACTTAAAGATTTGAGCAAGACAACTCAATACAAAGATGGTAGAATAGTTGCTAAACCAAATAGTTACCCCAAAGATCTGGTGCTGAACCCCAAATGGGCCCTACCCAACTTACTTTTAATTAAAATGAAACTCCCTTACCTCTTGTATCAACATTCGTCGCCTTCATCTTAGACAGCAAACTATTCCAATTCCACGCCTTGATTTTAGAGACGATACCATAAACAGCTTTCCAGCACAGGTCGTCCAAGAACATTGTTTGATAACCTGCCTTCTTGAACACTCCATACAAGGTATGCAGATCAACGGGAAGGTTCGATCGTTGGTTGGGTGGTATATGCTCCGGGTACAAACTGCCGGTGAAAAGCGCATGCTCGCTTTGATGGGTATGCCCGTGAAGGGCTTGGAACAGTTCGTAATCGAACACGTGAGCAGGAAAATTGGGGTCAGCGTTCACCGTCTTCAAATATTTAACAGTATTCGGCAACGAGCGATAAAAATGCGCTCGCGACAAAGAATCGATCAAAAATACATTCACATTAACTTTTTGCGTTTCATTTTTCGATCGAGGCAGAGCAGGTAAAAATGTTAATAATTGAGAAATCTTCACTCTAGTGAACAATCCAACGCAGTCCAGGAATAAAAAATTGAGATCAGCAGCACGGGATATTTTGGCATGCTGGAGAACAATACTTTCGACTGTCGAATCATTCGCACCTATTGGAATATCATGTTTTATCATTTCTCCACTTTTCGAGTCCATAACTTCGACAAACATCGGCTTGCTGACGTCACACAACGAGATATCACAATGGACTTTGAGCGATTGAAAAGTGTCGGTCGATAATACGGGTTCGTTCTCTTTGATGGTACAAAGTTCGTATGGTAGTTCCGGGCAATCTACGAGCGACGGATAAGGAGCGTATGTCTTGGCAGTGTACTTGCAGGCGTTTTCTGAGGGCGTGTGAGGTTGGCAGGCTAGGCCTTCTTCGCTCAAGTCAGAGGAACCCGCGGGCTGGATCGACATCTTGGGACAGGCAGACTTGCCCGAGTGCAGGCTGTCCCGAAATACGACTGATTTGAGCAAAGTCGTGAAGGATGACCGTGGATAAACGGTGACGAATATTACATTGAAAAGAATGAGAAATAAAACAAGGAATATTAAAGTTCGTCGGAAAGAATAATTAAATGGTGCCAGGCTTTTCATCTTGCTTCTATCACCCAAACAATTGTCTTGTGGTTAGCTGGGAAATAATGTCATATTTTCTTCTTTTTATTAGGAACTAAGACGGTCATTTTCTAAAAATGCAACGTATGATAATTGTGGTGTTACTCCGAGTCAATATTCACAGTGGGCAAGGTGAAAAATATGCCTGACCACGGAGGGAATCGAACCTACGACCTTTGGAATGCTAGCTAAACGCTCAGTGATCAAGCATATATCTCGGCTTGCCGGGTGTGATATATACTCAATTTCACCTGACTATGCTAGATGCAGTGCATAAAGAATCATTGGAAATCAAGATAAAATACCTCGAAGTTTCCACGCGCTTTGTTGAAATTAAAGGAAAATGACCTCTTCCATGTATTTCAGAACCATCCTCAGAGATGTGAAAAACTAGATTTATATTAATCTAGATTAATATGAATCTAGTTTTCCCATGTATGGTCGAAAGCTTTGTATAAGGGCGCTTTTGATATATGGCTGTTAATTATGACGCATGTCTGATCATCACATCTTATTCAGCAGATTAACATTTCCAATCCCGTTTTTGTGGTTTGTACGCAATCAACGTCAGTTAGTTTTCATTCGCTAAAGACTTCAGAATTTGAAGCACAAGATATTTGGAACATAGATACCCGAAGAGCGGCAACTTGAGTAACTTTAGCAGTAACATTTTTAACTTTGCATTAATTGCGTCGAAGCAGTATTCAATGCCCATATATTACACATGCAGCATGAAGTCGAAAGACCAAGGGTACGAGGTTCCATGCAGTCATCCCAACTGCAGTTGTTTTAGTATTTTTGTTGATAGTTTTTGAAGTACGTTACGTTATTTGTCCTTCACTGACACATAAAGATATTTACTTCATTTTTATTGGTAACTGCACTATGTTACCAGCTGACCAAATGAAAACTCTCTCAGAAAGACTTTCATGAATTTCAAGATTATCTTTTAAGACAAATTACTATCCAAGAATTCGTTCAAATGTTACCATACTCAGTCCTCATAGGCATAAAATCAGACAGAATTTGGGCAGCTTCTGCTGAAGCTCACAGGCAAGGTATACCGGCAAACATATTCTCTTTTTTTGCAAAAAGTAAAGACACATTGGCTCAAAGCACAGGAGATTGTACTTCAGGTTTTGCACAATAGAGAGAGGCCAGATCAAGCAGTATACAAGATGGCATGGAGTAGTTGGGAGGGTAGGATAGGGTGGGGAATTAACACCTCGCTTCCCTCTCGTAAACAAGGAGAGGTTATGTAGGAAAGCAAAAGCTTTTCTAAGCCTGACAGCAACTTTAATGCAGCAGCAGAAAGCATTTAAACAGCATTTTTCATGGGGTTCACATGGAACACACTCTGAGACACCTTTGCATCAACTTCATCATCTCTACAATTTGCAAGAAATTAAAGTGCTCAGGGCATCCAAGACTAATCTTGGGTTTCATATGACCTCAGCATAAATCTCAGCACAGGACAACTCTGATTTGAGTCATCATTTAAGTGAGTTAAGTTCACATTTCCAACAATTTCACATTGTTTGCTTGCTGCAGTACAATATATAAAAGCACTTATACAATTGAGGTCTACCCCTACCCAGATTAACTTAAAGATCGCATAGTGTACCTAAAAAGTGGCGCACTAATTTAATGGCCAATCCGCAACAAGAAAATATGTTATTTAATATTGCAAATTCAAAAGCATGAAAGCAAATCGTAGCAAAATCTTGTGGTGCATCTCGTTTTGAATCCGAGCATTCCGAAAATATATCTTAATTGAATAAGTTATGTTGTGTTTACCTAAATACTTTTATCAAATGCTTTAGGTAAAAAAAGAAATAATAAAAAAAATTCAAATAATGAAAATTCCATGTGGGTATCAAAAACGCAAGCGGGCCGGTGACGGTAAACAGTAACCTTAATTCCATAGTCCTAACTAACACTCCAATTTCCAAGTGTTAATGCCCCCTTTTCCCTGTTGAAATTTATCCTTATAACATTCCCTAACAATGGAAGTTTCCAATTTTTTCCTCCCACCCGCTCTGGAATTTCTTATCTTCTTTCACCCCAGGTGGAATTTATCAGTTGGTTACCCCCCCTCTAGGAACTAATAATACTTCCAACAATCCCCTTCTCCCCCTGGAATTTTGAGATTTCTCGAAGGGGATGTAGATAACAACTAAAATATAAGGATATTTATGACAAACAATATTCATGCTTACAGTACCTGTTCCATACTCAGAAGTGTCGAAATGTTCAACCAGTGGTCTGCTCTGCGATTTTAAACACGTTTATTTCGTCTGAAGCACCAAGAAGCAAAGAAATTTTGCTTTTTACAAACATGTTTTTGAATTTAGGCAAAGGCGGCCATATTCTGGATTGCAGTTGCATTATATGAAGTACTCCAACGATTTTTGATTTTCTTTGATTGAATACAGTGGGCTCTGATTAAAAATGCGCTTTATACAGATATTATTTCAGACAAAATTTGTTCAAAAACCAACAACTGAAACCAAGGCATGGTTACTAAGCTAAACGCGATCAAAGGTACTGGTAAGTAATTTCAACATGGCTTCCTTTTCTAACAAGAGTCAAAATATGAATATGGATGATAATGGATGATATGGATTAGATATGGATGAGCTTTCTAGTAATGAGGGCTTGAATATTCATGAATCGACGGAAAATAGCGAGGTAAATAGAATTGGTAATATTTTTCCTGAGTACAGACTGTACGACTACGTGGTTTGTTTATGAATTTCACCAGTTTAATATACGTACGGATATTGGATGATATTAATAATATGAAAATGGTGCGCGGAGTCGCAGAGATACCAGATTTATTTCGAGTGTTGAACATGATATCCTAAGAGCGAGTGCAGCGAACGAGGGCATTTCCTAGCACCATGTATTTTTCTGTTTATTATATAAACTACAGTGTTTTCTACTAATATAAAACATCCAAAAGCTATTAGTTGATTGTTTGAAAAGCGATAATTTTCACATGTCATGATCTCACATTTGAGATTATCAATTTTATCAGTGCTGGAAATCTTTATGAAGCACTGTACTTTAAATAATAAGTATTGATAAACTATAGTCTGTCTAGTCACAAAGTTTAGTAATTCATTGCATGTAGTGATCATGTGATGGCAAACAGGCAGGTAAAAATTCGAGATTGTATTCAACCTACAATTATAGTCCTATATAAAACCCACAAGTAAGTCTCTTTTGACTTTATTTTGTAATCAGCCAGTATGGTCTGGAAAGTATGGCAATTAGCCACTCAAGAATTTTTGTTGTGTTCAGGTTTGCATACTTGGCTTAATACTGAATATGTTGAATATGGCCAGTGCTAGGTATCTAACATGCACACTGAAGTGCATTTGACACAGGTTTGCACGCTGCACATTTGAAAATTTTGAAACCTGAGATCTTGTTAAAAACAGCCATATTTTCCAGTCTAGGTCATCAGTCTACAGTATCTGACTGCCTATCAAAGTGGATTGTTTGTACTGCACAGCCAAGATACAGTATTGGGCTGCAATTTTGATGTCTTCTAATAAATTTTCTATTAAATGTCTTCTATTAAATTGCCTATATTTTAGTCCCTATATATTTTCTATTAAATATTTTAAATCTCAGCACATAATCTTTCCAGTCTGGACTGCAGGTTCATAAACATGAAAATTTTCAAACAATCAACATTATTGATTTCTTGTGGGTACAAGACTGTTGTTTGAAACATTTGAAAATGTGAAAATAATGCAACCGACTGTGGCTAGTTTGAAAATAAGCTAGTTAAGTGGACTATTTTTTATCACTCCCTGTATACTATCCTTCTGCCCATGCCATCTTTTTGCAACATTCAGTAACTGTCTTATTAAGGTTAAGTTAACAGTACCTAGCCATCCACAGAAATTTAATGTTTATTTAATCAGAAATCTTTAGTAATGTTTGGTCACTATATACTTTGGAACTTCAGTATTAGTAGAGAATAGCCAACAATAAGTCTCACTCATGTTGGGACCTATACGTTTTTGTCTCCTTGGCTGTGACAATGCCATCATTCTAGCAGCTAAACCTGGGGCATAAAAAACGTTTGAAAAACTTCATGAGATTTAGTCTGTGCAGAGATTGTGCAGAATGGAAATATATGAGCATGCACCCCCCCCCCAATTATCAGTAATTAATATTTGATAATTATTTTTAGTCTCTGAGGCTGAGAAACAAATTCACACAATTGCCTGCATGGTAAATATTGTTTGGCTGGACCAACATTTCAGTCCTGTAAAGTATGCATTCACCAAAGGATCTGGCCTGCACAGTCATATTTGGACAATTCAGTCATCCACGAAAATGCACAACATAAATTCAACAAAACGTCTGGAAGCTGTTTTAGGAAAAGAAAGGAACTTTAAAAAGACACACAATGGATGTGCTGTAAAGCCATCGATTAAGGATAAACAGATGTGCAACTGGATATGTGCCAGTCTCTCATGTTCTATGCTAAAATACCACGTCATATCCACGAACCATGAAAGTGTTCATAAAATCGTCAATTAATTGACATTTCTCTTTCTAATTCGTTATAAACTTTGGCTTGTGTACTCGCAAGTATACTGCGCATATGACCTGGTTTTTGTTGGCAGCATGAGCATCAGTAAAATAAAAAGGGATAACGTTTCCAGTGAATTTTGCGAAAAAATGCTGAAAGAATTTTCTTTAAAATTTGTTTTTGTTCCGACGCACATTTCGGTACTGTTGATTTCTTTGTTTTTTAACCGTGTGCTTATGTTCATCTTGCTAGTCAAAATCAGGTCTAATTAAATGTTCATTTATCTTCTACTAAATATACCGTAATTAGTCAAACGAATACGGTTTTTGTAAATAATAGAATTTAATAAATAATTTCTTCTTATCTTGTGTTCAGATTTATTTATAAATCAAAATACAATATAATCATCTTATTACGAAAAAGAGTGCATGTACCATATACTTTTGCTAACCTCATACATATATTATTCAATTTTCAACATATCTTTGTCTCGCTACTAGCCTAGTACTCACTCTTAAGCGCTTAAGATAATATTCTCCCTGTCCAAAATGCATGGTTACATAAATGTAGTTGTATACAAGACCGAATTTTGGGAGAGGTGCGCGCCTTCCCTGGGAATAGGAGAGGTGCACACCTCCCCAAAAAACCCCCCACATTCCCTTACAATTTCTCCAAAATCTGGCCTTGGTTATATGTTAACTCGGTTTTTGCATGCATGCCACTTGATTTCTTATCTTTACTTCAAAGTTCAAATGGTCATTGTGGCCATGCATGTGTCTTTAGGGTTGGAAAATGTTATTATAAGGATTGAAATTATTGTTTTCAGAGATTTTATTACTTTGGTTAAATAGGCATAAATTTTGACATTGTTTAACCAAGCCCATTATTACACGAATTATTCTATCTTCAGTGTTGGAAAATGTTATTAGAAGGATTGAAATTATTGTTTTCAGAGATTTTACGACTTTGGTTAAATAGGAACAAATTTTGTCATTATTTAACCAAGCCTATTATTACACGAATTATTGTGTCTTTAGTGTTTGAAAATGTTATTATAAGGATTGAAATTATTGTTTTCAGAGATTTTATGACTTTGGTTGAATAGGAACAATTTTTGTGATTATTTAACCAAGCCTATTATTGCACGAATTATTGTGTCTTTAGTGTTGGAAAATGTTATTATAACGGCTGCTGTATTGTTTTCAGAGATTTTATGAGTTTGGTTAAACATGATCAAATTTATTTAACCAAGCCTATTATTACACGAATTATTGTGTCTTTAGTGTTGGAAAATGTTATTATAAGGATTGAAATTATTGTTTTCAGAGATTTTATGACTGCTTAAATAGGAACAAATTTAGTGATTACTTAACCAAGCCTATTATTACACGAATTATTGTGTCTTTACCGTTGGAAAATGTTATTATAAAGGCTGCGGTATTGTTTTCAGAGATTTTATGAGTTTGGTTAAACATGATCAAACTTTGTCATTATTTAACCAAGCCTATTATTGCACGAATTATTGTGTCTTTAGTGTTTAAATATGTTATTATGAGGACTGCTGTATTGCTTTCAGAGATTTTATGAGTTTGGTTAAATAGGAACAAATTTTGTGATTATTTAACCAAGCCTATTATTACACGAATTATTGTGTCTTTAGTGTTTAAAAGTGTTATTATAAGGATTGCTGTATTGTTTTCAGAGATTTTATGACTTTGGTTAAATATGTACAAATTTTGTCATTGTTTAACCAAGCCCATTATTACACGAATTATTGTGTCTTTAGTGTTGGAAAATGTTATTATGAGGATTGAAATTATTGTTTTCAGAGATTTTATAACTTTGGTTAAATATGTACAAATTTTGTCATTGTTTAACCAAGCCTATTATTACACGAATTATTATGTATTTAGTGTTTGGAAATGTTATTATAAGGATTGAAATTATTGTTTTCAGAGATTTTATGACTTTGGTTGAATAGGAACAATTTTTGTGATTATTTAACCAAGCCTATTATTGCACGAATTATTGTGTCTTTAGTGTTGGAAAATGTTATTATAACGGCTGCTGTATTGTTTTCAGAGATTTTATTAGTTTGGTTAAATAGGAACAAATTTTGTCATTGTTTAACCAAGCTTATTATTACACGAATTATTGTGTCTTTAGTGTTGGAAAATGTTATTATAAGGATTGAAATTATTGTTCCCAGAGATTTTATGACTTTGGTTAAATATGTACAAATTTTGTCATTGTTTAACCAAGCCCATTATTACACGAATTATTGTGTCTTTAGTGTTGGAAAATGTTATTATGAGGATTGAAATTATTGTTTTCAGAGATTTTATAACTTTGGTTAAATATGTACAAATTTTGTCATTGTTTAACCAAGCCCATTATCACACGAATTATTGATCATGTTTAACCAAAGTCATAAAATCTCTGAAAACAATACAGCAGTCCTTATAATAACATTTTTAAACGCTAAAGACACAATAATTCATGTAATAATAGGCTTGGTTAAATATTGACAAAATTTGATCATGTTTAACCAAACTCATAAAATCTCTGAAAACAATACTGCACTAACAGCAACCCTTACAACAACATTTTCCAACACTAAAGACACAATAATTCGCGTAATAATAGGCTTCGTTAAACAATGACAAAATTTGTACATATTTAACCAAAGTTATAAAATATCTGAAAACAGTAACTTCAATCCTTATAATAACATTTTTAAACATTAAAGACAAAATAATTCGTGTAATAATGGGCTTGGTTAAACAATGACAAAATTTGTACATATTTAACCAAAGCTATAAAATCTCTGAAAACAGTAACTTCAATCCTTGTAATAACATTTTTAAACATTAAAGACACAATAATTCGTGTAATAATGGGCTTGGGTAAACAATGACAAAATTTGTACATATTTAACCAAAGTTATAAAATCTCTGAAAACAGTAACTTCAATCCTTATAATAACATTTTTAAACATTAAAGACACAATAATTCGTGTAATAATGGGCTTGGTTAAACAATGACAAAATTTGTACATATTTAACCAAAGTTATAAAATCTCTGAAAACAGTAACTTCAATCCTTGTAATAACATTTTTAAACATTAAAGACACAATAATTCGTGTAATAATGGGCTTGGTTAAACAATGACAAAATTTGTACATATTTAACCAAAGTTATAAAATCTCTGAAAACAGTAACTTCAATCCTTGTAATAACATTTTTAAACATTAAAGACACAATAATTCGTGTAATAATGGGCTTGGTTAAACAATGACAAAATTTGTACATATTTAACCAAAGTTATAAAATCTCTGAAAACAGTAACTTCAATCCTTATAATAACATTTTTAAACATTAAAGACAAAATAATTCGTGTAATAATGGGCTTGGTTAAACAATGACAAAATTTGTACATATTTAACCAAAGTTATAAAATCTCTGAAAACAGTAACTTCAATCCTTGTAATAACATTTTTAAACATTAAAGACACAATAATTCGTGTAATAATGGGCTTGGTTAAACAATGACAAAATTTGTACATATTTAACCAAAGTTATAAAATCTCTGAAAACAGTAACTTCAATCCTTGTAATAACATTTTTAAACATTAAAGACACAATAATTCGTGTAATAATGGACTTGGTTAAACAATGACAAAATTTGTACATATTTAACCAAAGTTATAAAATCTCTGAAAACAGTAACTTCAATCCTTATAATAACATTTTTAAACATTAAAGACAAAATAATTCGTGTAATAATGGGCTTGGTTAAACAATGACAAAATTTGTACATATTTAACCAAAGTTATAAAATCTCTGAAAACAGTAACTTCAATCCTTGTAATAACATTTTTAAACATTAAAGACACAATAATTCGTGTAATAATGGACTTGGTTAAACAATGACAAAATTTGTACATATTTAACCAAAGTTATAAAATCTCTGAAAACAGTAACTTCAATCCTTATAATAACATTTTTAAACATTAAAGACAAAATAATTCGTGTAATAATGGGCTTGGTTAAACAATGACAAAATTTGTACATATTTAACCAAAGTTATAAAATCTCTGAAAACAGTAACTTCAATCCTTGTAATAACATTTTTAAACATTAAAGACACAATAATTCGTGTAATAATGGGCTTGGTTAAACAATGACAAAATTTGTACATATTTAACCAAAGTTATAAAATCTCTGAAAACAGTAACTTCAATCCTTATAATAACATTTTCCAACCCTAAAGACACAATAATTCGTGTAATAATGGGCTTGGTTAAACAATGACAAAATTTGTACATATTTAACCAAAGTTATAAAATCTCTGAAAATAGTAACTTCAAGCCTTATAATAACATTTTTAAACATTAAAGACACAATAATTCGTGTAATAATAGGCTTGGTTAAATAATGACAAAATTTGATCATGTTTAACCAAACTCATAAAATCTCTGAAAACAATACAGCACTAACAGCAGCCCTTACAACAACATTTTCCAACACTAAAGACACAATAATTCGCGTGATAATAGGCTTCGTTAAACAATGACAAAATTTGTACATATTTAACCAAAGTTATAAAATCTCTGAAAACAGTAACTTCAATCCTTATAATAACATTTTTAAACATTAAAGACACAATAATTCGTGTAATAATAGGCTTGGTTAAATAATGACAAAATTTGATCATGTTTAACCAAACTCATAAAATCTCTGAAAACAATACAGCAGCCGTTATAATAACATTTTCCAACGGTAAAGACACAATAATTCGTGTAATAATAGGCTTGGTTAAGTAATCACAAAAATTGTTCCTATTCAACCAAAGTCATAAAATCTCTGAAAACAATAATTTCAATCCTTATAATAACATTTTCAAACACTAAAGACACAATAATTCGTGTAATAATAGGCTTGGTTAAATAATGACAAAATTTGATCATGTTTAACCAAACTCATAAAATCTCTGAAAACAATACAGCAGCCGTTATAATAACATTTTCCAACGGTAAAGACACAATAATTCGTGTAATAATAGGCTTGGTTAAGTAATCACAAAAATTGTTCCTATTCAACCAAAGTCATAAAATCTCTGAAAACAATAATTTCAATCCTTATAATAACATTTTCAAACACTAAAGACACAATAATTCGTGTAATAATAGGCTTGGTTAAATAATGACAAAATTTGTTCCTATTTAACCAAAGTCGTAAAATCTCTGAAAACAATAATTTCAATCCTTATAATAACATTTTCCAACACTGAAGATAGAATAATTCGTGTAATAATGGGCTTGGTTAAGCAATGTCAAAATTTATGCCTATTTAACCAAAGTAATAAAATCTCTGAAAACAATAATTTCAATCCTTATAATAACATTTTCCAACCCTAAAGACACAATAATTCGTATAATAATAGGCTTTGTTAAATAATCACAAAATTTGTTCCTATTCAACCAAAGTCATAAAATCTCTGAAAACAATAATTTCAATCCTTATAATAACATTTTCCAACACTAAAGACACATGCATGGCCACAATGACCATTTGAACTTTGAAGTAAAGATAAGAAATCAAGTGGCATGCATGCAAAAACCGAGTTAACATATAACCAAGGCCAGATTTTGGAGAAATTGTAAGGGAATGTGGGGGGTTTTTTGGGGAGGTGTGCACCTCTCCTATTCCCAGGGAAGGCGCGCACCTCTCCCAAAATTCGGTCTTGTATACAACTACATTTATGTAACCATGCATTTTGGACAGGGAGAATATTATCTTAAGCGCTTAAGAGTGAGTACTAGGCTAGTAGCGAGACAAAGATATGTTGAAAATTGAATAATATATGTATGAGGTTAGCAAAAGTATATGGTACATGCACTCTTTTTCGTAATAAGATGATTATATTGTATTTTGATTTATAAATAAATCTGAACACAAGATAAGAAGAAATTATTTATTAAATTCTATTATTTACAAAAACCGTATTCGTTTGACTAATTACGGTATATTTAGTAGAAGATAAATGAACATTTAATTAGACCTGATTTTGACTAGCAAGATGAACATAAGCACACGGTTAAAAAACAAAGAAATCAACAGTACCGAAATGTGCGTCGGAACAAAAACAAATTTTAAAGAAAATTCTTTCAGCATTTTTTCGCAAAATTCACTGGAAACGTTATCGCGCTTTAGCTAAATTTGGTGAAGTAGATACAGTCCCAGTGAGTGAGAAACCCAGTGCTCTCTCGATATTTCGACCTTTAGGGTATCCTATAAAGCCATGACCCATATGTAGTTACCGTACGTATTCCACATATGGAAACGATATACTTAATATGCAAGAGCATATATACGACGCTGAACAACATATACACGATGCTGAACAGCACATACTTGACACAACACAAGGTTTCAAATATAATAGGTTACAGAAGCAGTATAAATATAGTTTTTAAGGGTACAATTTAGATTCGCCGCATTATCTCAGTGGTCTAGGTCGTGCGCATTGGCCCTGTTTGTTTCGGGTTCGAGCCCGGTTACGCGCTTTTCTTTTATACTTTTTCTTCTTAATTTTTTGAATACTTTTTTTCTTGTATTCTTATATTTTTTTCTCATTTTTAAAAGGGTTATTCTCACTCACTGGGACTGTATCTACTTCACCAAATTTAGCTAAAGCGCGAGCCCGAAGGGCGAGTAAGACTGAGCCTCCCTCTCCGCCCGGGATATGTAACGCAGTCGTACTGAATAATCCCCATGACAAAATCCGATCTTTATTCAATATTTATTATAATCTTTCAGTTTTGTCAAAGTATGCTTTAGTATTTTAGTATTGATTATTGTGATATAAAAAGAAGACATAAGTTTGAACACTCAATGTGACGATGGACATAAAAATACTGAAAATTACAGTAATTGCGAAAATTAGATAAGAAGATAATTAGACAAAAATAACCATCATTCCATAGATTATTATAGTAAACTCTTTGAGAATTAAAATCTCTTGCGGTATTTTATACAAAACCCAGGGGCCGGTTGTTCAAAGCTGGGTTAGCACTAATTCTGGGTTAAAGTTTGACCAATGTTTCAGTTTCTGTGTTTCTACATATCCGTTTATTTTCAAACTTGACAGACCAAAATCACTATTAATCCTAAAAAAAATCATCACCTTGTGGCTAAATCATTGTTGAAAGTAAAGTATGCAGACTTTGTTTATACTTTGACAATTTGGGAATAAAAAAAGTCCACTTTACTTCGTCAGCACCATTTTTGACATTCTCCATAGCACATGGCTCTACTTCATGTAATTTCTACTTTAAAGGTTACATGTCCGTTTGACTGTGGGCAATAAAAATGACCTCCAATAGACCTTAGAAGTGCTAACGTCACGCGGTATTCAATGCATACAAATACAAGGTAAATTTTCCCACATTGCATTGCAATTGATATCTTTGTCATCAAGCGTCGAGGGGGGTATTTTGCATGTGCTAATCAGTGAACTCAAAAAAGACTGGAACGATAACTTGGCCGCCATCTTTGAAGCCAAATTGAAGGCCGCCATGAAGGCCAAGCCACCAAAATATGACCTGTTTTCAAAAACTCTTTTCGACCCTTTAACTTTGTGTTTTAGAGCCAGTTAGGTGCTAAATATTTTCTAGGTAGATTGAAATTTCATGTACTTCAACTTTCTACGACGTCGAGAAAGATTTAAAATATTTTTTGGCTGCTAAAAATGAAAAACAGTTTCGGCGAAAACTTTGTCACGAAATATCTTTTTTAAACAACTGATACCTTTCGAGTTTTAACAGTTACATAGAAGAGGCTGCCAAGAACTATCCGCAACCGAAGTTTAAAGCTTTAAAACTAATGCTATCTGACGAAAAATATAAGTTTTATACGTATTTTTAAATCAACCATACAAATACACCACTTTGAAAACCTCGATTTACTCACGTTTTAGAAGGGCTACAGCAAAGACTAAAAGCTCAAAATAAACAACGATACCTGGAATTTAGCACAAGATAAGTTTTGGAAGTGTTGAAATGTTTTAAAGCAATATATTCTTGAGTTGAAGAGCGTAGTTTGCTTCGTAGTTTGCTTCGGCACGTTGAAACTTTCGTCATTTTCCAGAGTAAAAAACTGATAGCCTTCTATTTTTTCCGTAACTAAGTGTAGAGCAGTC
Source organism: Muricea muricata (assembly GCA_963855995.1). Classification (NCBI taxonomy): domain Eukaryota; kingdom Metazoa; phylum Cnidaria; class Anthozoa; order Malacalcyonacea; family Plexauridae; genus Muricea; species Muricea muricata. The sequence continues at coordinate 12,111,455 of OY979729.1, read as the reverse complement.
AGGACTATCCAGAAAACCAGGATCGAATCTTTAAAATTGAAGTCTTGTGATGAAAATTCTCATTTTTCATGTATATTTTCGCTCAAAAACAAACTTTTCACTCCTCGTAACTTTCCCCAGTCCTTTCGAACAAGCCATTTTCGCCGCGCGGTTCCCGCCTTTTGCTTCAAATTTGGCTTCATCCGATCATAGGACGAAAACATAGGAGTTATCGTTCCAGTTGTATTAGAGTTCACAGGTGCTAATTGGAAAAGTAGGACAAACATCACTTGTAGGCTTATACTTATAGCTAGTATAGCGCAATATTGGCGAGACGTAAGGACCTCTTATGTCTATTCTATTATTTAGAGTTCAGAATTTTAAAAAGAAGTCTTCTTATCCTAACATTCAGTTCTATTCTTTATAAGGAGAACAACAAGTAGTCTTACAAAGCTGCAAAAAGGTACTTCGTGGGGGAACTATCTGTATTCGTATTTTGACACTGCTAAAACGCTCCCAATGACCTAATCAAGCTAATTTTATTTCTCAACTCTTAAGCTGTTTTGTAGTAAGATATCCTGTACCTAGAGCTGCATTCTAGAGTCTATCATTTATCTGCATATGACATCTAGTTTATAGTTAAATATATCTATCTACATTTATACTTCTTATTTAATTTACACTTCAAATCCAGGTGTCATAATTGTAACAAAAGAATGACAGTATGAAAAAAATAGAAACATAATCAGCCTCGGGGGCCAGTTGTTCAAAGCTGGGTTAGCACTAATCCTTGCTTAATCTTTAACTCGCTCTTTTAGCTTCAGTATTTCTACACCTCCTTTTCTTTCAGAACTTTACAAACCGAAACTACCATTGATCCAGACAAGATTTCTGAACAAATATTTCCATTGTTATAAACATGCTATTTGGAAACTTCTTTGATTTTTACATTGGCCTGATTTATACTAGAGACAGATCATCCACCCGACAGATCATCCGTCCAAGTATAAACGCCAGACGAACTGCGTAAAAAGATGGTTCGTCTGATAATTCGTCTGTGTCTAACAGATCATCCGTGAAAACGAACTACGCAGATAGTTCGTCTGCTTGTCCGCGTTTGCCCTGCTGTTTGCCCGCGTTTATACACAGACGAATTATCAGTTCCTCTTTTCTTTGCCCAAGTTCGTCCAGACGAATCATCCGTCTCTAGTATAAATCTTAACCCAGGATTGGGCTAACCGACTGTTGAACAACTGGCCCCTGCCCCGCTCTGAACATATTCAGTTGTATATTCTTTTAGTCACTATGGTGATAAAAGCAGCAATTAATCACGCAAATGAAAGAGGATTTAGTTTAAAGGGACATAAAGCACCTTTCATCACTAAAAAAAAGTGCTTGCCTTGCAAAAAGCCAAAAACATGTTTGTTACCAGATACCAGTATATCGTTTTTGCCCAGTCGGGCCCAAACGTGCCCGAAGGGCGTTCAAATCTGATTGGTTAACGTGAAACGTTCATGTTCATACCTCGCTTTTGATTGGCTATTTCAAACCGGAAAGCATTCATATGTAAACAATTTAAGCGCGACAAAAGAGCGAAGCAGTCAAAACATTGCAGACAACGCAGCATCTAACGACTTTCTTTGTGAAATCGACGGTTTTTTCACGATGTCTACTACAAGCGGTACTACAGTACATCTTCGTGTTTCTGTCGAAGCGGCTCAAGGGTCTAGAAAATCCATGGAGGATTATACATCCGTTGCAATCGAACCGCGCGAAGACAGCGAATGCTTCTTCGGTGTTTTTGATGGACATGGCGGGCATCAAGCAGCCTTCTTTGCAAGGCAAAATCTCTGGGAAACCATCCAGAAACAAAGAGATTTTTATTCTGCCGACCCTAACGAAGTTGGGAAAGCGATTAAACGAGCATTTGTTGAAGTTCACAGGGCCATGTGGAAAGAAAGAGGTAGGACATACGACATGGAAAAAACATTTACAAATGTAATATTTGGAATTTTTGTATACTTTGTACTAGATATTTTGTATCCACAAGGTTGAGGGATCTGCTTTGAACTGCTTAAAGCTATAAAAAGGGCACAAAGTGTTGTTCATATTTAAGAATTTCAGGTAGTTTTATGAGACTTTGAACAACATCTTCGCCGACATTGTTTCATCTTCGGTCTCTTGCACTGCAAACTACACAATACCTGTGACAATATTCAGGCATTTCATATGTACAACAAGTCAACAGACATATTTCACGATTATACAGTAGATTTCCTCAATACTTCATGTAGAAAAAACACATATACTCTTTAAAATCAACCGTAGTTTTATTGGAGGAGTAGAGTAATATAAAGAAGTTTCGATTTCAATAGAATACTTTAGGTCAATTATGGAAATTCATAAATAGGAAATTTATTATTCATGATGGTTGATATTACGGTTAAAAAAGTTAAAATTTTTTAGCTTCTACAAAGAGCATGTTTATAAATTTTATTAAGTGGTTTGCATAAGAGCACTTTGCAGACATGCTTGGATATTTTATGGGGTAAATCTAGCGTAAACGTGAATTAACATTAGCGAGATGTTAACAAATCTTCCTTTTTCAAAGCAGTTTTACATATGTGTTCAAACATGCACAAGCGCTTCTAGTTGCGAAATTTTATACAAATAGAAATATCCGGTGACATGCTATAGCTTTTCAATCAACACCTAAATTATTAGTTTACCTTTAAAATATAATTATACTGGAATGAAATTTTTCTACCTCTTTTGTAGAGAGATTTCAGCATTTCCTTCTTACTAACAACAATCTATTTGTATTGTTGCTATCGAAAGACATCTACATATTTACAAATTTCACAGTAAAATATGAATATTGATCAATCACTAATTTGTTTTCATTTGTATGCAAATTCCATCCCGGCTGGAGGTGAGGCTATAATAAATATACATAACAATCGTCTGGTATGCATTAAATTTTTGGGCGCCAAAATTTGGAACGGTATTTTTCATGCCTAAAATTACACTATTGTATTAAGACATAGGCCTCTTTATCACAATTCATTTCAACGAAGTGAAACATCTAGTAGGTCCTGTTCATAACTAAAAAATACATTCCCCTCAAATTTCTATTGTAAAACTAATTTGTGCTACTATGCCATTCAGTGGCGTAGCCAGCGTCGATAATTGGAGGGGAGAATATTCATATATCATGTTTTGCATCATTAATTTCTTTTGAAATCGATTGTTTTTAAGGTCTGTGAACACAAATATATGAATAATCGCCCCTCCAATTATCGAAGCTGGCTACGCCACTGATGCCATTCCAAGTATATATTTGTTATTAGTAAAAACACATGTATATTGAATGAGGGGTATAGTTATATTAATATCATTTTCAACAGGTTACCCTATTTTAAACAATAAGGACAGAAACAAGTCTATGCAACATATGGTCTTTCTATATGTTATGTAGTGAAATGTCATTTTGACAAATTGTCAACATTTGAGTGCTTTTATTTTGAGCTGTTTAAAAAATCAGCCACATTTTATTTGCAAAACAGTTATTACAGTCGATTTCACATAACTTTTACCAAAATATTTCAAATTTTGTTCCAAAGTTTGTCAAGTTCGTTATGAAGTTGAAAGTTCATATTGAAATTCACAAACTGTTTTTTTAAACAAAGCATTTGATGGAATTAATTCAATTCATGGACCAACCAGATGCTTTGCTTACAAATTGGCTTGTGAATTTCAATATGAACTTCCCAAACGAACTTAAATAAGTTCAACATTAAAACATACTAAATTACAGATATTTATATAGGTACATTAAACAGTTTGACTTGTGTTGCCCACAATACTTTCAGAATTATTTTGCATTTAATCATCAGATATATGACAGGAAAACGAACGAGGCAAAGTGGTAAATTACATTTACCAAAAGTGAACAGAAATAGCAAAACATCCTTTTATTATGGTGGATGTTTGGCTTATAATAAAACTATTATTTATGTATCACTAGTGACAGATTTTAACCGTAAATTTTACTGGTTGTAAATAGTAACTATTATAATAGAAATATTTTAAACTTATGTACTTAGAGCAGGGCCTCTATTGATAACAGCTGCTTTTTGCTGCTGACAGAGCTACCCTGAATTTTAAATAAAAGTTTTCATTCATTCATTCATTCATTCATTCATTCATTGTTAACAGATTCTTGGCCCAAGACAAAGTATGGCACCCCCAGTACGGCAGGAACCACCGCATCGGTGGTGATCATGAGGGGCCGCCATATGTTTGTCGCCAACGTGGGAGACTCGAGGGTGGTACTGGCTCGTGACGATGGCGAGGGGTTGAAGGCAGTACCACTGACAGTCGACCACAAACCAGATGATCCTGCGGAGGTGGAGAGGATCAAGTCGCTCGGGGGGCAGATAGGAAGGAGCAACGGCGTCTTTCGTGTTGCGTGGAACAGGGTTAGTCAACTTGGCCGACACCGAGGACCAGTTCTGCGCAGCACGAAAATGGAAAGTGTCCCGTTCTTGGCCATCGCACGCTCGCTTGGTAAGCAGAGTTTATTATTTGTATTATTATTACTTATATCTTTTATTATTTTTACATGTGTTACCTTTTATTTTATAAACTAAATATGTTTTTAAAGAAAAAAATAAAAACTGAAACTTTTTGAAGAATGCATAAACTTAAAATAAAAAAAAACTTTTTATATATTTTTTTATGCGTTACTTTTTATTTTATATACTAAATATGTTTTAAAGAAAAAATAAAAACTAATAAACCTTTTGAAGAATGTATAAACTTAAAATAAAAAAAAACATATTTTTTCATGTGTTACCTTTTGTTTTATATACTTAATATGTTTTTAGAGAAAAAATAAAAATTAATAAACTTTTTTAAAGATGTATAAACATAAAATAAATAAACTTTTTTTAATCTTTTACAGGTGATCTGTGGAGTTTCAATCCCTTTGTCGGAGACTTTCTTGTATCTCCAGTTCCCGATGTCCACTACAGGCTTGTTGATCCTCGGAGAGATAAGTTTGTGGTGCTGGCATCGGATGGTCTATGGAATGCAATGAAGAACAAGGAGGTGGTTCATTTCATAGACAACATCGACAAGAATGTCTTCGACATGGACTGGAAGGACGACGTAACCCACAGGTAGGTTCCATATTGTTGGCACAATGTTAAAAAAAGGCAGCTGAAGTCAGCAGTGGAGAAAAATGTAGGAGAAATCACTGCAACATCAAGGCGCCCAACTTTGAAGTGACTAATTATATATATGTAGTTCCACATTAAGTCACCAGCTATATGGTGGCTCACATTATCATCAAAGTCTTCAGATATCCAGATATTTATAGTATGACGGCAGCAAATGTAAAGTAGGGATGAAAGAAGCATATCTTTTGTGCCATTTATGCTTTAGTTATATTCACAAATGGTCACATCCAAAACATATATTCTGTTGGAGCAGCAGATAGTGGTAAACAGAATCAAGAAAAGGCAACACTCTCAAATGCATTTTGTTAACTGCTAAAGCCACTGCAACACATCAAACATACATTTCTTTCACTGAAACAAAATCATCGATTAAAGATAAAGCGGGGTTGAAAAAACAAAACTTACGTTATACAAAGTATATTATTAAGCATGTTAGGTTGTATTAAAACGCCATACAAAGATAATTTTGAATGACAAAGCACACCGGCGCCACTTGTATTCAACGAGGACAAACAACGAACATTATTTATCAACAATTGGTCTCAATTAAAAACATTCTGGGTCGCAAGGTCGAAATTTAAATTAATTGGCTAGGTTTAGCGGCCACTAATGTGTTTCATTTTCATAACAATTTCGATATTTATGTCAAAGGAAATTTTGCTTAGCTCATCATCTTACAGGAAGGACTTTTTGTTGCAAATAAAGTCATTAATTTGAAACATATGTCTCAATCTCGCCAAAAAAATGTTCATGGTAATTCGAGCAGAAACTTACCTCAATACCTTGGGAATATTGTTACGGTAATGTAAAGGATTGCAACGGATTGTTTCTTTTTCATGGTCTACCGAAAAAATTGAAGTCAACTGCTTCCTACCGACTGGCGTTTTAGTACTGATGATGTTTATCACCTGACATGTGACAAAGTAGATCACGTGATCAGAACGCGCCCAAATAATTTTTATATTCCGACCACCATTGTAGTCGATATTGCTCTCGTCTGATCTTATTTTTTAAAATATTCTATATACATCTTGCTTTAGTCAAAAATAGAAATAATAGATAGAATGCGTGCTTGCTAACCTAGCTGGTGCCCAAACTGAAAAAATGCGCTTATAAATCGGCCATCTTAAATTTTAATGTGGCGTCATTTGTTGACCTGAAAATAGACAGAAGCACGCATTCTAATAATTTTTTTTATTTCTATGGTCAAAATTTAGCAGATACCCCTCTACCAGTAGTAATTTCAGATCAGTGGATATAATTGTAGATTCTCTGTATTTGTAGATTAACATGTCGAGCGTTAGCAAAATGGCGCGAGCGAAACCTCCGAGCGGACAATACGAGCACTATTGTTGTGTTCTTTGATGAATACCAGAAGGCTGTGCCGCCTTATATACCTTACACGCCACCAAGCGATACAGAAACTGAACTGGGCGAAGCTACGCCGAGTCTATCACGAAGCAACTCGTCAACGTCGTCGAACTCGCCCGAAGACAGACCGAAGTTGAAGAGAGAGCACGCGTTTTATAACGGTTCATCGAATACTGACACTCACACAGCGTACAAAAGATCCAATTCGTCTGCTTTGGACAGTGATACTGAGAGAGAACTTAAGAGAATAATTCTTAGCGATGACTAGAAAATATGGGGGGGGGGGGGTTGAATCATTGTGTACGTATAAAATAAGGTGTCAATCAGTGTAGATCACGTTTTGGCTGTACTGTTTAGCATGCTTGCATTTGGGACTTGGTTTGCAATTGTACTTGGATTATGATTATCCCCAAGAAATAATGGAATTTGCAAAGCAAGTTTCAATGGTTGCATGTTTGAAGTACGGGCCAGAATTACGAAATTTTTAAAAGCAAGTATTTTTTATCTCAGAGTCTGTGTAATATAAATTTTAATTTATTAGTAAACGATTAAATTTAATGGTTCTGTACTATAAATGATCATATATGTTTTTTGTGATTTAAGTGTCTTTGAACAAGTTCCAAGACCCTGAAATCACTATAACAAACTGCTTTAGCTTAAATGTTTCAACAAACTATTTCTAGCCAGCGAGACTTGACTATCTAGTATCCATGTATTTCAACTAATCCGAGTAATGAAACTATTTTATAGTTTGGTCAACGCTTAGAGACGAATAGACATGTTAATCTTGCAGCTACCATTTCTACGATGGCCAGTTTCTTAAATAGACATTTTAGTAACATCGAAATATTTTTAACTTATTCAAAATAAAACATAAATTGTGTGTGAAATGATACTCTTTCGCACAGCAAAACTTTGTAAACTTCAACATGCTGGATAGTGTAGTCCAACGATCTGCTCAACCACGTTATTAGAGAGGTTCAGATTTGACTACCACTACTGCTACCTTATCCCGATTTTTAAGCAATCTGATTGGTCAGTTGGGTAGACTAAGCTCATCTGATTGGCCGAAAGATTGATTACGGTAGCGGTAGCGGTAGTGGAAGTAAAATCTGAACCTCCCTATTAACGTTTTAGTAACATACTTAGTTTCTGAAATATTGAAGAACAAATGAGACTAGTCATCCGCTATCATAATTACGTCTGTTTTAATGACGTCACAAACAGGGTAGACAGTATAAAACTTCCTGTTAATTAGTTACAGGGACAGTGTCACGCTATACTGAACTGCTCCTTTGAACCTGCAAATACATGCAAAAACCAAGAGGCTTCACTGGAGAATAAGAGCGATCTTACATTTTCATCAAACATTAATTAAAGAGCAAATTTTACACTAAGATTAATATATGGAATACATGCATCGAGAATCTGAAAATACACAAAAGAATTCAAAACATTTGTGCATGATCTGTATGTTAGCTAATTCGCGCGAGTATTTCTCGAAATCTTGCTAGTGGTTGGCCAGTTTCATTTAAACAATTAGAGTAAACAGAGCAAACACACGCGATCCTAAATAGACTTTGAGATTCCCAATCCATGTATTCTGAGAGCATAAATATCATAAAATCTCTGACATAACACGGCTATCTTAACTCTCAGCACATTTAAGGACCTTAGCCCCCAGTGTACTGAAAACAAATTGTGTTCCGATTGGTTAAAATTATACATATGTTAGTAGGATGGAAATTAGCGATAATACCCAAGTAAAATCTATCCTAGACAAATTCTGAATGCACAACAATATCTTCACAAACATGATTAAAATACTCATGTTCAAGAATTCGGTCTGCCAGAGCTTAGTAAGCTTCATGTATATTTGAAGTAAGTAGCTTTTAACATGCGTGCGACCTTCATAGAATTTTTAAAGGTTAATTACCGTCTCGGTATTTCCTTTCTGACAAACCGAATGGCCAATCATTCGCATATTTGTCTGGTAGACACGCACGAGCTTGAAGTGCATTAGCTCCCAATAAATATATACACTTTCAAGTACCTTCATAATTCTTTGCTCGATATATACTCGATAGCGCTCGCTCGTAATAAATTACAAAGTTTTTTTTTAACCGCATATATAAATAGATTATCTAGTTGGTATGGGTTTCATTGAAGATATGTTAGTATGAAAGGTCTAGCTACAGAAATATTTCCTACCAAGCTTCCTTAATCCGTCTTCACTTTGTGATGGTCAACACCTGAACAAACAACGGGAAGGTGTCAACGTTACATTCCTGCAACCCTTAAAGTGTAATCCCTCCCTCCTGCCCCCACATCCTGGGTATGTGCCTGACTGGGCTTACACGGCAATCTAATTAGAATGCTTTGCTACGCAAAAGGTATGGGTTCTTTCACTATCTTAAACGATAAAGTTTCAAGCGAAGATGTTAGTTAGCAGTCGCTCAAAACATCGGTTTTCAGTTTCTCCTCTCAGCTAGTGAAAGAACCTATATCTTTCATGTAGTATTAACTGCACTACCTACACTGACAACGTTAATTGTCGGAATGTTATGCTGTCCACATTGTTCATAGTTGTCCAGATTGTTGAGCGTGAGTCAGGTGTACCAATGCTGAACAATATTGTTAAAAACATTGAAAAATGTGGCTAGCGAAGCAATCGTGTTTTCACAAATATTGGAACAAGTGGTTTAATTTTCCGGCGTAGGCAAATAATACTCTTGTACAGCTTACCATGAATTAACTTTCTTGATACAAACTTGAGTATTTCGTCCAGTAAGATTACTGGGAAGGAAATCTTTAACACCATTATCCATTCCGTCATGTTGAGAGGAGTTATACGAAATATAGTCTGGAAAAAGAAGAATTACTTTAAAATTTAGACAAAGAACTTGAAATAAGGAACGATGATTCAAGAACATACAACTTACATTAGTAAATTTAAAATAGAGAATTACAAAATGCATTAGAAATGAGGTCAAAATGGCTGTTAGCAACGACGGATTCTGCCATGGAGGCATCGCCAGTAGACTTTGGTTTTCACTCAAACTATGAAAAGAAGTAGGTTGGATGTTTAGGACTACATTGCTAGATTCATTTCTACTGGATAGCTCTATCAGTTCTAAACTGTTCCTTTTAGAGGTCCAGTAAGGATTATCTCTTGTTGATTCAGTGTTACTTTGTTGTGAAAGCAATGAAAAGCAGTCCTGGTGATCAGCCTTCAGTCTTGCACTCACCGAAAAGCTAACATTTGTACCATAATTTAAAGCAAATGAAATGATGCAAGAAAACCTTAGCTATCAGATACATTAAACTTTAAATTATCATTGTGTACAAAATAGAAAGCTTAACTCAGAGAATGGATTGACAAGTTACATCATTTCACCGTTAGGTTAACTTTCTAAACATACAGTATCTGTCCCAAAAAGTTTAAACCTAAACTAAACTAACTTTATTATACTGCACTGGATAGCTCTATCAATTAAAAACTGTTCTTCCTAGAGGTCCAGTAAAAATGATCTCTTACTAATCCAGTGTTACTACAGGAGGAAATCTAAACTAAACTAACTTTATTTATACTAAATAGCTCTATCAGTTCTAAACTATTCTTGCTAGATGCCTAGTAAGAATGATCTCTTATTGATAAAGTGTTACTACGGGAGGAAACCTAAACTGAACTAACTACCAAATTGTTCTCTCTGGAAAAGAGGCAGTCTTACCTATTAAGCGCGTTAAACATTTCGATAGTAACTAAGACAGACAGCGCCATGGTCATTGGATGAAGGTCGGCAAATACTGAACAGTTGACGCCTTTGAAAGACGCTTTATCTATGTTACATTGCATATGATGCGTCTAAATGAAAGCAACCAGAAACAAACTTTATAAACTGATTCATACAAACTGAATTCAAGAGCAACAGAGCGTTGCATTGTCATACACTGCCACACAATTCTCTTAGTGAAAAACTAATATGTCTTGTTTACAGTAAAGACATTTTTCTCCAGTGAAGGCAGAGAGGATCAAAGTGTTTCTTTGTTTTAACATTACTAGTCTCGAACAAAACCTCAAAAGCCAGTGGAAACTTTTATGTCTGTTTTTCCGTTAAATAAAGTGGAAATCAGCCTTAACACATTTTGGCTTTGTATTGCTAAGGTTCCTTCGACAGCAAAGGGCCGAGGTAAACGTACCAGTTGATAATAACTAATTTGTGGTCCGCCTTCATAGTACATGAACCACCAAGCTGATGCCCCTACTGTTGCTGCACCAACATATACTAAAGAGAAGAAACAACATGACTGATGAGAGAGATCTTAAAAGAGAGATGGGAGGAGATAAAGAAGATGGAAAAAAAGAGGGGGAGGGAGGAAGGAAAGAAGCAATGATGTAAAGAAGGATTCAAGAGGAAGAAAGGAAGAGACAAAGGAAAGAAAGGGATGATGAAAAAGGGAGAAAAGGGGAAAAGAAAAGAGAAAAAAGAAAAAAGGGACAAAGGAAGGAAGTGATGTAAATATGAAATGTAAGAAGGGAAAAGAAAGGAAGGCGAAAGGAAAGAAAGGAGAAAGAAAGAAATGAAAAAAGAAAGGCTCAACTCTTCCTGCAAATGTCTTGAAGTGGCGTCCGTAAAAAAAGTGGAATGTCAAACTTACTTCCAATAATAAGGTATCTAAAGAACAACCATCTGTTTATCAAAGGTTCTTTAGATTTTCTTGGAGGTTTCTCCATGATATCCAAATCTGGAGGGTTAAAACTGAGAGCAGTCGCAGGGGGGCCGTCTGTCATAAGATTTACCCACAACAGTTGAACTGGGATCAATGCTTCTGGCATGCCCAGAGCTGCCGTTAGGAATATACTAGAGGAAATAAAGCACGAGAATTAGACATCTTTTGCCATTGGAATTTTCACTTTTGGACGATGTGAACGAGTGGATCTGTTACGGATCTTCGTACTGACACAGCATACGAGATGGAGAGCAGGGCCACTCAGCAGTGCAACATGGCGCCCTATTATTATGCAGTTTACTGGCTGCCACCAGCCAGTTCAGCATTGCTATTGGCCACAAAATTTAATTGACTGGCTGGCATAATGGTAATGAGATGTGTAATGCGACATGCGTGGACACACAAACTTCAATTGAGTGGCTCCACTGTCATTTCCTATACTGTGATACTGACGTTAATCACCAAAGAGATACACCAAAAGTAGAAATATAATGTAAAATTATACCCAAGATACCCGATTGTACACAAGATGAATACCGCTACCCCCCTGAGAGTGATTTTTTCAAACTTTCTAAACATGTTTAGTAACTGGTAAAACCCATGATAAAGTTAAGTATTTTCAAGTTAAAGTCACTTTTTATCTCTTGCCATAACATCACAAGTGTCCTTGCTTTTTAAGTCTTTTCATGGCGGTTGAAAAATTACTATCCGGTAGAAAGCGTTATCTACCTGAGGCACCTTTATGATACACTTTCGGGATATTTCATTATCTGCAACGTACCTAACAACCTCACCAATGTTAGATGAAATGAGATAGCGAATAAATTGCTTGGTGTTGTTGTATATGGCTCTCCCTTCTTCAACGGCAGCCACGATCGTAGCAAAGTTGTCATCAGCAAGAACCATTTCTGAGCACAGTGTCAAGGACGAACAAGCTTTTTTCACCACTACAGTACGGGGAAAGTCTTTCCAAATATGGATCTGCTCATGTCTCGACGCAGTGGCGGATCCAGGGTAAGTCAAAATAAATTATAGCAGCTCAATTTTAAATTCAAAATAACTTTAAGAATGAGCTGTGGTAATTTATTTTGACTTACCCTAGATCCGCCACTGCCTCGACGGAATACAGTGCAATTTTGGTGATCAGCTTCAGTCTTGCACTCAGTGAAAAGCTATCATTTGTGCAATAATTTAAAGCAAATGAAATGATGCAAGAAAACCTTAGCTATCAGATGCATTAAACTTTAAATTATTTTTGCGTACGAAATAGAAAGCTTCGCTCAGAGGATGGATTGACTAGTTACATCATATCATCACTAAAAGATGCTTTTAATCTATAGTTGATTTAAAGAACTCCACGAGTTCTAAACTGTTCTAGCCCAGAGACATGTCCTTGACCTTCGTTGTTTCATCTCCTGGGGCCAATTGTTCAAAATCAAGTAAAGCTTAACCCTCGGTTATACTGTAACGCAAAATTTAAAGCAAACTGTGTAAACTTGGAAATATTTCTTCATAAAACTTGCCTGGATCGATTGCAGTTTTCTGGTCTCAAGTTTCAAAAAAAAAAAAGGATGTATTGAAATACACAAACTAAAACAATGGCTTAAATTTCAACCAGGGTCAACGCTAAACCGGCTTTGAACAGTATGCAAGACATAAACAAACTTCAGCGTTGCAACTTGGCCTTTTTTGGCTCTATATTGTGGATTATTCCAGGCAATTGTTAGTGTCAGCGATCATGGCAAATCATACAAGTCCCCCCTGCCCCCTCTAAATACAATCCTCATCAACAAAAGGATACCGGAAGCAGTCTTAGCTACCGCTGTCCCAGAGCCCATAGCGACGCCGATTTCAGCTTTCTTCAACGCAGGGGCATCATTGACACCATCTCCTGTCATGGCAGCGACATGACCATCATCTTGAAGGTATTCTACGATACGACTTTTGTGTGAAGGTTCCACTCGAGAAAATAGTCTAAAGAGAGAGAGAGAGTAAATAACATTATTTTATACTTTCAAATACTTTCTTGAGTACAACAGAATCGAGCTATCCTGAAAGATTTCTGACAGCAGATTGTCTATGATCAGAATCTAGACTGCTTTCACTTATGGAAAAGTGAAGGGGAATCTTACATCATCATCTCTCACAATCTGCTACAATTCCTCAAGTCTCCTAAATTCATCATGTAATATAAGGGGGAAAAAACTCGAAATAAGAATGCCATCTGGTAAACTCAAGATATCAGCTATTAAAATAGAACAAAAATTATATTGGTGACATTTGGGCTCTATTTGAGGGTCATTGTTAAACCAAATCTGAAATACCGGAATAGCACCATTATAATTTGTGTCTATAGCATTATTAATGGAAGTACCTTTTTTCCAAGTTGTCAGTTGGCAAAGGATAATGGTGCAATGCACATTACTTTATAATTTCACTTGTCTAATGCAGTATTATTCTATTTGTCTGTGGGCGGGCAAAGACATTTATGAACGAAGAGCCAATCCAACACAAAGCCATCATTACCTTGCTCTCCTGCAAGCTTCGCGTTGTTCTTCCTCATTCAAATCATCAAACTCGCGTCCAGAGTAGGACAAACCAGTTGTATCTTCTTTCGAACCAAAAACACCAATCCTGCGGCATATGGCTTCAGCTGTACCCTAAAATAATTACCGTTGGTGATTACCGTTAATTACCTCTTGAGCGATGTCATTTTATATCGTCCCAATAAAATAACAACGTAGTTTTTTTATCTAGTTTCACCACAAGGGTAGGGTCACCACAACAGCGTGAGCCAATTTCTGTGGGTCCATGTCACCTAACCCACCCTGTCAACATTCCCTGTGGGAGGAAACCAGAGTAACAGGAGAAAAGTAACCAAGACTTTACCTTATTATCCCCAGTAATCACAATAACTTGAATTCCAGAGTTCTGACATCTCTGAATGGAGTCAATAACCTCCTCACGCGGAGGGTCTAACATTCCAACGACACCGACGAAAGTCATTCCATTCTAAGTGTAATTGAAACATTTTAGAAAATGAAGTGTGATCAAGAAAATGTCAAGTAGCACATTGAAGCGTGGTTTTGCAATTACAGCAGAAAACGACAGAAAAAAAGCGGAAACAAGCCTGTAACTTTTACCCACCTCGTACTTCGTGACATCACGTATCTCTAAGTCCATCTTTTCTTTCGCCAATGGTTTGTCTATTGTTGCCAACGCCAAACATCGAAGGGTATTTTCCCCTGAAACAGTTTAAAATAGAAGTACTTTGTTGAAATGATCAACACCTGTGTGAATCTCATGTTACAATGACCCAGCATTTTTCTCCACTACCCACCTAATGTGGTCATACTCTGTCAAGGTACCTAGTTTACAATCATTGTTGGTGGGGGAGGGGGGGAGGGAGTAAGGGGGTTGTTTCTCAGTTCGACACCAGTATCACACGACCATCTCTGATAAGACATGATCTCACCTGATTGGATGCATTGACGAGGGTTTCTATGGTGATATCCATGAATCATTGAATCAAAGCTGACCTACCTGTACCATAGATCTGTACATTACTCATGATTTCCTCCTTCATTGCTTCAGTGACAGGAACAGTTTCACGACCAATACGTACATACTCGCATCGTTCTAAAATACTCTCTGGCGCTCCCTGCAACACACAAAAACACGAACTGGTAACAACACGTGTATGACCTTTCGCATGTGAGTGACCTCAAAACGTGAATTACGTATAAACAAACATTAGCTGATTTTGTCTATTGAGACAAATTTTCTGAATTCACCTTTCCAGAAGAAGCAGGAATTGTTACGTTTGATCAATTCTTTTGATAAATTTAATGAAAGTTTTTAATCAATTCATTGACATTCTCTTTTTTCCCACAAAAACGCCTTAACAGATGAGAACGTCAAAAGTGACAGGGATGGGGGAGGGACATCACCCATCCTCAACATGTCCTTGATTATCCTTGATATGATGCTGATTATCCTCAACATGACCCTGATTATCCCGATATGACCCTGATTATCCCGATATGACCCAGATTATCCCCCAATCCTTCCAGCGGCAGTCGTTGCCTACCTTGACAAACATCTTCGGTCCAGAACTTGGAAACATCTCCCGGAGACCATCTTTAGGAATGCAATAAACGCTCATTGATTTACGATCGCGAGAGAATTCAAACGTAAAATCCTGGAAAAGTTATCAGAGTGTGAATCTCACATTGAGGAGTAACCATCAACCTATACTAACTAGCTATGCGAGTGGTTGGTTGTAACAATAAACTATAGAAATTGGTTTTCTAAAGAAAGTATCACAAACAAGGATGTCTTTCGTTTCCGAAGTCCAGTCACAAAGCCTGATCATTTGGCGTTTACCCAAATCGTGAATAGTAAAATGTCAAGAAACATCAAAGAGGACTTGAAAAACATACTTAAAACATTACTTTGGGGGAAACATGGCTAGGAAACAATATCCAGACAGTGAGGATTTCTATTTAGCCTAAGGACGAACATACATCCTACCTTTGAGAAATGCTTCTTCACTTCATTATTACAAGCATTGGCAAGATCATGGGCATTTTTCCCCTCAAGATTTAAGCCAAACACGTTGAGTTTTTCCACGAGCACAATGAGAGCTGTTTCCGTTGCTTCGCCTACTTTCTCGTAATGTTTCTTCGCCTCGTTATAGTCGACGCTCGAATCGTTACACAGCGAACAGATGATGGCTAATTCTTGAATGGCTTCAAAATCTTGCACATTTACTGCTTTTCCGTTTAACGTTCTGTATATGAAACAACGTTAGTAGGGACTTGAAGTGTCACACGGCAAAATTTCATGATTGTAAGGCATAGATCATTTACAAGAACAAATATAATTTCGTCAGTAATGTTTTTCATTCAAATCTTGTCTAGGTTAATAGTAGTTTTGGTTTCTGAAGTTTTGAAAGAAACGGGCGTGTAGAAACACAGAAATTAAAACAGTCTGGTAAACTATAACCCATATGAAGATACAAAATATTATATCTGCTCTGACATGCAGACTGAGCAACAGACTTGAAGTTGGTCAGAATAATCTACACACAAACACAGCAATGCTATAACACTCCTTTATAGGAATTGCGGGAAATTGGTAAAACTGATAATCTCACATGTGAGATTTTTTATGATAACTTCACATGACAAAATTATTGCTTTTCAAACAATCATCAATCATAGCTTCTGGATATTTTATATTGCTAGAAAAGACTGTAGTTTATATAATAAACAGAAAAATACATGGGTGCTTAGAAATACCACATTTATTCTTCATGTTGGACATGATATTTCTCACTCGTTCCCTGTACTCACTTGAGATATCATGTTCAACATGAGAAAAAAAGCTGGTATTTCCGCGCACCCATATATTATTCTCTATATCAATTTCTACACACAAGTTTACTTCTTACATTTCACCATGTGGTGCGTATGTTGTACCGCTGATATCAAAATGGTTAAATGTCGGCTTCTTGCCTTTCAGCTCATCTAGAATAAAAAACTGAGATATAAAAAGAAAATGAGGCTTTACTTGATGAAATCGCATAACTATCTTCATGCAGGATTAATGGAGCTGTGAATCAGTATGTTAATAGGAGGGTGGCCTTTTTCCAGCTACACAGCCAGAAATGTGCGTGTTGCAGAGGGATGTGCTATGCAGTTATGATTGAGTAAATATCTGGATGTGTTAGTATTTCTTGTTTTGGCTTAATAATAGCAAGTCTGCTGCAAGTTGTCAACAGACTTGCTTCAAGTTGATTGCCAAGACTTTTCATCCATAGGCTTGATGAAAGTTGTTCTAACAACTTGAGCAAATGTCAAGTTGCATCAAGTTTAATTTTCACAGACTTAATGCAACATGATGAACTCGGCAAGCCGATGAAAGATGACAACAAACTTGCATAAGCCAGCAAAAATGACAACTTGCATAAGGCTGTAGTGATTGTGGCTATGTATGGCCCATGAATCCCTCACAACTGTAGACACATGTATCAACCACTATCCTATGATGTCACCACAAATACACACAGGACGTTCAGAGCAACATAACATAATGCCCCACCTTGCAGACAGACATTTGGTTTGTCGTCAATGTGCCAGTCTTGTCAGAACAAATCACAGAAGTACATCCAAGTGTTTCCACTGATGGAAGACTACGAACTATAGCATTTTTCTTTGCCATTCTTCGAGTCCCTAAAACATCAAACAAACTTAAGCTTTAGCGCATGGCTAAAAACGACCTACGTAAAAATCAACATAGACTTGTGTGTCATCATGCTCATGCAGACGTAATGGACAAGAATGGACAATTAACTGGTATACAATTATGGGTTGTCCATATCATATCTAGTTTAAAAAGGTGAAATAAAGGTTGGGATCAAACGCATCGATCTTGTCTTGCAATTGCTGTAAAGTGCTTTTATTAATTTTGGAACTCTATATGTAGTATCATGGATGTAATTGTTAAGGTTGTACCTAATTGAGGAATCTTATGGTCCTGTTGGCTGTACCTTTAATCCTTTGATCTTTTCTGTTTTTATTGTAAAATTAATAAAGAGTGTTTGTCAAACATACCTAATGCAAGGCATATGGTCACAACAGCAGGAAGGCCTTCAGGAATGGCAGCCACAGCTAAAGCAACAGCAATTTTGAAGTAGTACACAGCACCCTTGACCCAGGAACCACCATGCACTGGATCATTGAAATGACCAATGTTGATCGCCCATACAGCAATACATATCACAGTTATAATCTAAAACACACAGAGTTATTGGTAAGAATTTTGAAGTCATTGAAACCTTTACTGGCAAGATTTTGCTAAAATAATATCAGAAAGGCAATAGACAAGGAAATATAGACTACAATGCATAGTAAACATTACAATTGATTTCACAAAACTTTTGGCCAAATATTCCAATTTCATTCCGCAGTTCTAAGTTTATTGTGAAGTTTATAAGTTCATATTATTGAAATTCAAAAGCTGGTTTGTAAAAGAAGCCTCTGATTGGCCTATGAATTAAAATAATCCAATCAAGCGCTTTGATTAAAAAACCAGTTTGTGAACTGGTGGAGAATTTTGAGTAATGTCAATGGGGGGAGGGCAGGGAGGAGGGGGGAATAGAAAAGTAACATTTTGTCTGTGGTCAAAGTTTAAGATTCTCACTTATAGGACAAGTGAAGGGGAATCTTGATCATCACTCCAGACAAGATATACTGTTCAAGAGTGGTCAAAATAGACATTACAATAGAAATATACACATGACAACATAATTAACTTATGACTCACTTTTGAAAGCTGTTCACCAAATTCATCCAGTTTACACTGAAGCGGAGTTTTTTCGGAAGATGTTTCGACCATTTCGTCCCTAATTCTTCCTGAAATAGGACAATTGATTTACGATAAGTTTTGAGGAAAATACAACGCTCTGCTGGGGTAGACTGTTGAACACAACAGATCTTTAGACTTACCTATCTGTGTGTTACAACCAATACCACACACGACACCAACAGCACGGCCGGCAGCTATATTTGTACCCTATACAAAACATTTTCCAACTTTAGTTTCTCTGTTTACTGACGTAGGATGTCAGCTTTAAGGCGAGTATTAAGTGAGTACCAAGTCATTTCAGATGGTAGTGCATGAATATATTTAATCATATCATTCATTTAACATTCGAAATATCATCACTAATGACAAGGTACAAGGAGAAGGCCAGCAAATATCTACTATTGTTTGCTAAAGATGTGATTTAAGACACAAAAATACAGGTCTTTCACTACCTGTAACAACAAAACCAAATTCAACATTCCAAGCAAAAGATGTTCTTGAAAAAGGTAGTGGCAAAATGACAAAGGGCCCCTTGAAATGTCAAATTCTGTTTTTTTTTTTTCATTTAGGTGGTGAATGAACCTAAATTTTATTTGGTTTTGGACTGTACAACCTACACTAACAGTAGTTTAAGATGCCAGGTTCTATAATGTCAGGTTCTATATTGATTTCTATCACTCACAGAGAATAGCATGTTGGTTTTGTCCTGGTTTACTGCTCGTTCATCAGGAATGATGTCAGTGTGTTTTAGAACACTCACACTTTCTCCTAAATTGTGAAAAACAAAGGTATTAAATGTCAATGCTATTAATTCTACATAGGGTTCCAATTACTACAAAATCTAATTTTGCAAAATTCCTTATTGAAATTTTGAAAGGAATTTTAGTTTTTACACATGGAAACACTGGTGGTGGATGACCAAAATGATGGCAGTTGAACTCCATGTTTTCAACACACTGACCTGTTAAAATGGACTGATCTATCCTCAATGTTGTTGACAAAATAGATGTGACACGTACGTCAGCTGGGACTTTATCTCCGACTAAAAACGTTGACAAAAGTTGAGTCGAAATGTCTGGGTTTACAAGAAAGCTATATATACATAAATATCTTATCATGAAGAGGTAAATACCAACCTAAAACGATCAGGCTTCGTGATTAGACTTCCAAGACAAAAGTCATCATTTTTTATCATTCGTTCTTTAGAAACCAATTTCTATAGTTTATTGTCTTTAATTGTTATAACCATCCACTTACAAAGCCTGTTAGTGCAGGTTGGTGGCAACCCTCCGAAAGACAGTCTGATACCAACTGTTAATACTGTCATAACTTACCTGCAACATGCACAATATCACCAGGTACCAGGTCCCTTGCTTTTATCTTCTGCACACCACCTTTATTCTGCCTCACAACTTTGGCAATTTCTGGTTCGTACTCTTTTAAAGCTTCTATAGCACTTTCAGCATTTAATTCCTGTTAAGTTTCAAGAAACTCTGGTTTTATTGAAATTGAGGCAAAGTCAGGAAATTTTGCTCATCATAGGAAGAATGTTAGGATGATTCAATTCTATTTCAGAACCATTCTCAGTGATATGAAAAACTTCATATTAATCTAACACTGCAGAGAATAACAAAAAATTTGTTGTCTTGAGTGGGATTCGAACTCGCAACTTCGCATATTCCATGCACTTAAATTGGTATGACTTGCTACCAATCCCAGTTGGCTAGATAGCTCAATTGGTAGAGCGGCGGTCTAGAAACTCGAAGATGCGAGTTCAAATCCCGCTCGAGACAACGAATTTTTCGTTGTTCTCTGCAGTGTCAGATTAATATGAATCTAGTGTTTCATGCTGAGATGAAAAGGGGTAATTTCATACATGCACGGGAAAACTTAACCTGTTCAGGTTTGTTAAAAACAAGATTAAACAATGTTGTGCTGGCCACAATTTTGTCAAAACATTGAGCCTGAATTGAGTTCTACAGAAAACATCATTGTGTTTGTGTTATCATGTTGATATTTCTTTGCTAGGTAATACACATGACAAAATTTTCCAAATGTTTGCTTGAAAATTATGCAAGAAACTTAATCAAAAGTAGCCATATCATTAAAACAAGTTTACCTCAACAGCATAAATAAGGTGTTATCAACAGCTGTTATTGCCAACAATGTTTTTAAACATGTTTTACAATCAAACACAGCAGTCATGGTTGAGACATTTAGCAAAATGATACCTTTGACAACACAGACACCAAATAAAAGGGAATCAAGCTGGTGCGTAGATACATAGTCGTAGTTATAGCAACAGCAGTTCTTGTTTAAAATTTTTCTGCTAATCATAATTTCAAACAAGAATTGGTGATCATGCCCCAACTACAGCATTCGACATCTATATGAACAAAACATTGCTTATAAAGCTCTACTAATTTGTCAAACAACCTCATTTTGTAAAATTTCTCCAAAATGCTGGACCCCTGCCAGAGCAATTTGAATATTACATAACAATATCATGAAAACCTATTATACATTGGTTGGTTTTGCATCTTTTTATCTACAAACATATGCACGATGATCTGCATATTGCATTTACAAAAACTCATCGACATTTTCACTTAATGCGTCAAGTTACAAAAAGCAATCAACTATCTTATTAACGGCTAAATTAAGCGCCAATTGTCTCCTGAGGCTTTGCAATAACATAAATTTGATATGCACCTGTACATTTTTATTTACCCAATCACAAACCACCATCAACACTTATCACAATTTGTGATCATGGTCGTGCATAAATAATTCTGACAGTTTGCAATTGGCATTACAGGGTGCCATATGAGTTTCCTAAAAACCTTTATCGCAGCTGCTCCTCTAATACGGCTTCAAGGCTTACCTGCCAGACTCCTACTATTGCATTTAAAATGAGAATGACTAAAATTACAGCAGGCTCAACAAATGCAGTAGTACGATCTTCACTATCTTCAAAGAGAGCCAACACCTGCAAGAAAAAATGCATCAAAGCCAAGCTGCATAAAAAATTTAAATTCTAACACAAAACAGCATGACAAACTCATTCATAAAGTCCACACAATGAGCACTCACAAATGAAACAACGGCAGCCAACAATAATATTTTTACTAGCAAATCGTCAAATTGCTCCAATACCAACTGCCACATTGGCTTTCCTATACATAAATCACAAAATCCGTATTAAAATTTAATTCGCTTCAGTAAGAATGGAGGTCACGCATTTGCAAACAAGAGCAAATTCTTTACAATAAATTCCGGATTTTCCTACCTTCCTCTGCCGGCATTTCTATCAAAGTACAAGAAGCATAAAAAAGAAAAAAACATTTATAATTCAACACTTGAATTGTGAAGTTTACTCATTGCAAACAAAACGACTTTTACAGCTTTGTATTTAACTTTCAGATGGTAGTGCATGAATATATGTAATCAATTTCACTATTTCATTCATTCTTTGAGAAATATTTCATCACGAACGACAAAGCTTTGTTGCAAGAACAATGAGGCAAATATAAAAAAAGAACTATTCATACCGTTTGGCCCATATTTCTCTTGGCTTAGCTTTACTTCATCTGAAGTTAGACCGGTCGATTCGTTCACGTTGAAGAATTCTAAAACTTCCCCTACACTTTTCGTGTGGGCTAGCTCCATTCTAAAGCACGCAAAACAACGAAATGAACAGCAGATGTTAACAAACTCACTGTCAATCGAATAAAATGTACGTTTTAATCCGGCAAAGATTTAAAACTCGAAAAAATATCAAAATCTGGCTTCAAATGTGATACATCGTGGCAAGGAAAACTGTATTACACGCTGGACGCGGAACGATCCTATTGGAGGAAACTCTATCACGTGATTAAAATAAAGCAAATTCAAGCCAGGAGGGGCAGGCTTTTTTAATAAATGCACCGGAGGCTCTTCATCACTTTCTGCACCGGAGGGGGAGCGAATGGAATTTTTTTCCACTTCGTGTGGAAAATATTTTGCATAACTTTCATATGGTTTGAATTCCCACCTACACACATTCCTAGTTCCCGTATTTCTGCAGTTGTTACAAAGAAGTGGACAAACTCTGTGATGCAGGCAAGGATTAATTTGGCAGGCAAGGGTATAGATTACATTTAAGAATTAAAAAACCCAAGAAGTTGGCAGCCTCATTGACATACCTTTCAAAAAAAATTATTTAAATTTTTTTGTCCTGGTACACCAACATGGCAACCATGACATCAAATGAAAATACTCTATACCATCAACCCCTTTAGCAAAATTAGTTCATTTTCTTGAAATTTGTTATAGATCCCAATGCATATCATGATGATATAACAGAAATGCCCTCAATGATAATCAATAAAATAAGAACCACTAAGTTAGCCAAACTGACTTTTCAATAACCTTGCAGCAAGGTCATAACATTAGCAAAAATGTATTTTTAGTCTAACATAAATACAAGGTTAAAATCAAAATCAATAAGAGCCTGTTTATATGATCCAAGATAGATGGAATAGTTGCTGAGATCCAGCTAGTGATGTAAATTCTACTGAGTGTTTATCCCAGCTAGGTGGGATTATAAACAGGCCCTAAAACATATATATCAGAAGCCATTAACTTCTTTTCAATCCCTGGTCAAGTCTGATTGTAAAAATAGGTCTCATGTCTACACACATTTATTTACAACATTGCTATTTATATTAAAGATAGTACTCTTGTTGGCACATTTTAGTACAACATGGGTGATAATGGATGATGAGGTAACTTGTGTTCACTGGTGGACTATCGCCGATGTTGGAATCCTCCTCGCCCACCCCCACGGTGACCGCCTCTACCACCACGCCCTCGGAAATGATCTCCACGCCCCCTTGCAGCCGCTGAAAAAACAAGAAAAAACATCGGTGACATTTTGTGTGGCATTATGAATATGGATGTTCCCTCCAGTAAAAATTTGTCAGCAAAAGGATTTTTTCTAATTAGACACTTGTTCCATAATTGACCCCCCTCCCTGCATACTATTTCAGCAAATTTGAAGCAAAGCAGTCTGTTTTCATCCCTTTTATTTTGCAATCTGGGATTCCTTGCTACCCCTCTCACTCCCCCCCCCCCCCCCAACACAGAACATATCTGCGATTGGTGAAGGAGATCTAATCTTCTGCAGCAAGTCATCAATCAGTGCTGACTGCTGTTCAAAGAATCCTATTTTTTGCACTCTAACAAGTCCTTGAGATGTTTCCAACCGTCACACCAACGAATTCTTGTTCGTTTATGATGTGGAACTTGTATAAACTTTCCAACTTTACAAACAAATATAATGTATATCACAACTAAACATCGGTTTCAAACATGCAAATACTACCTTGTGCTCTCAAGATGGCTGATTTTCCACGTCCTGCTGATGATCCTTTGTCTCTCTGTTTCTTAAACATTGGTGCGTTCTTTAACATGTCAGGTAAGATTATAAAACGAACTTTACTTCCACGAATAAACACATTCTGCAGCTGTGATACACGCCCGTCTCGGGAAGTCAAAATAATGTCTGACATCTGTATGTTCATATTGTCTTCAGCTTCGATCAATTTTCCCCGATATACTTCGCCTGTTAATGTCTCTAAAGTGACTGTGTGGCCTTCTGCTTCGTGTAAAATCTTTATAGGTATACCAATAGACATCTTTGCTTCTAGTTTGTACTAAAATATGGTTGATTTTTGCAAAATACAATGAAGATTCTTTTGGATTGAAAACTTATACACATGGAAATTTTGAAACACAGGAATGGTTCGCGAACGAACGTCCCGCGAACGTTCAAATGGTAACGAGGGTTAGAGCGGGCAAACCATGTACTTATCACGTGTACCCATTTACTCCCAATTATAACGGGATATCTTGGTACATTCGTTGTCATTAATGAATCATTTGGGATAATTCAGTGGAAGTCTTTCATATAAAACAAAAACAAAATTTATATTTTGAAATTGAAACATATTATGTACAAGAAGAAATATGATATTTTATGAAATGGCTACTAACAAAACTGAATTACCACATGTGGTTCAAAAATTCCAATGGGATTGTGGTTTTGCTTGTATCCAAATGATTTTACTCAAATTGGAACAAATATTTGATGACTCAGCATTATTTATTGCACAAGAAACCCTGGGCATTGGTGAAAGTGTATGGACAATAGACCTGGCAAATATTTTGCGACATTTTAATACAGATTTTGTGTACTATACCATCACTTGTGGTGTCGACCCAGGTTACAAGGACGAAGCATTTTATAAGGACGACTTTCATGTTGAGCAAACTCGGGTAAACAAATTGTTTGAGAAGGCTGAAGAAATGGGTATTAATATAGTTAAAAGGTAAATTCATTTCCATAAATGGAGTGATTTTTTAATTATCATCAATTATTTGATAATTTCGATACTAATTAAGGAATTATCTAATTTAATCTAATACTGTAATTAAGCAATTATTGGTTTAAATTATATTATTTGTCTTATTGGTGCTCATTAATCTTGCTTTTAGGTCTGTACCTATGGCTGATATTATTTCAAAATTGGATGAAGGTTTTGTTGCAGTTGTGCTGGTCGACTCAAACTTACTCATTTGTAACTCTTGCACTCAAAAGTACGAACAGGATAATGAGAATAGGATGAGTTTACCTTGGATGTATCCAGTTCTAAACAGGAACAATACAAGACAAGAATATGCAGGACATTATGTGGTGTTGTGTGGATACGACACAGAGGCAGGTGTTGTATTTTGTAAAAATCCCTCGTTACAAGATGTTGAATGTTCTGTGGACATTCCATCCTTTGAAATGGCAAGGAAAAGTTACGGAACAGATGAAGATATTATATTTGTAAATATGAATTGTAAGTCAGTATGAAAAATATATATATATTTCAATAAATTATGTATGAAGAGTAAAGCCTTTTTTCCACCTAAACTAATATATCATGACAAAATACACCATATTTTTGGGTTTCATGTGACATCATAAGTTTCATTGGGGGTCAACTGCAAATCGAACACAGTCATTGGAGGGAAATAATTTTTCAGTGCATGTGTTGAGCTTGCGTTTGGCAGCAAATATATGCAGTTTTGTGAGATTTGTTAACTCTAGTACAGCATAATCATCAATACATTTTGGGTTGACCCCCACCCAGATTTACTGCTAAATGCCTTAGTGAAACCCAAGAATATTTCATGATAAACAGAAAAGAATATACTTAATTTTGCATGATACCAAAAATTCTGCCTGTGTGGATTATATATTAATCAACATAGTGACTGCACTTTATTGTCGTTTAACATAATAATGTACCGGTATTATGTCTAGGTTTTTTAATTATTGGGTAAAAAATCTGGCATTTTTTCACTGATTTTTCTCCCCTTCTCGTACAATATGTGGCTTGAAGTCTGGTTTCACTGCGTTTGCTAATTCTTCTGCGTACATGTCCAGACGAGATGTGGCCTAAAAACAAATTGTACATTGTGGTAAACATCAATGCGAACCATCATAACCA
This sequence comes from Muricea muricata, assembly GCA_963855995.1. NCBI lineage: Eukaryota > Metazoa > Cnidaria > Anthozoa > Malacalcyonacea > Plexauridae > Muricea > Muricea muricata. The sequence continues at coordinate 12,085,219 of OY979729.1, read as the reverse complement.
TGAAGTCATCATATCATGATCATAAAATAAGCAGAAAGCTTGTATCAGTATGGTTAGTAAAGAAAGCAATTATGTTATGGTACCTACTGAAATATTACCTGAAATCCCCACTTGTCTTTAACCTGACGACATAAATTCAGATCAACTTCTGTAACCAATAGACCATCAGATAATCTGGACAATCCCTAAACATTAGCAGCATATTACAGAATGACAACATATGTTTGTTTGAACGTCTCACCCCCTTAACACCCTGCCCTTTATGAAATATCAGTCGATATATGGCTCTGCCTTTCAATCTTACAGGATCATGTGGATTACAAAACAAGATTAATAACAAACTTACTGGTGTTCGCGATGCGTCTGGTGCTGCTACATAGCTCGACCCTTCATGAGAAAATAAGAAAGATGACAATGTAAGCTCAATACTAATAATAATAACTCTTGTTTGCAAATTTTACACAGCCCATGCGTACAGTGCACTTTGTACACAAGTTTTATTGTACCTACCATAAAAATGACCAAAATCATGATGTGCTGGAAAAATCAGATAATTAAATGTTATTTTAAAGTCTGTGTATAATAAATGAGTAAAAATAAGTTATATTTTATACACTAAATTACCTGGCTTGCCATCACCAGAGGTAAACTCATTTTCAAATCTTTCCTGAATAAAGATAAATTACCATCAATGTTATGAAAAATAAATTGACCATATAATTTTTAAACTAACCGTTCCAACTCTGTTGATACCGACAACAAAGTAATTGTTTGCAATGGCTGCACAACGAGCTTCGATTGGCCACATCGGCTCACTGGAAAAAATTTAAACATGTGGTAATATATAATATTATAATTATAATAATATTATTATAATTATGATATTAAGATAATAATTGATACATAGTTTACTTTTACATTATATGTTTTAGAATAATTGATACATATACTTTACAGACTCACAGTTCACGACCAAATAGTCTATTACCTAAGATCACCAACAGTTGCAGAAGGATTAAAAACAATCTCGGCTTGGTTCACTCCCAACATGTACCAATTTAACGGGTGATGACGGCCATAACATATGTTTACTCCAATACGTCCTACATTATTAAAAACAGGTATGTAACTACAGTGTTTTATACATCGAGGTATCTATATTTAATATACAACTTACCAAATTGTGTCTCAAATACAGGATGACCGAGATTGCCTTCCATATAGTACGTAGACTGTAAAAGAAAATTGTTTGTGCTTTTATTTCACGCAAAATAAATCACAGCTGAGGCAGTACTAGGCCTAGTGCCTTATCTGTACTATCACCAAATTTTCATTGCAAATTTTCATCACACATTGTACCATTTTATATAGATTGATATGCTATCATACCATACCTCATTAAAATCTCCTACTCGAGGAATATGGTTTTTTCTTGTCTTGCCAATGATGTTCCCAGTGTTTGATATCACAACTACAGAGAATTTTTTGGATGGTCAACTATTAGCTAGATTGGAAAAGTTTGCCCTGTGTGGGGCAAGATATCCTGTGCAGAATTTTGATGTCTTTGATATATTTTCTATTAAATTCTGTAGATCTCCACTGCCTACTTTGTAAACTTTCCAACCTGGATTATTGGCAAAGTATTTTGTGGATGGTCAGTTAACAGCAAAATGTATTTAACGATCGTACCTAATTTTACTAATTGGTAAGTTACTGGTAATTAGACTCTTTTGTTTAAGACAGAAATGAGATATTTCTAAGTCATTATGTTGTATAAAATCAAGGAATCATATCAATAACCTGCTGTATTCCACAGCACATCTCTATGGCTTTCCTCACGTTCCAAAATTGGCGACACAATCACCATGTTGTACTGTTTCGCCCACTGAAAGTCAAGTAAAAAATGCAGCATTAGTATGTTAAGCTATGTCAGATGTTCGAATCACTAATAAATATATGCGTGTGGCCTATTCATATTAAAATGTGTCTTTCAATAACCTGTTGACAAATTTTCGTAGTTGACCCATTCTCAGCTGACTGCGCAAACTCTACCCAGGGATATTTTTCTCTTGTGCAGAAACAAAATGGCATGTCTGAAAGATAATTGACACGATATGAGGTTATAATTTCATGTCTGTGCTATGAACAGTCATGAGAATAATTGATTGGTTGTTCTGACTTTGTGAAAGTATCATTGAGCCCCCGCTTGGCTTTAGTTCATTCTTTACTGATTACAATACACACTCAAGCTTCCTTTTCAAAATTTTACTGGCTTACCCCACGCTTCTTGAAAGCAGATAACATTAACACCACATTGACTGGCAATCTTAACAATTTCTCCAATTCTTGAATGAAAAGCTTCCAACTAAATTTAAAAAAACACCCAAAAAGTTGCAACGATTCTCTGCTTTTTACCCATCTCCATCCACTGACTATAAGCGTTTTACCTGCTCAGCTACTGGTGCAGTAGTCGGCAGAATAATCTTGTTTTGGACGGCGCCAATTCTGACAATCCGAGGTTTCCGTAGTTGTTCAAGACCAGCACCAATTCTATAACCTGCTAACTCAATATTCTTAGCTTTTGCTTCTTCGATAACGTCTTGCGGGAATTCCAATTTGCTTTGAAAAAAAAATTAGTTTGAATGTTGTGATCTCCTTGAGAGATTCTCCAGGTTATCAAATCGCAAAGTTTGATGCGATATGGTACCATGGTTATTTGGTGTGGTCAAGATCTCCAGTATGTGTTAAGCAAATCACAATAGTGTATACAATAAATACTGGTGCATCGCTGGTGCAGAGTTTAAAGAATGTCTCAGATTTGAATAGGATTTCCAGAGAGGTCAGGAGGGGGGGGTATTGTTAATTTCCTCTATGGGGGGATCTTTTCTGGAACTACCCATTTTCAAACTTTCCAATCTTATAATCATGTAGAAATCATGAAAATTTTTAGTACTCTATGGTATGGTACTTAAACCATTGGATCAGCATACCACCATGCATCTTACGGGTACATAATGGTACATATGTATATACATCCGGGCCTAACCTGCAAGCTTTGCCATACAAAACACGTTTAAGTTCCTTCAACTCATCTTCTGGGACATTCTTTTCCAAACATGCTTCAACGCTTTCGAATTTCCCACCCATATTTTCACCCAGACTGCAGACTTACAACACAAACTTTACGCTCGATTGCACTCGTGGCAAAATTCCAGAATTTTGCGATTAGTCGCTTAATTAACGACAAATTTGTCGCTAAATGAACATTCCATACACTAATCAGTATTCCATGTCATTGGCAGGAAAATTCTAAGTTTCCCTCTGGGAATTAAAATGGACCAATAAGACACCGAAGAATACCGTATCTGCAGCCACTGTCAATTAGCAATTCAAAATAATTCAAATTAGCCAATAGAAATGCTGATTCCCGATCATGTGACCCTATTTCGTATGCGGTCATTGTATGCGGCAAGTTTAAAAGCCGTTCTCTAGCATGCGGCAAGCATTTCTTGCTGGTCGAAGTAAGATGGATTTCTTGCCCAAATTTCGAAGCGAATTCGAAGAAGAAATGCTCAAAGCCAATCCTTGAGTAAAGCCAGTGAAGCTCGAAGCTAACAATATGCTACATTGATGTAAGTTGTTCGTATTTTGCTCAAATTAAGTTCGTGTTAAAATTTGCTGAACCGCTAGTCGCTTCGAGCTTCGACTTATCTGGCCAAAAGATGTTGAATTTTGCTTCAATTTTCGTTATATTTCATGTTCATTTGTACAGAAATAGTTGCACGAGATATTCGTGGTGTTTGTGAACTAATTTTGCTTCAAATTTGTCGTTTTAGGTCGAAGATATGGCAAATTATTGTAACCTCGTGGTTTCGAGCCTCGAAGACAACTGCGAGCGAACAACCGCTTTTCACCTCGTATTTGAAATGAATTCAGCAAGAATAGTTAATTCTCAGCCTCAAAGAGCTTTCGAAGGTGTGTATTTTTGTACTTCGCTTTACAAAAAATGTACATAATTCAGTCCAAATTAAATCCGATGCTCGCTTCGTGCTGGGCCATGATGTTATACTTTCTAAAGCAATCGGTCTCGTTTGTTCGCTTTGCTTGTTTTGAATAAGAAAAGTTCATTAAGGTTTTTCGGTGTTTGAAGCTAATTTTTTGTTTAATTTGTTGTTTTCAGGCAGAAAATGTGGAAGTCATTTCAGCCACGTGGCAGCAGACTCGGCAAGCAACAAAACAAGCCGTATTCTTTCTGGTATTGGAACAAAATTTAACCAGAGTTGTTGCTTCTCAGCCTCGAGGAAATTCGAAGGTATGTATTTTTTCTACACAGTATGACTTTTTCTCAATTTCTTGCTCGTCATCGCCATCTCATAAAAATTCTACGTAGATGTTTCTTAGAGTGCTACTGCCGCAAATTTTTCAAGCTTAAGTAGTGAAAATTCAGTCCTTCAGAAGCATTTTGATATACTGGCGCATTTTATAAGACACATTCTGTAGTAAATTATATGTGGCTACAGCATTTTGCGATGGTATTTGTACTTAATTTACCTATATTTTGTTTGGATAACTAGGTTTTTCATTACAAAACAATTGTAGTTTGTTCATGTTATGGCCTTCCAGTCGACTTTTAGCTTGTCTTCAAACTCCGTCGATAATCGAACCGTTTCGGTGTAAAAAGAATAATCGCTGCGTGAACGAAACAAAATATTACAGATTGCTATTTCTAAAATACTATGTAAAGGACATAATTTGAAAATGGAAATAAAGAATAATTGAAACAAATCAAACATTGTCTGAGTTAACATGTCAAAAACGATGTAACAACTGCTGCATAGGCAAAAATGACCGAACTTTTTCTTAAACGGACGAAAGAATATGAAGCACTGACAAAGAAAGTGCTGCAAACAAAGCATCTACACTCACGCTATTGTTCTGAAAACATCACAGTCAAAACCAACAAAGAAATAACTGAACTTGTGTATTATTATTTATAATTGTTCATTGTGTATTAAATTAGACATATTTTGGGAATAACTCTACAGGGTGTCCCCAAAAAACCCAAAAACTATTGAAAATGATCTATTGTTAGAATTTCAATGCCTAACACTAAATTGAACCCACGAGTGGATAAACTATTGACATAACCGTCATAATTAATAGTAATGTGTTAACCATTTTTATGCCAGACAAAAAAACTAAACCTACGAGTGCATATTAAAAAGCAATCAAATTTTATGCATGATTATTTGATTTAAAGAAAACAATTTACAAATGTAAATTCCCATGAGGAAAACAAACGTACTTTAGAATGATATTTTAATTTTTTAACAAGTGCTAGAGCATTCAAATTATACAATAGGTCATTTTCAATAGTTTTTAGGTTTTTTGGGACACCCTGTACTGTACAGGGTGTCCAAAAAAAACCAAAAACTATTCAAAATGATCTATTGTTAAAATTTCAATGCCTAGCACTAAATTGAACCCACGAGTGGATAAAGTATTGACATAACCGTCATGACTAATAGTAATACTCAGTGTTAACATTTTTATGCCAGACAAAAAACTAAACCTACGAGTACATATTAAAAATGCAATCAAGTTTTATGCATGGTTATTTGATTTAGAGAAAACAATTTACAAATGTAAATTCCCATGAGCAAAACCAACGTACTTTACAAAGATATTTTAATTTTTTAACAAGTGCTAGGGCATTCAAATGTTAAAAATAGATAATTTTCAATAGTTTTAGATTACGAATAGATTAATATATAATTTCTTTCGAGATTTCTATGCGGTGATAGTTGAGGGCGAAGCCTGAATCAGCTATCAGCTCAAAGAAATGAAGAGTAAGTTAATTGTTTAGGTAGAATCTGAAATAAAAATTTAAGCCATTTTGTTAAAAAAAATTCGACGACAAATTGTCCTTGAAATAAAAAAAAATACACCAGGAAAATTTCTGGTCTGTGGCAAATGTTTAGAACTTTTGTACTTCGCTGTGATTGGTCAATTTTACGAATTCTGAAATCGACAAAGAAACATGAACGACAAAGTGAACGTGTAAACACTTGTGTCTATTTATAACAATATCTTTCGACTCTACCACAATTAATACATGGTTTATTACGTTTATCGGGGGAAAAGATCTTCAAAGTTACACCCATATCGATTTAAGCGAAATACGTACGTTATTTAATGCATAAAATGTCGATATTGAAGCAGCAATTTGTAATTCTTCGTGGCGCCACTGACATCAGTTGGCAACATGAAGTTGTGTATTACACTACTTTTTTCATCTTAGACGTCGTTTTTATGTCTAAATTTCTATCCTATTCGGTGGATACCTTTTTGAAGACTATTGACTGTAAACTATATGGACTAATTGGCTGGAGTTAAACAAAATAGGTACAAAACGAACAATGGGTGTATTAAACATTTGCCACAGACCGGAAATTTAATGTTTTGCTACTCGTTATCTATCGAGGAATTATCGAGGAATAGATAGCAAGTACAGTAGCCAATAACATTACAGCATTTGGAATCGAATAGTATGCTAGTATGATTCTACTAATAAAGAATAGCTAACCAGGTTTTCGATTATATCGTCCTTAAATCCATGCGACCAAACATGACCGAGTAATCGTCGGCATAATGCCGCATACAAAATGTCATTTAATTAAAAGGCAAATTAACAATGGTGTCAAAATACACCATATAGTGGAATATAAGACCAGACGGTTCAAATATAATTTTGGATTCGAATTATTTCCATGCATACTGTTCCATAAAAAGCGTAGTTAAACGACAAAAACTGTGCATGTATCAATGCCATCAAATGAGTGTGCGTCAGTACTATAATAACACACAGCTTTCGACCAATGAAAGTACAAAATGATCTTTGGTCATAGCAAAAATTACAATTGTTATACTTGATCTGCACTATACGTAATCGAAACTTGAGATATTCTTTAAGAGGAGGTTCTCTTTATATAGCGGGGAAAATTAGCTCAAAAATTTCGCTGCAACAGCACTTTGAAACACACCTATAAAACGTCCCATTTTTACGTTAATAATGGCTGCCAAAAATGCATGTAATAGGCGACTCGAACAGTTATAAAGCAGGATATTCGCATGTACTAGGTGATTGGACCCCCTGCCCAGCCGTTTTGGGTGGCTACCGCTGATGTACCGTTGTACGTCACCAGAACAAAAACATAGATAATGACTTGTATTGTTGTTCTAATGAGTTTCCAAACCATCTAGCTCTATTAACTTTGATTGCACTTATCTATAATAGTTCTCTATTTCTTAATTTTCAGATCCAATGTGTGTGAATGAAAAGATCTGTCGCCGAAAGACCACCTCCACCCCATACTGCAGTAGGCAGTCAAGCTTTTTATATCTGCACATTTTTTTTTATTGCCCATTTTTTAAATTTTTATTTTAACATACAAACATTCTTGATTCATAAACTCAAGACCGGAAGAAGTTGAGAGCCCCTACTCAACTGCATGTCTTCCAAATATCTGACTCCGTTTGCATTGCACCATTTCAATGACGAATTATATTGACATCAGAACAGCAATTTCTTATTCATGCGCGTGAAAAAAGTAGGTACTTGGTGCGTACGTAAGGCAGGTTACGTGGGCTGTGGCATTGTGACTTTATTATTTTTCCAAGATCTCTGTGAGGCTTTCATTCGTTCGGCATGAGCAAGCAGTACATGTAAAAAGAAGGCGCTACTTTTTGGGTGTACTGTTTCTCAGTGTCAGACGGTTGAAGTGTTGCAGGTATCTCGGGATATCTGATAAAGTCGCGATGTTATTTAAATGCTGTTTCTATAGAGGGCAGCCAGCTATCGTTGCGATTAAGTTAAAAATCGTTAAGTTTTTTCACAAATTTGAAAGTTTTAATGTTTCAAGCCCCGTGACAATCAATCGCAAATAGTAGTTGCTGTGCCCTCGGGCTGCGTCTATGAAGCAAGATCTGAGGTGCCCCTTGGGAAAGTCTAGCAACAAACTTGTGGTTGAGTTTTGCAAAATTAAAAAATTTGTTTCAAATTCCGTTTCTTAAAATCAATTGCAAATGTAGTTGCTGTACTATTGGCTTGCACTTATGAAGAAAAAGATCTGAGGTGCCCCTTGGGAAAGTCTAGCAACGAACTTGTGGTTGTAGTTTGCCAAATTATAAAACTGTTTAAAATTCCGTTTTTTAAAATCAATTGCAAATGTGGTTGCTGTACTCTTGGGTTGCACTTATGAAGAAAAAGATCTGAGGTGCCCCTTGGGAAAGTCTAGCAACGAACTTGTGGTTGTAGTCTTGAAATTAATAAATTTGTTTGAAAGTCCGTTTTTTAAAATCAATTACAAATGTAGTTGCTGTACTCTTGGGTTGCACTTATGAAGAAAAAGATCTGAGGTGCCCCTTGGGAAAGTCTAGCAACGAACTTGTGGTTGTAGTCTATCAAGTCAAGTTGCTATTGCTATAAGCTTTAGTTTAAAACCCAATCCAAAAGTTGCATGCTGTGATGCTGATGTGTCAGAATGGTGCTTTGCAAATGGAGTGATTCACTAGGATTGCACTTACTCAGTCGACATTAGGTCTCTTAGGTCTCAGTTTAACGCCAGCACGAGTGAGTGAGATAAACTCACGTTAGCTTAGGTTAAGGCACCAGGCGTGAAATCCACGCACCAGGCCCCTCAGACGGACCCCAAACCTTTTTTCAATACTTGTGAAATTCTCCCACCTTCCCACAACGCTTTGGCGTGGATATCCTGGGCAAATGTTGCACTACTTCAATGAGTTGTTTGGTGGATATCCTGGGCAAATGTTGCATTACTACATTGAGTGACTTGGTGGATATCTTGGGCACTGTGTGCACTCCAAAATGGAATTGTAGGGCGGTCATGCGGTCGGGCAGCGTGTGTCTTCATGATACTGCAGCCTGTACACTACATGATTGCTTCATACTGAAGAAACAAGATGCTGTGAGGTTTGTGATCTATAAAAAGGGTTATATGGGTCTCCCTGCGGTTTAAAATGGGGGGTGCCCTGCGGTTAGGACTTAGGTAAGCCGTGCATTAACGGCAACAATATGGCGAAATAATTTGTAACAATATGGCGAAATAATCTCAACATGGCGGTTAATATGTAGCAATATGGCGAATTGATAACTAAACATGAATTAAGTTCACATGCATAAAATTGTAAGTTGCACAAGTTAAGTTCACATGCATAAAATTGTAAGCTAGGATAAGGCTTTAGGTCTTTTTGTAAGTGGGGGCCCCAATTATTGTAGTATGTTGTATTTGTATAGGTAACTTTAGGGTAATTCAGTTGTGTAAAAATAATACGGAATACTTAAGTTTGTATGTAATATAAGATCATTGACATAATCTGTAATACAAGATGTTCGGTAAAGCTTTCGGGTGATACCATACATCTTTGTTATGTAATATTACTCCTATATCGCAGTGTAAGTAAAAATGATTAAAAGGAGTACTGTAATTCGAAACTGAAGTAGCAATCTTGTAAAATATGCTACATACATATTTTCACATATGTGACTAAAAAGGAAAAAAAACAGCGGCCGTGTTGGGAATGAATCTAATACTGTTCGTGAATTTGTTGCTTTGAAATTGTCCTAAACTATAAGAATCGATGTTCAGGCGATTGCAAGTCAAATCAAAGTGGCCATGTTAGCTAAAATTGATTTCCAGATAAAAAATAGCTTTTCGAAATATAGAAATCCATGTTTGGTCGTAGTGGTTGAAATTCACTTCTAAAGAATTAGATAACAAGTTGATGCCAATAAATTCGATAACTTGTGATAGTTTGATACCTAGCCTTAAGGCCGAAGATTTTAACGCCAAACTGTGTATACTATGGTGCAATTAAGTTTTTTCTGGTCAAGTTTAACCGTTATCAATTTTGTGTTCTTGCTATCGGTATTCCAAAAAAGAAAATTTCATGGTCCAAATTCAGTGTGCTTGAAATTTGACTGATTTGGAGAGTACTTTCAAAAAATTCTATTCGTTTGCCTGTAATGAATTCAGTTCTGCATTTTTTTGGAATGCGCTTGTCTCGAAGTGCAGGAAAGCTTGCTATTAAAAATCACTGTAAACTTTCACTTTAAAAGAAAAATTGTTGCACTGGGCGTCGATAATTGTTTGCTCGTGTCCATTAAAAAATCTCTGAGCACTTTGCTTGCAACTTCTGCCTCTATACAACGACTGATTAATTCGCACAGAAACCTTGTAGTGCAGCAATAATGAACAGTAATGTTTCATCTCTGGGTTAAACTCCTAGAACGCTGTCCTTTTGAGGGATTTGTAAATTTATGTCGCATATGCATTCAAACGGTTGGTGTACATGCTTGTTCATGTTTAAAAGACTACTTTTGGATCACCTTCAGTAAGTTCTTGGAGCAGTTCGCAGCAAGCCACTTGATAATTATTAACCCGTACGTTTTTCTCGTGCAGGGAGGGGCTTTTGTTCAAAACCAGGTTTACTTTTACTCAACTCTCGCTCTTTACATTGGTTCAAATTTTTTTCATAAATCTTGAACTGGATTGATCAAAGCTGTTTCCTCCAGTTTTGAGGATGAACTCGCATATAGAGAAAAACAGTGGGTCAAAGTTTAACCCAGGGTTGATGCTAAGCAAGCCTTGATTTGAACAACTGCCCCCTCCCGGAATGCTGATTAACCTCGCCTGTTAACTGTTACAGTGTACAATTGCCCTTCTTAGCTTTTACCTGTAGTATATACATTACGTAAATAAAATTGAATTGCAGTTAAATAGTGTGCGTATTAGAGAGCTATAAGCTTCACGTTCCCGGTCAACGGCAAACGGCAAGGCCGAAATTTCTTGACAGAATTTTCGTTTAATCTGTACGTTTTAGACTTTCTTTCTAAAGTCATAACTTTGGTCATACAATAAAGTTTTGAAACGTCGATAATTACAATTACTCCTTGCCTCCTATTAACTTTCTTTCTTTGCCTGGCGTTTGCCGTTCCACGTTTAAACGTCGAAGCTTAAGCTCTATTGTCTCAATTTGCGGAGAGGAATGTCTTGACTTTTTTGTTGTGTAATGTAATGTAATCAATTGAATTGGGAATTTCGTCAATAGAAGTAGACATTGGGCGGGGGCTACTAAGCTATTAGGGAGCTTAAGATCCACGACGCGACAACTCCACGACGCGGTGTCAATATTCATAAATTAGAAAAATTTTTTAAGAATTTGATTGCTGTAATAATCGTTACAAGCTTGTTTTAGTAGCTTGCAAACGGTTTTGTTTGCTAAAACGATGCGGTCTCTGTTGTAAGATGAACTTCAATAACACTATACCCACGTCGTAGCATGCTTTCGCGTTGTTTAAGAGACGTGATAATGCTTAGTTTGACGTTGTATTGAGAATGACTACGCAGTTCAGAACACGTCTGGGACACAAATTATTCATAGTTATTGTCTTCTATAAAAACATTCTCTGTTTTGAAGGTGCGTCGTCGAGCTGCCGCGTTGTAAATCTTACGGTCCCTATTATTATAAACACTATGCAACGAATTTCTTCCCCCCTCCCCCCACTCCTCCGCCAAAGACAGTCCCTCTAAAGAACACATCACATATGTTATTAAAACCAGTTTCTATAATTTACTTAATTCTATATGGACCCACATTGTTTTTCAAACCTTCTGGAAAACCAGACTGCAGAGTATTTCAACAGTGCCCCCGAGATTTTTTTAGGAAAAGGTTAGTGCACCCATCTTTTCCCAGATTAAATCTGCCCCCTAAACTCCTAATTTTCATTGTTTTTAACACATATTCTATTACTTTTGCCCCTTAACTCAGTCATGATCCGCACTTGGCAACCGTTTTCCGCACCTGCACCTACGATTTGTGCCTTGTCCGCACCCGAGATCTCGTCAAACTGCCATACTCTGCAGTCTGGCATATTAGCAAATGTTTTGATGTGACGAGAAACGCTAGCTGCCAGCTTGCAACTGAATACAAAAGTATGTACAAGAGTTAAATTTGGTTCAGCAAAGTATAAACACTGTATACTTGACAATGTTTCTAAGATCTCTGATATAACGTGAAGTTAAATGTTCTAGATTTCTTTCTAAACAAAACAGTAGGATGAGACTAGGGCTTGAAATGACCAATAAATCCAGGCGACAATGGCCCCTACTTCAAGAAACCCACGCATACGTGTACAGATACTCTGACACTTTGACTCACACCATGACAAACAGCTCAAAATCAGCACTGTACAAACTTCCCCACACAGGGCAAAATACAGTTGAAGGGAAATAAACAACAGGAACAAAAGCACACATTGCTTCACACTTTAATCTTGAATGGTTACCCTCAGAAATTCTTGAGAGAAGTTGAAAAGAAACAAACAAATAAGACAAGTGAAAGCCCTTGTCATGTGAGGTATAACTATTAGTAAAGGAGTTTTTCGATTTTGCTGAACTGACAATCTCATTATCTCACTACAGTTACACTGTCCTTTTGCATGTCAGAGGCCTGATAGAACCACTAAAAAGAGTCCTAAAACCTTGCAGCATCTGAGTAACAACAATCTCTACATGCTCTAGCACAGTTATTTTTGGTCAATTATGAAGACAGGCCATCGCTGGAAAGTCAGACTATATGTTGTCTACAAAATTATAACTGTTGCGATTGCTCAGGGAGCTATATTGCTGAAACTAGGAGAAGTTTTAACACTTGGCGCAAGGAACATGAGAAATGTATAGCACTGTAAAATCAATTCAATTATTGCCAGTCATGCATGGACAAAAGATAACCATGGAATATATTTTAATAACAGGAAAATCATTGGCCAAGGCCAAGGGAGCTATAAAACAATCTATTTATATACTTATTTTATTTACTGTGCTTTGCCAGTTTTACATAATAAACACCAATAACAGATACAACAATACACACAAGAATATACCACATACAGTACTAGTATCAGACAAGGCAAGGTATATGCTACAGCCTAAGCCATTTGCAGCTGCTCTTGCTAGTTAAAAACGAACATGACAAATTTTATATTATATGCCGTATAAATATGTGAAGGGCGATCTCTACTCTCAGAGAAGAATGTTCTGCAGGTCGAGAACTCAACATAAAACAATTTTTACCAAGCAAAATTTGATGTACATATAATCTAAGATATTGATTTCTATATAGGGAGAATTTCACCTTGTTACTTTATATCTACAATATGATTGTACACCACTGTAATTACTGGGTCATGGCTAAAGGGGATGAACGAGAGGTAGGTTTTCAAAATGGCGGATGTTTTTTAAAATTTTTAAAGCGAGAACAAATCAACAACCAGACGTTTATAGCATTCCTAAATTGGGATTAGGTTCAGGGTAAGGTTAGGGTGAGCCTTGGGAATGATATAAATGTTAGGTTGTTAATTCGTTCTCGTTTTAAGAATCTTGAAAAACAGCCGCTATCTTGAAAACCTACCTCTCGTCTATCCCCTTTAGCCATGACCGTATTTACTGGGATTTCATTATCTCATCCTTGAAGACTGCAGACTCTGACAGTCAAAAGCTTGTGACCAATAAATACAGCCAATTCAATTAAGGTTGACGTCCTCAATAGTCAAATGTGCAATATGTGTAGCGACAAAGAATAACGGGACCATTCACAGTTTCACATGCAAACCTAAAATATATTATCACTTGTGCCTTTATCTGGGCGATAACACGGTGACATAAAAACGATATGTCCCTTGATATCGTTTTTTGTCCCGCGATATCGTTTTTTGTCCCGCGATATCGTTTTTTGTCCCGCTCAAAACAAAGATGGCGTCCGACTGAAGGATCGATAGAGAGATAACAATAAAAATATAAAATAATACAAGGAAAATAACACAAAGAAATTTGCAGCAATTAAAAGATAAGTTTTTTGGGGGTTTTTTTTGTAGTTTCTACCTGTTTAGCGTATTTTAAACAATAATTGTGAATTCATTTTGAAATGTATTTGAAGTGTAAATAATTTGAAAATATAATCTGGTTTTTGCTCTAGATAAAGGCACAAGTATGTTATAAATGGTATACTAATACTAATAATATATTTGTAATCCTGTAAGACCACTAATGTGCTGATTTAATTTGAAACTGCGTTTTCTTGATTATTCATTGGTTGCTCATATTGCACCTGTCACTATTGTCGATGTCAACCTTAATTGATTAGCTGTATTTTATAACCAGAGAATGTCTACAAACTAATACGTGATATTATATAGTTAGTTTAATGTTTTCGTAATTTGAATTGTTGTGGATTTAACATTAATACTTTTACTGTGTTTGAATCTGATTTTATATTGAAAACCTTTTTTACACCCGTATGCTTTTTACTTGATTCAGAACCTTTGCATTTTGCATCGAAATCCTTTGAAATTCTGCATGCATCACTGTACCACTGGTCTCCTAAGAATAAACTAACTTTGGACTTCTCTCGTTATCATATGAAAAGGTTAGTGGGAGATACCACTTGTTGTAACTTTGTTCCTCATTGTTACTTGTACGTAAAATTTTGAAAACGTGGAAATTGTGATGAAATTGTTTGAAACTTGGCGGAAATGACCATGCATCACTGTGCCTTTGGTCTCTTAAGAACAAACTAAGTTTGGACTTGTCTCTTTATATTTGGAAACGCTTAGTGGAAGATACCTCTTCTTGTAACTTTTTTCCTCCTTCTTATATGGTTCCAGAATAATTGTACCTGAAATTTTGCAAATAAGGAAATTGTGATGGAATTCATTGAAACTTGGTGGAAATGAGCAAATGACGTATTGTTTGTGCAAAAACTTAGTTTGGAGCTCTGGGAATGCATTATAGCCATGTTTCATCTTGTCCATGGTTTTACCCATTTGGCCTCCCAATGGCTTCTTTCTATGTGCTACTTGTCTTTATTCAGAACCTTTGCATTTTGCGTTGAAATCAGTTGGAATTTTGCATGCATCACTGTACCACTGGTCTCCTAAGAATAAACTAACTTTGGACTTGTCTTGTTATTTTTGGAAAAGCTTAGTGGGAGATACCACTTGTTGTAACTTTGTTCCTCATTTGTTACTTGTACGTAAAATTTTGAAAATGTGGAAATTGTGATGAAATTGTTTGAAATTTGGCGGACATGACCAAATGACGCATTGTTTGTGCAAAAACTTAGTTTGGAGCTCTGGGAATGCATTATAGCTTTGTTTCATTTTGTCCATGATTTTACCCATTTGGCTCCCAATGACTCTTTCCATGTGCTGCCTGTCTTGATTCAGAACCTTTGCATTTTGCATCAAAATCAGTTGAAATTTGGCATGCATCACTGTACCACTGCATGGTCTCTTAAGAATAAACTAACTTTGGACTTGTCTCTTTATATTTGGAAAAGCTTAGTGGAAGACACCTCCAACTGTAACTTTTTTGCTCATTGTTAATTGTTCCAGAATAGTTGTACCTGAAATTTTGAAAATGTGGAAATTGTGATGGAATTCATTGAAACTTGGTGGAAATGATTGTCCAGATGACGCATTGTTTGTGCAAAAACTTAGTTTGGAGCTCTGGGAATGCATTATAGCCATGTTTCATCTTGTCCATGATTTTACCCATTTGGCCTCCCAATGGCTCTTTTTATGTGCTACTTGTCTTGATTCAGAATCTCTTTGCATTTTGCATCGAAATCAGTTGAAATTTTTTTGTGCATCACTGTACCACTGGTCTCCTAAGAATAAACTAAGTTTGGACTTGTCTCTTTATATTTGGAAAAGCTTAGTGGAAGATACCTCTAACTGTAACTTTTTTCCTCCTCCTTAATGGTTCCAGAATAGTTGTACCTGAAATTTTGAAAATGTAGAAATTGTGATGGAATTCATTGAAACTTGGTGGAAATTACCAAATGACGCATTGTTTGTGAAAAAACTTAGTTTGGAGTTCTTTAAATGAATTATAGTTATGTTTCATCTTGTCCATGATTTTACCAATTTGGCCTACCAATTAATGGCTCTTTCTATGTGCTACTTGTCTTTATTCAGAACCTTTGCATTTTGCATTGAAATCAGTTGAAATTTTGCATGCATCACTGTACCACTGGTCTCTTAAGAATGAACTAACTTTGGACTTCTCTCGTTATCATTTGAAAACGTTAGTGGGAGATACCACTTGTTGTAACTTTTGTTCCTCATTTGTTTTGCATGTAAAATTTTGAAAATGTGGAAATTGTGATGAAATTGTTTGAAACTTGGCGGAAATGACCATGCATCACTGTACTACTGGTCTATTAAGAACAAACTAAGTTTGGACTTGTCTCTTTATATTTGGAAAAGCTTAGTGGAAGATACCTCTAACTGTAACTTTTTTCCTCCTCCTTAATGGTTCCAGAATAGTTGTACCTGAAATTTTGAAAATGTAGAAATTGTGATGGAATTCATTGAAACTTGGTGGAAATGAGCAAATGACGTATTGTTTGTGAAAAAACTTAGTTCGGAGTTCTTGAAATGCATTATAGTTATGTTTCAGCTTGCCCATGATTTTATCCGATTGGCCTCCCAATTGCTCTTTCTATGTGCTACTTGTCTTGATTCAGAACCTTTGCATTTTGCATCGAAATCAGTTGGAATTTTGCATGCAGCACTGTACCACTGGTCTCCTAAGAAAAAACTAACTTTGGACTTGTCTCGTTATCGTTTGAAAAGGTTAGTGGGAGATACCACTTGTTGTAACTTTGTTCCTCATTGTTACTTGTACGTAAAATTTTGAAAATGTGGAAATTGTGATGAAATTGTTTGAAACTTGGCGGAAATGACCAAATGACGCATTGTTTGTGCAAAAACTTAGTTTGGAGCTCTGGGAATGCATTATAGTTATGTTTCAGCTTGCCCATGATTTCACCCATTTGGCCTCCCAATGGCTCCTTTTTATGTGCTACTTGTCTTGATTCAGAACATTTTAATTTTGCATCGAAGTCCTCTGAAATTTTGCATGCATCACTGTACCACTGATCTCCCAAGAATAAACTAAGTTTGGACTTGTCTCTTTATATTTGGAAAAGCTTTGTGGAAGATACCTCTAACTGTAACTTTTTTCCTCCTCCTTAATGGTTCCAGAATAGTTGTACCTGAAATTTTGAAAATGTAGAAATTGTGATGGAATTCATTGAAACTTGGTGGAAATGAGCAAATGACGTATTGTTTGTGAAAAAACTTAGTTCGGAGTTCTTGAAATGCATTATAGTTATGTTTCAGCTTGCCCATGATTTTATCCGATTGGCCTCCCAATTGCTCTTTCTATGTGCTACTTGTCTTGATTCAGAACCTTAGCATTTTGCATCGAAATCAGTTGGAATTTTGCATGCATCGCTGTACCACTGGTCTCCTAAGAAAAAACTAACTTCGGACTTGTCTCGTTATCGTTTGAAAAGGTTAGTGGGAGATACCACTTGTTGTAACTTTGTTCCTCATTGTTACTTGTACCTAAAATTTTGAAAATGTGGAAATTGTGATGAAATTGTTTGAAACTTGGCGGGCATGACCAAATGACGCATTGTTTGTGCAAAAACTTAGTTTGGAGCTCTTGGAATGCATTATAGCTTTGTTTCATTTTGTCCATGATTATACCCATTTGGCCTCCCAATGGCTCTTTCTATGTGCTACTTATCTTGTTTCAGAACAGAACCTTTGCATTTTGCATCGAAATCAGTTGCAATTTTGCATGCATCAGTGTACCACTGCTCTCTTAAGAATAAACTAACTTTGGACTTGTCTTTTTATATTTGGAAAAGCTTTTTTGGAAGATACCTCTTGTTGTAACTTTTTTTCGCCTTCTTAATGGTTCCAGAATGGTTGTACCTGAAATTTTGAAAATGTGGAAATTGTGATGGAATTCATTGAAACTTGGTAGAAATGAGGAAATGACGCATTGTTTGTGAAGAAACTTAGTTCGGAGTTCTTGAAATGCATTATAGTTATGTTTCAGCTTGCCCATGATTTTATCCATTTGGCCTCCCGATGGCTCTTTCTATGTGCAACTAATGTCATGATTCAGAACCTTTGCATTTTGCATCGAAATCAGTTGGAAATTTGCATGCATCACTGTACCACTGGTCTCCGAAGAAAAAACTAACTTCGGACTTGTCTCGTTATCGTTTGAAAAGGTTAGTGGGAGATACCACTTGTTGTAACTTTGTTCCTCATTCTTACTTGTACCTAAAATTTTGAAAATGTGGAAATTGTGATGAAATTGTTTGAAATTTGGCGGACATGACGAAATGACGCATTGTTTGTGCAAAAACTTAGTTTGGAGCTCTGGGAATGCATTATAGCTTTGTTTCATTTCAGGGCCTTTTTTTTAAGAAATTGCCCGTGGGGGGGGGGGGGGGGGGGCGGTGTACATAAGGGACCTTTTGGTTATGACCGAAGGGACCAGAAAATTGTGGGATATGCTGACAAAGTTTCTATATTTATTATTGAATGAAAAATATTTTTAAAATGTTACGATCAGTTATTATTAATCAACATTTTCGCTCATCAACGCACTGTTTTTTTGTGTAATATATCGTTAACAGCGAGGAGCTGACAACATTAAGCAAATTAAGCAGAAATTTAACCGTCCCCACCCACTGCCAAGAGCAGTATATACATTTTTATTTCATGCTACGTGCTAAAGTAACAACATGACAACTTAGTGGGGGGGGGGCAAAATTCATCAGTGGGGGGGGGGCAAAGGAGGGGGTGGGGGTCCTTAGCCCACCCACGTATATAGTTAAAAAAGGCCCTGTTTCATTTTGTCCATGATTTTACCCATTTGGCCTCCCAATGACTCTTTCTATGTGCTACTTGTCTTGATTCAGAACCTTTGCATTTTGCATCAAAATCAGTTGAAATTTTGCATGCATCACTGTACCACTGCATGGTCTCTTAAGAATAAACTAACTTTGGACTTGTCTCTTTATATTTGGAAAAGCTTAGTGGAAGATACCTCTAACTGTAACTTTTTTCCTCCTCCTTAATGGTTCCAGAATATTTGTACCTGAAATTTTGAAAATGTAGAAATTGTGATGGAATTCATTGAAACTTGGTGGAAATGAGCAAATGACGTATTGTTTGTGAAAAAACTTAGTTCGGAGTTCTTGAAATGCATTATAGTTATGTTTCAGCTTGCCCATGATTTTATCCGATTGGCCTCCCAATTGCTCTTTCTATGTGCTACTTGTCTTGATTCAGAACCTTTGCATTTTGCATCGAAATCAGTTGGAATTTTGCATGCATCACTGTACCACTGGTCTCCTAAGAAAAAACTAACTTTGGACTTGTCTCGTTATCATTTGAAAAGGTTAGTGGGAGATACCACTTGTTGTAACTTTGTTCCTCATTGTTACTTGTACCTAAAATTTTGAAAATGTGGAAATTGTGATTAAATTGTTTGAAACTTGGCGGAATTGACCAAATGACGCATTGTTTGTGCAAAAACTTAGTTTGGAGTTCTGGAAATGCATTATAGCTATGTTTCATCTTGTCCATGATTTTACGCTACCTGTCTTAATTGAGGCAAGTATCTTCGGGCAAGTATCTCCTTTTTTCGGACCTCGCGTCCTGTAATACGTAGTTACGTTTTGTCTTTAACTAATGAACTGATATAACGTAACTAATGATAAAAATTTCTTTTAGCTTTGTGGCTTTATCAAAAATTATATGTTAGGCTATTTTTCGCAAAAAGGTTTTAACAAAATAGTGGCCTTGGCGATGACTTATCAAATTACGTATCCAGGTTCAATCCTTGGAGCAATATAGATGTGGACCAGCCGATGGTGCAGGCGTGACAATACTGTATGTGGCAAGGTTAACTACAGTAACTATATTGCACTAACTATACTAGATATATGTGCTACCTTGGTATACCTTGGTATGGTAAACAGAATATAGTCTAATATGCTAGCAAATATCTTTATTTATTTTCTCCTTATTTCATGATGGTTGACTGGATATGAGCGAGCTTGTTACAGACGTGATGTTCTATGAGGAGAAAATGGATCATTCCCCAATTGGACAAACTTTTAGCCCATTTGGAAAGAGCTTCCTAAATTTACTTAAATTGAGAAGTTTCGTTATAAAATATTTTAAAATGTTGAAAATATAGTACTGTAAAGTTTGCGAGTTTTGTATACTTTTGTATTTCGCATGAGGAAAAAGCGTTGCCAGATTTAAACATAGAGTGGTTACGCTTTTCCGTTCGCCATAGAAAAGTATACAAAATTCGCAAACTTTACAGGAATAGCTGGGCTTTTTCACCTTTTTACAATATTTTGCAACCAAACTTGACAATTGCATGAGATTGAAGATGCTCTTTCCGGCTGTGCTAATTGATTTTCTAAATTCAAACGTTTGTCAAATAGGGAAATGGTCCATTCCAACCAGATGAAATCATAAACAATATGATAAAACGAGACCAACCAAAGCCACGACGATCCTAATGAAAAGTGAGTGAAAGTAAGTTTGTTAATTTTATTTTGCCGTTTCCATTTTCTTTGTCAGTTCAGCTTTCGTTTCACTACTGGTAGTTGCAGTCAAAAACACACAAAAACATAAGGTAGTACATTACTATATTTTCTGCTATGTTTTGTTTATTCACGACAGTGTTTTGTTCTGTCACGCATGTAACCTTACTGAGTTTAAAAAAGGGCCCTGGAGGGTACCTAATTAGAGTGGACCTAATTAGGTTTCCAGGTTCAATTCCTGGAGCCAGATACAGCAGATGTGGACTAACTGACATACACTAACTATACTCAGTATAGTTAGTAGAGGTAAGTGTATACTAAATTTAAAATAGTATAACATTAAATTTCTCCTTATTTTATGATGGTTGACTGGATATGAGTGAACGTGTTACCTCCTGCACCGGCGTGATGCTCTATGAAGAGAGAATGGCAACCAGATAAAACCATAAGGAGCATGATAAAACGAGAGCAACCGATGTCAACAACGATCCAAAGATAGAGTGAACGTAAGTTTGTTAATTTGTTTTGCCGTTTCTATTTTCTTTGCAAGTTCAGCTTGATAAAAATTAATATCGTTTTGATAAAAAATAATATCAACGAACTAACGTTGTAACTTGTAAGTCTGTGGTGCAGTGAAAACACAGAAGAAATACATAGGATCTTCCACTGCTTGAAACTACGTAAACAGCATTCGACGTTGCGATCTATAGCCCTTCGTCGGGAGTTAACATATAAGTTAGTGATCCATTACTATATTTTCTACCTTCTATATGTTTTGTTTTGTCACGTCTGTAACCGTATCACTATATTTTCTTCTATGTTTTGTCATGTCACGTCTGTAACCATGTTACTTCAAAGTTCTTAAAAAAAAGGCCCTGGAGGGGACCTAATTAGAGTGGACCTAATTAGGTTTCCAGGTTCAATTCCTGGAGCCATATACAGATGTGCACCAACTGATATGCACTAACTATACTTAGTATAGTTGGCAGAGGTAAGTATATTAAATTTAAAACTATTGGTGGGTAATTACGGTTACCGTTAGGTAGGTAAGTCTATATGACATACTCAGAAGGTAACTCTAGTCTACTATAGTTAGTATACTAAAGTTACCTTAGTTGGCTAAGGTAACTCTGGTCTACCTTAGTGGTAGACTAGAGTTACGTTAGTTAACTAAGGTAGAGTCTCAGTAACTTTACCTTAGTTAACTAACGTAACTCTAGTCTGCCACTAAGGTAGACAAGAGTTACTTTAGTCAACTAAGGTAACTCTAGTATACTAACTATAGTAGATTAGAGTTACCTTCTGAGCATGTCAGATAGACTTACCTGCCTAACAGTAACCGTAATAACTAGAGTGTGGTGAGAACTATAAAGCTACGAAAACTGGTAGGGGTGGAAATTCAAATGGTCGGGGGTGGTTAGTGGGATTACAAAAACTGTAAGTACCTACATATCACTATTCTTATCACAACAATCTAGTCATTACGGTTACTGTTAGGTAGGTAAGTCTATATGACATACTCAGAAGGTAACTCTAGTCTACTATATTTAGTATACTAAAGTTACCTTAGTTGACTAAGGTAACTCTAGTTTACCTTAGTGGTAGACTAGAGTTACGTTAGTTAACTAAGGTAGAGTCATAGTAACTTCACCTTAGTTAACTAACGTAACTCTAGTCTACCACTAAGGTAAACTAGAGTTACCTTAGTCAACTAAGGTAACTTTAGTATACTAAATATAGTAGACTAGAGTTACCTTCTGAGTATGTCATATAGACTTACCTACCTAACAGTAACCGTAATGACTAGATTGTTGTGATAAGAGTGGTAATATGTAGGTACTTACAGTTTTTGTAATCCCACTAACCACCCCCGACCATTTGAATTTCCACCCCTACCAGTTTTCGTAGCTTTATAGCTCTCACAACAATGTAGTTATTACGGTTACTGTCAGATAGGTAAGTCTATCTGACATGCTCAGAAGGTAACTCTAATATACTATACTTAGTATACTAGAGTTACCTTAGTTGACTAAGGTAACTCTTGTCTACCTTAGTGGCAGACTAGAGTTACGTTAGTTAACTAAGGTAGAGTCATAGTAACTTTACCTTAGTTAACTAACGTAACTCTTGTCTACCACTAAGGCAAACTAGAGTTACCTTAGTCAACTAAGGTAACTTTAGTATACTAACTATAGTAGACTAGAGTTACCTTCTGAGTATGTCATATAGACTTACCTACCTAACGGTAACCGTAATTACCCACCAATAGTTTTAAATTTAATATACTTACCTCTGCCAACTATACGAAGTATAGTTAGTGCATATCAGTTGGTGCACATCTGTATATGGCTCCAGGAATTGAACCTGGAAACCTAATTAGGTCCACTCTAATTAGGTCCCCTCCAGGGCCTTTTTTTAAGAACTTTGAAGTAATATGGTTACAGACGTGACATAACAAAACATAGAAGAAAATATAGTAATACGGTTACAGACGTGACATAACAAAACATATAGAAGGTAGAAAATATAGTAATGGATCACTAACTTATATGTTAACTCCCGACGAAGGGCTATAGATCGCAACGTCGAATGCTGTTTACGTAGTTTCAAGCAGTGAAAGATCCTATGTATTTCTTCTGTGTTTTCACTGCACCACAGACACTTACAACGTTAGTTCGTGATATTAATTTTTAACAAAACGATATTAATTTTTATCAAGCTGAACTTGCAAAGAAAATAGAAACGGCAAAACAAATTAACAAACTTACGTTCACTCTATCTTTGGATCGTTGTTGACATCGGTTGCTCTCGTTTTATCATGCTCCTTATGGTTTTATCTGGTTGCCATTTTCTCTTCATAGAGCATCACGCCGGTGCAGGAGGTAACACGCTCACTCATATCCAGTCAACCATCATAAAATAAGGAGAAAATTTAATGTTATACTATTTTAAATTTAGTATACACTTACCTCTACAAACTATACTGAGTATAGTTAGTGTATATCAGTTAGTCCACATCTGCTGCACCTGGCTCCAGGAATTGAACCTGGAAACCTAATTAGGTCCACTCTAATTAGGTACCCTCCAGGGCCTTTTTTTTAAAACTCAGTAATAAGGTTACCTGCCGGCGTGAAATAACAAAACATAGCAGAAAATATAGTAATGTACCACCTTATGTTTTTGTATGCTTTTGACTGCAACTACCAGTAGTGAAACGAAAGCTGAACTGACAAAGAAAATGGAAACGACAAAATAAAATCAACAAACTTACTTTCACTCACTTTTCTTTATGATCGTCGTGGCTTCGGTTGGTCTCGTTTTATCATGCTGTTTATGGTTTCATCTGGTTGGAATGGACCATTTCCCTATTTGACAAACTTTTGAATTCGGAAAAATCAATTAGCACAGCCAGAAAGAGCATCTTCAATTTTATAAAATTGCCAAGTTTGGTTGAAAAATATTGTAAAATGTGGAAAGCATAGTCCTGTAAAGTTTGCGAATTTTGTATACTTTTGTATAGCGAATGGAAAAGCGTTACCACTATGTGGAAATGTGGCAACGCTTTTTCCCGCGTAATACAACAGTATACAAAATTCGCCAACATTACATGACTATATTTTCCACATTTTACAATATCTTACAACGAGACTTCACAATTTAAGTAAATTTAGGAAGCTCTTTCCAAATGGGCTAAAAGTTTGTCCAATTGGGGAATGATCCATTTTCTCTTCATAGAACATCACGTCTGTAACAAGCTCACTCATATCCAGTCAACCATCATAAAATAAAGAGAAAATTAAACATATTTGCTAGCATATTAGACTATATTCTGTTTACCATACCAAGGTATACTCAGGTAACATCTAGATCTAGTATAGTTAGTGCAATATAGTTACTATAGTTAACCTTACCACATACAGCATTGTAACCATCGGTTGGCCCACATTGCTCCATGGATTGAACCTGGATACGTAATTTGATAGGTCCTCGCCAAGACCACTATTTTGTTAAAGCTTTTTTTGTGCAAAAGAATCAAAACATATAACTCAGAATAAAATATAGTAAATTGAAAAGTAAATTGACCAAACAAACCTCAAGGAGTCAAGGTTTACTTTTATAAAGAATTTTTGACCAAATAAACCTAAGGAGCGTTAACCTCAACCTCCTAAGCAGACCATATAGTGTTTTAGGTTAACCTTTACTTTTGATTTTTGACCAAAAGAAAGGGGGCTAGTTACCCTCTCGACACTAGGAGTTGCTGTTGCTGATTTAGTAACTTGTTTAGTGGCAAAAAATTGATTTGATTTTTTCTTTCCCTTACTCGAGAAATTAGTCGAATTTATATTAGACGACGGATTTCCGTCTTGATATAAATTCGGTAAATGATGGGTTTTCCGTCTTTTTCCGTATCTTATTCTAAATTCTAAGCGTTCGTGATAGACGAAAAACTCGTCTTAAATTTGTATCAGACGAATAAATCAGGTAGATTTTGCGAAATCCATAATTCCACTTTTGGGTGTTTCTTAATTCTATTGGACCTTTTGGGTTTTCTCTCCGGGAAAACAACAAACAACGGCAGCAGTTAACTTTTCAAATTGCCCCTCGTCTCCGATGATTGACCTTCCTAGTTTTTTCTAATTTGTACCATATGCTTCTTGCCCTGAAGTGCTGTATAACAAACTTTTCACTTTAATTTGGTAGAAATAATTCTGGAATGAAATATTATACTCTAATCACTCATCGTACTACATGCCATTTTGAAAGCCTCGCAACTCGCCTTAGACAACAAATGAAGATATTTATTTCTCTCATGGTTCTCCGTCCAAAATTTACATCAGGCGAAAATCCGTCAGACAATTTTTTCCGTCTTAGACGGAAATCAATCGAAATAGGAAAAAATATTACTACAGCTTGAAAGAGCATTTTAAACTTAGTAAAATTGCAAAGTTTGGTTGTAAAATGTTGTAAACTATAGAAAATATAGCCTTGCGAAGTTGCGAAAATTTTCTATAGTTTTGTATTATCCGTGAGAAATGAATACCCAAGGGGTATCAACTGGGTATTATTATATTTTCTATAGTAAACAACATTTTACAACCAAACTTTGCAATTTTACTAAGTTTACGATGCTCTTTCAAGGTGTCGTAATATTTTTTCCTGTTTCGAATTTTTTCAAAATTCCGTCTAATAAAAGGTTAAAGGTCCATTCGGCTAATGTAATTTTGGAATTATTTGGCATCTTTGAAATTGCCGCCATTTTGTCGCAATGTTTTTTCTGATTGCACTTTTAATTCGATACACGCAAAATGCGACGTGTAAAACAGATCCTCTCTCTTCCGCAGAGACTTTATAACTTCATGTAGGCATCCCATCTAATATTAATCTAAAAAGCCTCTGCAAAGGAGAGAGACACTGGCCTGAGCGTATTTAATCATTCAAAATTGATCATTCCCTTTGGGAATTTCAAGGGGGTTTTCCCTTTTTCCAGCGTAAAAACAACCAACTTTTTTTCTTGGAAACGTCATGTTAAGTGGGCCAAAAAGAGAAAAAAATCACCATTTAATTCTTGGCTGTTATTGTTTCAACTTTTAATTCGCTTTTGAGCAGGTAATTTCATAAATATTTCAATAATTGCAGTTGCCTGGTGCAACTGGCGCTCTCAAACAGGGCAAAGGTCAATGACATGACACGACACATCACAATAAAAAATTTACATGCTAGAATAAATATAAAACCCAGAGGTTTTCCCAGTCATTTGTGTGTTGTTTTTTTTACCACACTCGACGATGGACGGTCACAACAAACCTCGTGAAATGATGTGGCGACCAGATCCAAATAAAATAACAACTATGGATAAATTTCGGTCATTTGTAAATACCGCATACGATTTAAAATTAGGTGAGTATGCAGTAGATAGCATTGTATCATATCCTGGGACATTAAAGGGGTTTTGTTAGTGATATTGGGTCTAATACCCTGTTGTGAGAATAGGCAGGTTTTCAAAAGCTTGTTTATATATAGTGTATGTTTGTTCTCGTACTGCAGTCAATGTAGGAATTATACGAATTTATACGTGCAACGTAAACGAAAATTTAAAGCATCATATAACATCTATTATTTACTCTTCTATATTTTTGTGTTTTGACAAGTACACTTGAAATTAGAGACGTCGCGTGGAATTTTAAAATTTAAAATTTGAAAGGCCAGGTTTTTTCAGCTATAAATTGGCTGCCTTAATAATGGCTTTCTTTAGAATTAAATTCATTAATTCCATTACTGTTTATAATTATATATAAACTGTGGTTGTTATTTTCAGAAACATATCAGGATTTGTATCAGTGGTCAGTTAATTGTTACCAAGATTTTTGGGAAATATTTTGGCAATTTTCTGGAATTGTTGCATCCTCCCCTTACAGCAAGGTATATAGTGATACATGGTATTGTATGGTACGGTATGCTTTGTTGTCCAGATACATTGTGGTGTGATATTGGTTGGGAATTGTGTTGTATATATATCTGGTAGTAATGAGTCTTTTACGATGTTCTTTTGCTCGGGACTTGTGTTGTATATATGCATGGTATTAATATAGAGTCCTTTTGGTTCTTTATTAGTACAATACTATATGGTATGCTGTGGTATTTGGCATTAAGTATATATTAAAGAGGTTTTGGCATTATATACCTCAATAAGTGAGTAGCTTAATGTTCTTCAAGGTTATTAACACAGAAAAGATGACTGACATCCCAACATGGTTTTGTGGTAGCATGTTAAACTATGCTGAAAACCTTTTGAAATTTAATGATGACAGAACTGCTATTATCACAGCAGGTGGGTCTTTAGTGGTGCAGTAATTGAAAGCAAAAGCAATATCATAATTGCACGACTAACTGTATGAATATTGGCAGAAATTGGTCAAATTAATGTGTCAGCAAAATGCATTTATCCAGGTGAAGGTCAAGAGGATCAAAGAATGTCATTCAAAGACCTAAAAGCAAATGTAGCCATACTGGCATCTGCTTTGAAAAGACTGGGTGTGCAAAAAGGAGACAGAGTTGCTGGTATGAAAACTGGTTTGTAAAACGGTCAGACTGGTGTGTGGGTTAATAACATTATATCAAAATTTCTAGGGTATTTACCTAATGGTAGTCTGGCTGTGGAGGTAATGTTGGCAACTGCAAGTCTGGGAGCAATTTGGAGCTCAACCTCACCTGATTTTGGGGCACTGGTAAGATTGTACATTGATTATGTTAACAGAAACATGTATCAAAAACCTCTGTTCTGCTTCCATTCCTCTTGTAGGGTGTGCTGGATCGCTTTGTCCAAATTAAACCTCGAGTGATTTTCTCTGTCAATGCTGTTACCTACAATGGAAAGGTTCATAATCACATGAACAAACTTAAGGCAGTAGTGGATGGTTTGTACATTTATTTTAATTTTTAATTAACTATCCATCAACCTTTGCTACTGGCTTGATAATATTTTTTTTCACTTGCCAGGTCTCAATGATCTTGAGCATGTTATAGTGTATCCATTTGTCGGTTCGACAGATGAAATTGATCTAAACGAAATCCCTAACAGGTTTCTTCTAAATATTTGCAAGATGAAGAGCTTTTGTTGAAGAAATTCAAAATTTAAAGTGGACTGTATACACTAACTTTAACACATTTCTATTCCATTTTCATTACCGGTATAAGTATGTTTTACGATGATTTTCTGAAGTTGGCGGATGATTCTGAGGAGTTACAGTTTGAGCAAGTACCATTTCACCATCCATTGTTTATTATGTACTCATCTGGCACCACTGGCAAACCAAAATGTTTGGTGCATTCTGTTGGTGTAAGTAGTGGTATGAAATGGTATATGGTACTTACTAGTGGTCTGGTATGGTGTGTGTGATTTGGTTAGCTTGCCAGTTGTTGTGGCATGATGTGGTATGGTGTCATATGGCCTGTGTGCACTACATGGTATGGTATGCTATATCATGGCATGGTATATGATGGTGTGGCATGGTATGGTCTGGTAATAATTACTATGGTATGGTATTGTATGGTATGGTAACTATAGTATAAATACAATGGTATGATTTGGTATGTACCTAGCATTCTGGTGCTGTTTTTATGGTATTTGCCACATGGTACGATGTGATGTGAATAGCATGGTGTGATATGGTATTGTATCACATGCACAACAGATGCAGTTTATGTTTCTCTTAATTCCAGGGCACACTCATACAACACCTGAAAGAACACATTCTTCACGGAAACATGACAAGAGACGACACCATATTCTACTACACTACGGTAAACACTTCAGCCACATAAAACCATACTATAAGAACACACCAAAAACTTACCATGTCTACGGTACATTTAGACTGGCTGGATGATGTGGAACTGGTTGGTAACATCACTTGCTGTTGGTGTGACAATTGTACTGTACGATGGTTCACCAATTGTCCCAACACCACATATCTTGTTCGACCTGGTCGACAAACAAAAGTACATATTAACTACTTTTCTGTTTGTGAAAAAAGCCGAAAAGCTGTCAAATTACAATTACGAAGTTTGCAACTAATACAAAATAACACTGACTTATAACGTTTTAGGATAAATATTTTTGGAGCGAGTCCAAAATACCTGGAGACGTTGGAAAGCAAAAATATTGTTCCAAGTAAGTTTGAAATTATTTATCTTCATCCTTGTCCAAACTGCGTATGAAAAATACCGGGAATTTTGGCACCATAAAAAGACAATGTACGATTATTTAGATCAACATAATAGTTATACCAAGGAGACAGGCAAGGCTATACAACCAAAAATGCCACAGACTTGTTCCAAGTTGTCAAATTTTACCAGCTTGTTGCAACAACAACTTGTGGACAAGTTACAACAACTTGTGAACAAGTTGCCACAAACGTTTCAATTTGAACAAATTGCAACAAGTCTGTTAAATTTCCAAGCTTGTTGCAACTTTTCGCAGTTCTTGAAACAACTTGAAGGAAGCCTGCGGATAACGAGTTTTGCAACTTGTTGCAACATGTGGGCATTTTGGCTGTGTACCAGACTATACTACTTCCTCTGTTGTCATTCTTTTATTTTCATCATTCTATAACATCTTACATTTTATGGTTCATAATATCCAGAAGACACACATAATCTCGAGTCGTTACATACAATACTTTCAACTGGAGCTCCATTGATGCCTGCGACATACGACTTTGTTTATAACAAGATCAAGAAAGATTTAATCCTCGGCTCAATTTCAGGTGAATATGGTGGTGCTGGAGACAGTGAAGGGTGAGGATGGCAAGACTCAGCTAGTGATGATGGTGTTGGTTGTGACGGTGGTGGCAGTATTGGTGGTAATGGGTATAGTGATGGTAGTCATGATGATGGTGGGTGGGTGTGGTGTTATGGTTGTGAGGCAATGATGGTGGGTGTTGGTAGTGGTGGTGAGTGTATGGTAGTGCAAGTATGGGTGGTAGTGGGTGGTTGTGGTTGTTATACGATGATAGTGATGGTGGATGTGAAGGTGGGTGATGGTAGTGATAATATGGGTGGGTATGGCACTTCTGGTACTCATGGTGATGGTAGGTGGCCATGGGTGTGGCCAGATGATGATTGCGGTGATAATGGTAGAATAGTGGTTATCATGATGGTAATGATGAACGGTCAGGTTGAGTGGTTACGGTGGTGTTGGAGATCATATTAACCATATAGAGATTGTGGGGTGGTGGTGACTATGACAATGGGTGGTGGTGGTGATGTGCGGCAAGATGATCAGTAAAGTCTAAATAGGATAATGGTAGCAACGCTGGTAAAGATAGAGTAGAGATATCGCGTTGTGATGAGAATAATTATAGTTAATGATTTAAAATTCATGTTTTTAGGAGGAACTGATATCATTTCATGTTTCATGGGACAAAATCCGACCATCCCTGTGTACAAGGGCGAAATTCAGAGCAGAAATCTTGGAATGGCAGTCGAGAGTTGGGATAAGAACGGTATACTTGAAAATAATGATATAAAAACAGTGTTCTTATATGCTTTATCCATCTTTTAGAAGTATGGCCATAAAACACTGTTTCCTATTTTATAAAGCTGTTTACAGTTGATATTTGCAACAGCAACTTATGGTATTTTATATTTGGTTATCAGGTCATCCTGTACAAGACAAACGAGGCGAACTAGTCTGTACAAAGCCTTTTCCATCAATGCCAGTTTGCTTCTGGAATGACGAAGAAAACGTGAAATATAACAACGCGTACTTTGCCAAGTACAAAAGTAGGTGATTGAATGGTTTGCGGTATAAAAAGCAATTGTTATTTGTGACTGAACTATCTCAAACGAAAAGGATCACATCAGTAGAAACAAATTCTTTGCTAACGGTTGTGTCCCAACTCGACTGCGTTTTGTTCTAGATGTCTGGAGTCATGGTGACTTTTGCGTCGTTAATTCTACGACAGGAGGAGTGATTATGTTGGGAAGGAGGTTTGTAAAACTTTCTTTAAAAAGTTCACAATTCCTAGGAATCTAAGGCTCAGTATTTTGATAAACACGGATGGAAAGTCAAACCAGCGGACATTTTCTGTTTCTACAGACCAAAACTAATCTTTTTTTAGCGATGGTACACTAAATCCAAATGGAGTTCGTTTTGGTAGCGCCGAAATATACAACGTTGGTAAGTTTTGTATTCTTTTCCGTTCCTGGAAACTGAAATCTCAAGGCCTATGCTTGAGTCTAAGTAAAGCGGGTAAACACCAACCTAAAATGATCAGGCTTTCTGATTGGACTTCTAAAACAAAAGTCATCATTGTTTATGATTCATTCTTTAGAAAACCAACTTGTAAAGTTCATTATCTTTCATTGTTACATGTTTCTTTTTAGTTGAGCGGTTGAATGAAATCGATGACAGTTTGTGTGTTGCTTGCAAGAACAAAATGAACGAAGAACGTGTCATACTGTTTGTTAAAATGGTTAATGGCTACAAGTAAGTGAAGGCATAACATTAGTGTAATAAATCTTCCTTCAAAACGATGGTAATTTTGACTAAAATAAAACGGACAACCTAATAGTCGCATTCATTGATATTTTCGCTTTATTACAGATTCACGGACGATTTAAAAACGAGAATTAAACTCGAAATCCGAAACCAGCTCTCACCACGGCACATTCCCGCCAAAATCTTACTCACGCCAGACATCCCTTACACAACGAACGGCAAAAAAGTCGAAGTGGCAGTCAAGAAAATACTCGCTGGCGAACTTGTCGAACACAGAGTCGCTTATCGCAATCCTGATTCACTTGACTTTTATTACAATATTAAAGAATTAGAGAATTTGTAAAGGAAATCGATCGAACTCCCCTCCTACATCCGACTATTCCTACATCCAACTATTAAAATAACACATTACTTAAGCCAGTCATTTAGTTTGCTGACGAATTTTAGTATTAAATAGAAAGGTTAAAGAACTAGGACATTGTAATTTAGATTATTGTAATATATAATTTATTTTTCATCAGCTTTGTGGATTGTTAATGAGTTTCTCCGATGAAAAAAAAAACGATTGTACAACTCTTTATATGGAGCTCCGTGCAAAGCACGTAGTAGCATTACAGCATTACCATTTTGCTTTTGCTGATTGTCATATTTAATATGATATTTACTAAGGTTTCCAACAGGAACATAGAACTCATGTCATGAGCTTTACTCGTCTTTAAAACAAATTGTAAACAATGTTTGTGGTGTTACTCTGGATCTATTTCCCCACCAAGCAGCTGCAAAATATGCCTGACCAAGGTGGGAATCGAACCTACGATCTTTGGAATGCTCGCCCAATGCTCTGCCAACTGAGTTACGCGGTTAGGTCGGTTCGAGTATGTGATATTTCGAGGCTAGTTCCTTCGATATCAATGTAATCTTAAGTGTAATCATGAAACTAGACTCAGTTTTGAAATATCGCATACTCTTAGCAGAACATTAGCCTGGCTTCTTAAAGGTCGTAGGTTCGATTCCCACCGTGGTCAGACATATTTTTAAGCTTGCCTGGTGCGGATATAAACTCAGAGTAACACCACAAACGTCATTCTCGTCCGAGCACTAGCACCAGCCCGGCTATGTTTTACCTTTCGCGAAGTTCTTCAACGCTTTTTTCATCTTCTGCAATTCCTCGACATCCGAGTATTGAGGTCCATAATGTATTGTCAACAATCGTATTCCAAGTTCTATTACGGTCAGCGCCTTGTTCGTTTCCCGTCCGTTGAACAACAGCTGTGCAAATTTATGTAGCTCGTGGGCGCATTCGACGCTTTCCGATCCGAATCGCCTTCGTACGGACTCCGTGCTCTGTTCGCAGTGGAACGCTGACTGTCGGAAATCTCCGAGCGACGCGTGACATCTACAAATAAAGAGAAGTTGAATGAAATGATTGGAGGCAGGTAGGTGGATAAGTAGGTACGTCGATGGATAAATGAGAAGTGGGTAAATAGGTGGGTGGGTAACTAGGTACATATGTCGATAGGGAGTCAAAAATACATTACCTTGCCAAAGCATCGTGAGTTTCGGCAACATCTTGATCGTATCTTTGCAAAACACTTTGTCGTTTTTTCAAACATTCCTTCAAAACTTGCAAACATTTCTCCGCTTGTCCCTGTTCAAGACTCGCCATTGCTGAGGCAAAGAGTTTCTGTGCATTCTTCACCACGTCAATTTCAAATGAAAAGTCCTTCACAAGACTGCACCTCGTGTTGTGGCACTTGCCAGGGTTTTTGTCCTGCTCTCGGCTGACTGACACAGGACCAGAGCATTTTGGGCAGATGAAAGAAGCTTCGTAAATATATTGCTCTTCCAAATCTTTGTCGCTGAAAAGAAAAGAAATTAGTGTGCAAGGATTCTTGAGCAAGTCATGATAATTGGATCGTCTGATGGACAATTATTAAAGTCAAATGGCATGGCGTGACGCTGGGTGCTAAGATGTGGTATGGTGCGGTAAGATGTGGTATGATGTGGTAAGATGTGGTAATGGTGTGGTAAGATGTGGTAATGGTGTGGTAAGATGTGGTAATGGTGTGGTAAGATGTGGTAATGGTGTGGTAATGGTGAGGTAAGATGTGGTAATGGTGTGGTAAGATGTGGTAATGGTGTGGTAAGATGTGGTAATGGTGTGGTAAGATGTGATATGATGCGGTAAGATGTGGTATGGTGTGGTGCTGTGTGGTAATGGTGTAGTAAGATGTGGTATGACGTGATGTCGTGTGGTGTGGTATGGTGTAGTGCTGTGTGGTAATGTGGTGTGATGTGGTATACTGTGGCGTGCTTTAGCGTGGAATGGTCTGGTATGATGTGATGTGTCGGAGATCTGGTGGTATGATATTACACAAACTTTCGTTTCGTCTACCATTTGCAAGCAGAACAGTTGCAGGTAAAGAAATATTGTTGTTGAAGTAAACTTTGTCGAACTTCTCGGGTCATTCTGCTGGCGCTCGGTCCTACAAAGAAAATATCTCAAATTCTCTACCACAACTCACAGTTTTGGTATGTAGTAAAGACAGCAAAGCTACTCTGAGCTAACCAACTCAATATAGAACTCATAGATATAAACTGCGTACTCTGTCACGAATCATCTTTCGTTTGAGCACGCCCTTTCGAAATCCGCCACATTGGCCCGATTTATACTAGAGACGGATGACGGATCATTCGTCTGACAGATCAACCGTCTAAGTATGAAGACAAGACGAACAATCCAGACGAACTACGTAAAAAGATAGTTCGTCTAATAATTCGTCTGTGTATAAACGCGGGCAAACAGACGGATCATCCGTCGAGAACTACGCGAGCAAATTCGTCTGAACAGATGAACTACGCAGATATAGTTCGTCTTGACGGATGATCCGTCTGCTTGCCCGCGTTTATACACAGTCGAATTATTAGACGAACTATTTTTTCTTGCCCAAGTTCGTCCAGACGGATCATCCGTCTCTAGTATAAATCCGCCGCATTGAATTCCAACAGGAATGCGAAGGGCTCTTGACCGTGCGAAATTCTTTGCTAAAATGCTCTTCGAAATCCGCCACTTTGTAGAGACAAAATTTTTACTGATAAAAGATAAAGGTACACTTTAAAGGTACAAGTCTATCATTTTTATGCAATCATCTCACCATAACAATGAGCAATTTCTTCGCCTGGTTGGATATTATGAGTCGCACGAACCACGAGGGTACGACCTAGAAAACTGTAAGCAACCATGCAATCAGAATTTAGTTGATCCATCCAGTATAATTTAAAGAACGCCGACCATACCTCACGATGACATCAGGGTCACAAGCATGGTTCATTAGGGATGCGGTTGGATATATACCAGCCGCTATCCTTCGTTGTTCCTTATACCACACGCCACCCTCTGCTTTGATGGATATTAGTGCAGTTACAGCATGAATATTACACGGCATTTGCTGTATGTGGTGTAACAGCAGGCACCCCATGGCGTCCTCGCTGAGTGCACGATTCAAACCGTTGCTTGTCGCGTTTTGCGCCTCTGGATTAGTTTCCTCTCCGTAAATGTGGTCAAAAGCGACGTCGGTTATTAGAGCAGCGTCCTGTGAATACACGAGAAAATTAACTTCTGTGGAAAGCTTGCAATCAGGTGGCAATAATACCACAAACTACAGGCGTGAACACAAGCACATGCAAAGAAGTTGTAACAAGTGTGGTCGCAAGCTGTTGACAAGTTGTCTTCGTACTGCTTGTTTCAAGCTGTTGCAATACAGTATAACTACATCATTCCACACAACACCACACCATACCATTCTACACCGCACCATACATATCACATCACACCATGGCAAGCACCACACATATTACACGTATCATACCACACAACATCATGCCATGCTACATTCTACCACATTCTACCACATTTTACCACACGACACCATACCACACCAGGGGCCCATTGTATAAAATTCTTAATCGCTTTTTTAATCACCGTTTTGTAGTTAAATAGCGATTAAGTGCTAAATACGTTGTTCTGATTGGTTAACGTTTCCACTAATCATAGTTAACTTTAATCACTTTTTTACACAACCGGCCCCAGACCAACAAATTTGCAACAAGCTGTTAACAACTTGTAACAAGCTTGATGGAACTATGGGATTTGTTACAAGGTTGTACCCACGAGAGACTGATACAGACACGATATAACATTATTGTTACAACCTCTAGCACAAAGTCAAACATACCAAAGCAAAGGAAACCAAGGTAGCTGTTGGCTGGAGTTCAGTGTTGGTTACAAGGCTATGAACACAGCTGTAGTCGCCTGAAAAGATGCAAAGTTTAAACTAACTTTTACCATCTCATCGTTTCACTAACAGTAAGACAAATGCGAAAATCGAGTGCTTCAATGTGGATAGCGGTGTCTACCTCTCATACACCCGTCCACATGCATATTGTACCTGAATATAAACCATCTGTGGTACATCCAGGAATTTTATCTGAACTCAAAGGATCCGTACATCCTCCGCAAGCATGTTTCGACTCGTTCTGAAGGAAGTCTGCATAAAACAGGACTTTTTAGTTAACCGACTGTGGTCTGTTCGAGGCTTCTTGGAGAAAGGAGCTATGGAAGTGCTTTCATACAATAAGAATGACTTCTAAGAGAAGGAGACTTATCAGAAAGCTGATACATGGGATATTATTGAAGAGAGCCGTTTATTAGGGAGGGTAGCATATTTGAGAGAGGGTAGAGAAGGAAGCTTGCCTGAGATGGGGGAACTAAAGAGAGGGTAGCGTATTGGAGAGAATTTTACGGGGGTGGGTGTGTTTAGAGGGGGTTTTTGGACATAGTTCTTGAGAGGGGGGATTGTGAAAGAGATGGGAAAGATTCACAGAAGATGTTTGGGTGGGGCAGCAATGGTTGGTGGGAGGCTGTAATGTGGTGGTGGTTACAATAGATGGTGGAAATTGGGGTCTAATGAGTGAAAGGGTGCTATAATGGTAGGTTTATGATTGGGAGGGTGAAAAGAGAAAGGTATAATGAAAAGAATGGGCTACTAGCATGGGGTAAGAAGAGAAGAGTGTTATTACATAGGAGGGATTGCCAGAGGATTTAGAATATATCATGAATTATGAACAGTTAAAACCTTGCCAAATATTGCACATACCTTGCAATCTCTGTGGTCCAGTAACCAGAAGCAATCTTAATGCTAGCTGTGAGGATATCTCAAGCTAAACAAGGAAAAAATCATGATGTTTATATCACGCTAACTTCACACAACTCAGTAGATCTACTACAACCAAGTCAAGACTCTCACCATTTCTATCAGAGCTCGCATGGAACATTCCTGTCTGTGATATAATCTCCAAGAATCTTGCTGACAGTTGAGAGAACAGTACTTTGCTTTACAGACAGTACAAATGCTGGAAATACAATACATACACATTACAAATGTTCTTGTGAAACTCATTAAGAGTTCATGAAGAAAACAGAAGAGAAATCATAAGCATGAAGGAGTCTGTATAAATGATAACAATTGTTCTTGATTTCCATAAACTTTAACTTTGATTTTCTTATACAGGATTTTTTTGTAAAATTGCTTTGCTAATGGATCCATAAAATTGGGGATTTTTCCAAGCCATTACAACATTTGTGACGGGTGTATCAGATATACAAATCTTGCCTTCAGTTTGAGTTTGCATTTTTGATGCAACACAGTCACTTGTGTTGTAAATAGTATGAGTAATGCCTTCAACTGGTTGATCCTCCATGTTGAAGTCACATGTATAACTGTCACTAGAACTGACCTGATACAAACACACATCATACTAACTTTGGGTTCTCTTCCAAGAGTTCAAAACAGTGAGAACAATGGGTAGTTTTGTTGTCAGCGACAAGTACAGCTGCATAAGGTCTTTCCAAGATCAAGACATCTCCCGCTTTGATTTGATCATTGGCCTAAAAATGGTACAAATAACAGTGGTGGTGGATATGGGAGACTTAGGGCAATCTCCAAGCAATTCCCTAGCCCCCCCCCCCCCCACTGACAGGTTGCTGAAATGCACTACCGTCAAATAAAGCCATAAATGTTTCTCAAGTTTAACGCTTTTTATATGAGAATTTTAAAATGCATTTAACATGCCTGCAAGTATCGTCCTTGGCTTTGGCTGCAGCTGAGCTCAATCAGTGCTGAGCCACTGGATATTTTTGAATGCCTATCCTTTGCCAGTGTTGGTAATACAGCATCATTCTTTGTTAGTTGTTCACTGAGAATATTCAAAGCATGATAAATCACAGCATCAAAAATACAATGTTCATAGTGAGTGGCACAACTAACATCAATAATAGGATATAATTGGTCATGAGTTGTCAATAACAATATTTGTCAACAACATTGAACAATATTGTTGAGCCTGAATCAGGTGTAACAATGCTGTTCAATGTTGTTAACAACCTTAAACAATGTGGGCAGCACAACATTGTTTTAACTAATCTTGTTCTCAACAACATTGCAACAGGTTGACGATTTTTTGCCTCGTACATTTGTTGAAAACAGGATTGAACAATGTTGTGCTGCCCATATTGTTTAATGTTATCAACAATATTGTTCAGCATTGCTACACCTGATTGCGGGCTGGATTCAGGCTCAATAACTCGTTCAGTATTGTTGACAACAATGAACAATGTGGCCAGCAGAACATTGTTCAACCCTGTTCTCAACAACCTTCAACAACTCATAATTTTTACCCACATAGTATTCCACTGTTCACAGTTTTACTTTTTTTAATTATTACAATTTATTATTGCCAGTCATGGAAATAATTGTTCATTAACCTGCTCTCAAATGGATCAAAATCATCCACTGTTTCACACCCTGATTTATCCTTTGTTTTAACCTCCAATTTGACCCTCCTGACAATGTCACTGAAGCAAGGATGTTGTCTGAAAATATGAATTGTTTTCAGTGATGTAGCAAGCTCAGACCTGTTATGCCAGACTGCACAGTATGGCGTTGGTGCACCTGAGATTAATTTCATCACAATTTTTGGCACCCCTAAGGTGCATTACATAATAATTTTGAATATCCTTGACCGCCCTGATAATTGTGGCGTATAAAGTGTTGGTTCGAAACTCATCTAACTCCAGTACAGTCAACTGTATTTTAAGATACTGAAATCGCCATTTGTTCATAATTTTGGGCAATATCCGCCCTTTGGCTACCCCTAGATCATTTTTGCATCCCTGCCCCGAGATTTTACAGCTTTTCTGCACCCGAGATATCTGCAAAAACTGCCACACTCTGCAGTCTGGCCAGTTTCAACTGTATTATTTATCATTATTCATTTCTTTAGAAATTCAGAGTCATTAAACACAGAAATATTTGCACAGTGGGATTAAATTGCCGGCCTGGCTATGCCCTGCTTTAAAGGATCACTTCATGCAGCAGAGTCAGGGCAAAACAACCAGCTCAATTAAGGGAGGGAGTTAATATACATTAATGTGTTGAAAGTGTTCTGTGGACTAATTTCTTCGGAAATCAATTACTATCAATTTCAAAAAAAGTTACTAGGACAGAACAAGAATATATTAACATACATATTCACTGCAAAAGGAAACCCCTAGTTTTACCGATGCAGAGTTTCAAATTTGCCAAAAGTACTGTACAATATTTGCGGAGCTGGGAGGGGCTTCCACAAGTTGCTAAGCACGGAGTCACCCAGTTTTAATATCAATATCTTGTTTAGAAATGAAATTGAAATGTCTGTTACTGAAATTAACATAATTTGACATCGCCACTTGCTGAAGACGAAATGCTGAGAAAGATTCAAAATACTAACACAAAGAAAATATTGGCAGTAAACAAAAAGGAAGAAAAATACAGCAGTTTACGGACGAGCGGCTTTTAATTCGTAAAATATAAATCTTCTTCAAGCTCGAGAGCATATGGAATATTTTTAAAGTGCAAGTGCAAGTCTCAAAACGTACTTTAATGTATCTTTAGCCAGCTCTAAGCGTTCTTTATCGCTTTTAATATCTTTAAATCGTGTTGTCAGGTTTTGAATGTTTTCTGAGACACATTTTCTCCAATCTAATTTCAGACTTTGCTGTTCAGATGTCACCGCTTCGGCTGCCATGTTGTGAAATGATAGTGTACTTCATGACAGCACAATTACATTTTTATCCAGTACTGTCCACGTGGACACTAGAAGAAATCACGTGAGATGCATGCTGTAATACACGTGTCAAAAGGCACAACTTGTACAACACGAAATTATTATTAAAAAGTATGGTTTAATTTATACTGAGAACATATCGTACAGTTATATTAACAAATTTTCTCATTAAATATCAGAAAAAATACCCTGAATTGGTACTACAGGTACAATTTATCACCGTGTCTGCCGGATTGGTGGCATATTTGACTCGATGGTAGTGCTAGGTTTAACGGTCCAGTAAGATCATTCTGCTTCTGCGCAACGAGCACGCGTACAGCCCTGCAAATCGTCCAATCATACTGAACTAACTCTTTCAGACTCTTCTTCAGACAGACTCAGAAGATCACTGCAAACTGTCGCACCTCCCTCGCTGGTCAAACTCAGTAATCTCCAGTGATGATGATTGCCCGAATCCTTCCCCCCAGTTGCTTGCTGTGGATTCTCTGTTACGGGTAATTTCTCGGGGGCACGATCCGCACTCACGAGATCACAGTCTTTCGCGCCGTCATACACGAATTGTGGGCTTTGGAAATCTGAGAAATACTCATTGTTCAATTGTTTTGTTTTGAACGTAAACACAACACAGTTTCCGACAAACACCATAATTAACAAGCACAAGAAACCCAGTAGCGCAAACATAACTATTTCCATGGAATTGAACGGCCTTGGCTCGCGAACAACCGTCGAATTCCGAGCTTGTGACATCGTCGTTCCCAGCCTCAAAGTTGGTGCAACACTTGAAATAGTTTGAATCATTTGAATATATTTATCCAGACGATCCCAAATGCTTCTCAACGGCTTGGGGTGTTTGTTTTTGGTCTTTGCGACATATTTCGAAGCACGCGAACAATAGTATTTTTTGGGTAACTGCCCCAACCAATTGTACCATTTTTCAACAACCAGTAAGTCCTGTTCCACATACGAACTGATTTGTCGCAATATGTAACAACGTCCGTTGCTTGACATCGATTTAAAAAAGTTCAAAAGGTATTTTGGGAACCAGGTCTGTAACCGATAACTTTGTAACAAGGATGGTTTGGAGTTTCGTTTGCGCGTGCGCTCTAATCGCTGGTTGTTCCCTTTCTCTCGATGCGCCTGCCATCCGATTACTTCAGCCTGAATATAACTGTTCAGAACAGATCGGCTTAATCCGTCGAACGACGCTGCAACTTCGTCGCCGTTTATCAACCGATAATCTCCCGACTCTGTCCGAGAGAACAACGAGAATGAAACCATGGCAACGCTCGCGTCAGTGATTGGCTGATCGTAGAAATTGACTAAGAACTTATCAAATGGAATGATTGGGATTTTAACACCCTTTTTATTTGTCCTCCAGCCGGTAGCAAATTCCGAAACTCGACCAGTTTTTGAAATATAACTGAGATATATAGTTGGCATGATTCTCTTGAATCTTTCGAGCCATGCGTCCAGCGGCAATGATTTTCGCAGTCTCACACCAATTTGCACGCGCGTGTTCGTGATGATCTCGCGTGGATGCGTCTCCGTGCAGCTTAGCGTTTTGTCCAAAGTTTTTAGTTCTTTGCTAATTTTCGCCATCGTTTCTGCCAGTGCTGCTTTCGTGGCATCCCCGCGTGACGCGAAAGTGACGTCAGATGCGATTTTGCATTGAAATGCCGTTGGCAGATCGTTGAATAGACTGAAAAAAGAATAAAAAACGCGCTTGAAATCGAGGTTTAAAAGCACAAAACCAGTCTTACGTATATCTGTATTACCTGGAAATGTAGCGATCGGTTGCGTCTCGCAATCCCGACACATTTACGGGCGCTCTCGACGGCGACGTCATAGGAATGCAGGGCAAATCCTGATTTGGTGTAGTGTCTATCATCAAGTTATTCAACACACGTGACGGGCTCTCCCCAGAGTCCTTTATTATGGCCGTCAGTATAGCACATTGCCTGGAGATTGGAAACTTGCCAATAGCTCGTAGCATGTGGGTGCGAAACTCCGATACGGGGTCATTTCCCCGCGTATTATCTTCCGAAAGCGCAGACAAGGAACGTTGTTCTGTATTTCCTAAGAAAATAAATAGAGAAATGTTTAACAAAAACATTAACAGCAGAGGGCTTGTGCAAAAAGAATTAACTAAGGTTGCAGTCTTGCAGCCAAAATCTCGAATTCACACGAAAATTTGGCCAGAGAAGATACAGTAGATTGCGCAAGCATAAATAATTAAGATTTAGCATAATATTCATGCGCTAATACATGAACTATGCATCATCTAGCAAGTACCACCGGAACGACCACTCAAATACAATCAACATGCTGAATTGTTGTTATCCATTAAGAGCGGAAACCTCAAAGCATTTTGTCTCCAGGCTTAAAACCTTTATCATATCTCAAATCTCTATGGCGTGTGTACATTACGACTTAGCTGAAAGATGACCTGAGCTCCACTCGAAACTCTGTCTCATTTACAGATAAATTTACCATTGTTTTTAGAATCTGGAACAACATTAAATCTAATTGACCTCGACTGAACCTTTTTTATCAAAAGCATGATTTATCAAAGTAATATTTTTGACAGCTAAAATCATTTGTTTTCTTCTGTGCTAAATAGTGGTGCTTTGAAATGCGTTAATGGTGCCCAACGTTCCAGCTTGCACAATTGTATAGAATGATGAAAGATTGGATGAGAAAGAAATTAAAATAATTGCCAACGGAGTGGAATTAATCTTCAGCTTATCGCAGATTAAAAATTTATTTGCTCAGGTTTCGTTCTTTTTGAATAGTTCCCCATCAGTCAGTCATACGTATTAGGATTTGTCCAACAATGTTCTTAAACAATGGATTCATTAATGAAAAATATAATAGCTTGTCTGTGCTGTTGGTTTTTAAATTGTTGCATATGTTTTTGGTGGTGAACCTTGGGAAAGAGATGAGTCATGGGCAAAGGCCCCTAGCTTCTGGGGTCGTTTAAATTTAAATCACACTCTCATCTTATTTATCTTGTGAATGACTGAACTGAATAAAAATTATTTTAACTTAGTTGTTTAATGCATGAATACTGATAGAATTATTTGCTTTTCTATTTCAACACTTATCCAGCAAAAGGGCTTCGAAAAACCGGCCCTGAATAACTTAAATTGAGGGGAACTATTTTCGACAGAATGAATATGGTCAAATTCCAATCTGGTTTTTAGCTCCATTATTGAAAATAGTGCCTTAACATTCATTTATACGAGAAAATGAGCATTTGTTAGTGATCTCATTGAATTGAACATGAATATCATATATAATTAGGAATCTCTTACATCATATGCTATAAATAAATACACTGCTAATGAACCGTCTGTTTTCACTTTCCAGTCAACTATTAGCTGCATTCAGTGCGCTGACTTTTTGATTTATGAATTTCGAAACTTGAAAGTAATCCCTTTGCTAATTAAACTGGCTAAGAACTTATTTACTGCTCGTGTTTATTGTCTCAGTACGTATTTGTATCTTAAGCAAATTTCTTATGAATTCTCTTGCTGGGGCAATCAAAAGTCGGGTCCTCATGTGAGCTTCGTGTATTCTGTTTATAATACGAATTGCGCAAATAGGCGTGGATGCGCTATTTACTTACTTTGCGTAATCAAAGAGCGCGCGCTTCTTATCTTGTTCGCTAAATGCGCCAATTTTTGCGCCAATTACACTCATCTGTTTTAAAAATTTGTTTTCGAGTCTAGAATGGTGACGACATCAATCACTGGCTGGAGTCCGCCGACCTTTTAAGATCGCACATGTTGACATTCGGAACTTTTTTTTATAGCCTATTTCCATCGTGCATAATGAACAACTTGGACTTGTGTTTTCTAATTTATTTTTTGGTGAACAATCCGGTTGCATACTTTTCGCTGCATGTAAGGCCTCAAACTTGCGTTGAAATTTAAGCTTCTGTTAATTTTTTGGGCAAATCAAAATCAGTCATGTAGACATCTCTCTAACGAATTTGCTTTTGTATTTAGAATTTTATTTGTGATTGTATACTTTTTCCTATTTACTTCAAAGGCGGTGAAAAAACTTGTTTTGAAATTCTACAAGATATCGTAATATCCTAATAGCTGCGTGGTAATAACATGCTTTCGTTTCCCCGCTGTTTTAAAAAAAGTCTACAAAACCCAAGAAACACAAGGATGCAGTTGGTTTAAATCTAAATGCCATAGTTTCAAAGCATTTCCGCGGTAAACAACAAGCATGCACTGCGCAAA
This sequence comes from Muricea muricata, assembly GCA_963855995.1. Classification (NCBI taxonomy): domain Eukaryota; kingdom Metazoa; phylum Cnidaria; class Anthozoa; order Malacalcyonacea; family Plexauridae; genus Muricea; species Muricea muricata. The sequence continues at coordinate 12,041,287 of OY979729.1, read as the reverse complement.
CGACTCTCACGTCGATAAAACGCGAGCGCGATAAGATCGGATGGTATCTTCGTCGGATTTTAGAAATTTCCTGTCGTCGAAAAATTGTTTACAAGAGCCACACCAACTCACATTTAGCCCGAGGAAAACAGCAAGGCTTTTTCCGTTGGAATATAGAAACTTGGCAGTGCCTAGATGTTGGTATGCTGTGCCAAGAGGGAAATTTCTCCAAAACACTAATCATCAGCCCGTCCGATCCGCCCTGGAATTGCCAAATGCTTTTCACAAGTACTTGCTAATTTATAATAGATGTTGGTTTGGTAGACAGCCTACACCTTACACTTCTGTTACCGGAACCACAGATCAGAGTAGAAAGAGGTTTATTCCGGTTCGTTTATGGCTAGCCATGTAGCTTTTAACAAGCTAATATATTACCAAAGCTACGGAGGATATCACAAAACTAACAGAACTTGTTCAACACGGTTGCACCCTCAAAGCTGGGTAGGTCAATACTGCTGCCTCCACGTACCACATCTTGCAGGATCTTAGTTATTTCACCGTAAGGTTAGTTTAGTTTTAGGATTTTTGGCAACTTTAGTCCTTCTAGTAAAATGATAAAATACTAAAAATTAGCTGCAGGCAGCTGCAGTGTATCATATTCAGCTCCGGTTCCTTTGTCAGCGTCGCGTCGTAAAGATATGTCGGTAAATGTGATATCAATTTATCAGCAAGATGTTTAAGAACATATCACAGACCAAACAGCGCTTTAACTGTCATAGGTACGGGTTTTGGTCTTAATGTAGGTGGCATACAACCGTATTTGGAGTGAACTTAGCAGGTATTAGAAAGGCTACCAAAGCGTTCATCGTAAAGGTCCAGTAAGGTTCATCGATCACTTGTTGATCCAGTGTTACCTCAGAAGGAAACCTAGAATAACTTTATTTATACTGGATTGCTCTATCAGTTCTAAACTGTTCTTCCTAGAGGTCCAGTAAGGATCATCTCTTATTGATTCAGTGACAGGAGGAAACCTATACTAGCCTAACTTTATTTATACTGGATAGCTCTAATATTAGTTCTAAACCGTTTTTCCTAGAGGTCCAGTAAGAATCATCTTTTGTTGATCCAGTGTTACTGCAGGGGGAAACCTGAACTCTAACCATATGCTGCGCAGGCTAAGTTGGAATACCCGAATTTTTTTTATTAAAATATCTTTCGTTGAAGTTTAATAAGCTAGAATTCCGTCACACAATCCCACGCAAGTTATAAAGCAATCAGCTTACAAAACGTCAACGCACGGATGTTACAAGCACATGCCAATTTGGTAAATTTCCGGTAGCCTTGCTAACAAAACTACCCGCCCTGAACTGTGAATAGATGACGCCAGACAGAAAGACTAAGGCTTTACTATTGTTTGTAATCTGCATTCGCTGTGCTTTGACTTTTTTTGAATAAGATCTAGGCAGTTCGCTTGCAACAGAAGTTTGCGCACTAAATAAGCACACAACAATATGATCTTTCACTACAGTCTGGAACGATACAAACAAAATTCGACGTTTCGGGTCCCTCGGTAGTCAAACAATCTACGATTCTTTGTGCTTTTGACTGCAGTACCAATACTGGGAAAATGAGTTCCAGATATTTATGCACTACAGAATACTCCTGCGAGCTTATCATAATGCTTGTTGATTTTGTCAGATTGGCACCACGATTCCAAACAGTGCGCCAATGAGTTTCAAGCTTTAAAAAGGCTGAAAGTGGAATACTTTCTTGTAATAATAATAATTTAAGGACTGCACTTAAGCACTAATGAAATCATAATTCTTCATCGAGTGTTTACCCTGGTTTTTTGCAAGCTCGTTTCAAAGTGCTCACCGATGACGCGGTGGAAAGCTTAAAAGGGCAAAGGAGAATAGTTTAAATTAGTTTAGAAAGATTTATTTTGGCCGGCGACGTCTAATTAAAGGGCACATTATCAACATGTATACACAAGCATTGCGTTTTAATTCATTTGTAAACAGTAAAGCTTTATGAGCTCAAATCAGGCAAATCCATCCAAGCCGAAATGGTTTATCGTTAATTCATTGTAATTAGAATTTTCTGTTTGCTTAATTAATTGTAATTACTGACTTTTGACCTACCTGCCGTAGCGAAAAGAACCGATGTCGTTGCCAGCGCCAAGATGTGGAAAACGCGTTTTCTTGACTCTTGCATGGCGTGAGATTACCTAAACAAAATACCGCACAAATCACAAGATATTCGATCCGGCCTGCGGAATCTCTTCGCAAAACACAAAGGATATTAGCACTGCACCAAATTAGCACAAGAAAGCCATGAATACTTTGAAAAATCTCGAACGTTGTCAGTGCAGGCAGTGCAGTCGAAAGCTCACGAAGATACGAGTTTTTTTTTACTATCTGAAAGAAGAAAAACTGAATTCGACCTTTAGAGCGACGGTTCTTCTTCGGGAAGCTTATCACTGACTTCCCGATTAAAGCCTTCGCTCATTGCTCAAAACGTCAAATGCTGTTTTCTTGCCATTTCAGGCAGTGAAAGAACGTTCGAGACTATGGAAAATGATGGCGAGGTTTTGTTTTTTTTGGCTCTGTCTAACGTCATAACGAGTGTGGTTTTTACTATCCCTAAATAAAAATGATTCTTATGTTAAACGATGAACAACGACGCTTCCGTGCAAGTGTTAATCTCTTTACACGTCACGTACTACTTATCGCCCTACAAATCTGTATATTTTGAATGCTATTTTGATAACAACGGCTCTTTGTTGTATTAAAACTCCAAAGTCTTTAGCGAGCTTTTGTGCAATAATCACTAAAACAGCATGCTCCGAACTTCTTCTGTTTATGTACACAGATTAACGAAAAGTGCGTCGCTGGTACTGGCAGGCGGTCAAACACTACTTGTCCCCTTCGCATCACATCAAATATTCGCAAAGTGGCAAATTGGGGAATTTTTTCATCTAAGTAAACAAATTCGAGTGTGAACTTACGCCGAAGATTGAATTTCGATGGTTTTACGGATGAATCTCGTTGAAATAGAAGCCTATTTAAAGGACCAAGAAATATTTTACATGTCAATGACATGACTCTGAATTACCTTGAACATAGTGGATAAAATTACTGTCAAACTCCTCTGACGATTTTGCGGCGCTCGCTGCAAGTTTCGTCAAGTTTCAATATCGTTAACAGCCGAGCCATTCCGCCTGAGTTATTTTTTACATCAAAATATGTGCGCTAATGGCCGAGAGATGCATTACGGTATTGGCGATAACAGATACTGATATGAAACGTACCGTGTGAATTTAATTACAAGACGCGCGCCGAGACACAATTTGCTATGAGTTTCAACAAAACGCAGATCTCGCGTGCGCAACGTAAATATTGCCATATTGACGACTTTAAAGCCAAAAATCAATTGCGAGCACTCACGCAAACGCCTTTCAACTGCAGTATAATTATAAAATCACGCGTCGAGTGTCAAAACGTGCGTCCTTGAAATGCTTTCATCAATTAGGTTTGCATTTTTGCCGCGAGTTTCTTCTTCTCGTACATTTAACAACTCTATGCATGGTGCTTTGTTTTATAAAGCAGAGTTTGCTTTTGTTTGTCATGCGCTTTGTAAACAAAGTCATTGAGCTGTGAGCACAATGGGCCTTTGGGTGACGTTGCGTTTGTTGAAGTGGATTTTTCACCAGCGCTACTGGCAAAGGAGGCGCGCTGCGACTGAAAGCTACAATTTGCTCGTAATACGCAGAGGTCAATTTAAAACGTGGCATCCGGAGTAGGTGCGATCCTAAAATAAGCTAGTTGCGTTAAAGTACCTAAATAAGATTAACGAACGAGGAAAATTGGGGCAGCAGCGCTTTAATTTGAGATCGTTCAAACATGGAACACCCCAGCTGACTACGAATTTAACTTAAAACCAATTAACAGGCAAATATACAACTAGTATAAAAGTATATGGACATGTTCAGTTGCTGGCTTGTTGCTTACAAACGTTTAGTTCGGCTGAATTAAACACATTCTCAATGGAGTAGTTCTTTTTTATCTGTACTAAGTTTAGAATTTGCATGAAATGAACATTTTTTAATACTTGGTTCTGCCCAGCTTTGAGGATTATTCCTATCCTATTTTAAACAAATACAAAATTCACTTACAGTTGCAGACCAAATGACACCAATTTCAAATCGAGACTCCTTTTAACCAAATTTCAGCCTGTTTACTTGTACGCAGTTTCGGCGGTGTGTAACGAAAAGTGTCTGACCTCGCTCGATGTCAACTTAAGAATGGACTGTTTACACACATCGGAAGTAGATTTATAATTCCACTGTTCATACCTTTAGTCTCATTGGTCCATCGCTGACAGTCTCAAATAAAACAGGATTACTGCCAATGGTTTTAAAATGTCGCGTTTGTTCCTTAAAAAGCAGAGAAAATGACAAACAAGCGTTCAGACTTAGACATGCTCTCAATTAAATCGCATTTTACTTAACACGCATATGCTTTGAATTCTGGAACGCGACACGAGCAATTTTGACCCTGAAATTTGTAACCGCAGTTTCCGACCGATTATAAAGTAACTGAGCTCCTGGGAATTTATGAATTTGTATTAAAGCTTTGCGGATAGTTTTTAGCGCAGCGGAAAGATTATACAAAGTTGTGCTGTGAAGTTTTCAGCTTAAGTCCCGGGCCTAATCGGGCCTATTAAACTGTGGGATGATGTTTTCAGCTTGCTCAGCAGACATATGTGTGGTCTCTCAACAGACTACGTTATTTTTAGTTGGAAACCATTTTGGAACACAAGCAAGATGTTTGAAATTAAAGTCAAAGACAGACAGGTAGTCTTCTATGTCTTTTTTAAACCGACTGCTCCAACCTGTCGAGACAGTACGATTTCAACATTTCATTGAAGCTTTTCTTTCGTTTTACTGTTTTGTTAATTTCATAATTCTCGACGTTATTCAACACTGCTATTTATCAAAGTGATACAATTGGTCAAACGTTTTGTAGAAAGTTATAATTGACCGATTCGGTCAAAAAAAAGCCCAACACAGTTTTGAGTAAAAAGCCATAAAATTTCTGTAAGTGAAACCGAAAAACCGACTTCACCAATCTTAGCCAATGAAACAAGTGTGTGCTAATGTCTAGTTTTATTTATTTTATCTGTTTTTTGCTGGCATTCGTTAAAATTTGGTAGCAAATTGTATAGGAACTTTGTGGTCGTTAATGTTTTAAAGACTGTAGGGTCATTTTGAGCAGGATATGATGCCATATGGTGCACATTATTAGATTGACGTACAACATGTGTTTGACGCAAATAGGAAGCTTACAGAAACTTCACATGATATAAAGCTTTCTAAAAGGATTTGAAGATTTAATCTCGAGTTCTCGACGAACCACGATATTTTTAGCCAAGTATCTAGAATAATCACTCATAGTCTACTATTCATTTTTACCGACATTTCCTTTCCTTATGAAAGAACTATTAGAAATAAACAGGATCCAGTTTAAAGCAAAGACGCACAATTCTGTGCCGGATTCCAGCTAAAGGTGGCTACGGTTTGTTTGTTCCTGAGCAAATAATGCATCCATTTTTGCAGTCACTCAAAAATTTGGATGATTTAAACAGCTGTTATATATTGTACAGTTTTTGGTCATTTGCCATGTTCTGCGTACTGGGCGAAACGAAAAACGAAATAAAATCATATAGGGCAAATGATCATTTGTACAAATTATATTTTCGTCAAGGTAACAAACTAACTTGTTAATCAATATCATCTCTAATTAACTCATGGGGTAAATATGAGAGAGAAATATGCTCTAAAAACGTGCATTCGAGCTGGTGTAGACGGTGTAGTAACATCGAGAGTTTATGTTATAGACAGTCAGTATTCGTCAGTTCAAATTATATGTCTCTAATTACTCGTAATTTTATAGTTGGCAGGGATGAGCAATATTTGGCATTCCTGCCTCTTGTAATGGAATGAAATTGTCAAGACATTTCCGCGTAACCGTTCCCTTAACCTTGATCGAAACAATTAATTTAGAGGTTCTGTTCCAGCTAATTCTATCGACAAGCTGTCCTCTCTATGTCCCCAATTAGCTCGCAACAGAAACTTGCCCGAATTCTTTAACTCATTCTGTCATGGTGTTTATTTCTATTTGTCCATTATTATTATTATTATAAAACAAATTCCGAAAATAGACATCTTGTATTCCTGATATTCAAGAAAAAAACAAGAAAACGACGGATTTGACAATGTCTTTGGAATAAAGGCGAAATATCACCGACTATTTTCGGAATTTGTTTTATTTTGTATTATTATTATTATTATTATTATTATTATTATTAAAACAATAACTGACTTTGTAATACTGAATAAGGTTAAGTTACACAAGCATTACAAAAACTAAGGCAACATTAGGTTAAACATGCCCAAAAGCATGTAGCATTGTAAACAACGTTTATTCAACATTATAATTGAGTTACTGATAGTCATTTTCCTGTCCGACTTAGCGACCGTTGAAGCGATCGGATGCTGCCCATTTGAAGGCTTTCCTTATTTACGTGTGAAGAGAACGAGTGGCCATTTATCAACACATCTCTCAATTTTTTTAACTTCCCGCTCGTTGTAAATGTTGTAGGAGTTAGCTTTGACCATTAAAATCTCTTCAATGTCTTTACGACAGGTTTTGTGTGAAATTTAATGATACGATGTACTTTTTTGGTCAGTGAAATGTGGGAAGCTATGGGCAAGGAATTTCTAGGTGGCTAGGAAAGAAAAGCTCGGCTAAGCTAAGGATTTATCTAATATATAAAAAGCTTTTATATGCCCTGAAGCGTTTGATTCATTTTTTTGAAAACAAATTCAACTAAGAAAAATAACATCAAGAAGAGCGCAGTTAACTGGAAGACATAATAACAAGAAACGCGTCTTCCCTATACATTGAAGCACACAGCTTTATTGCCGCATCGCAAAATTTTCTGTTAACTGACAAAAACAAGAAGAGTTTTCGAGCAATGGCTATTATATTTCAACACTTAAAAAACGTACTCAAGTCAAAGCCACTCATGGAACGCAGCCGGAATGACGTGTTTCCACGCGCAGCTTTCAACAAAGACTGACAGCATAAATTACGTTTGTCTGGTCTTCTACGTTTTACATGAAAACATTGCACGAATTTCAAAATTTCGCACGATAATTTCGCGCAACGTGTTTGAATAGACAACTCTTGCAGTGTGGGGAACGGAATCACGACTACTTGTGCAGACACAGGTGTATAGCTGTTCCTGAACTGATTGAGTTGTGCTTTAATAACCTGTCGGAATTTAGCGCCTTTTTTTCTTCATATCTCGCAATTTTCGTTAAATATCTCGGCTCGTGTTTGATTTTTCAACACTCTTCGCGATTTTTTCACTTATTGACATTCTCTTTCTAGTAATCTGAACAAAGGATTTTGTAATAATAGTCCAATTAGGTCGTATAGAAGATTTAAAGGATTACAAACAACTTTCGCTTTGAATTTCTTCTCCGAAACTAGTTCACTCAATGGCTATAAACCATACTGATACATAGCTTTTAATACCTTAGCTTTAAGCCATGTTTTTCCTCACAATTTCGGGCTGCTAGCTGTATCGTGTATATACGACACCATATTTTCGTGCAATGTTTGAAAAGGTAATCCTATTACAAGATGACATCACTTTGCTCTCCCCAACTAAGGCATTGATTTATTGGTATCGTTGCTCGCGGACAAATTCTGTCACATAAGAGTCAGACAGCAATACTATATAGTTGTCACAGAGATTTAGATAACTTTTAATGGCAAAAAGGATAGTTTTATGTTTGTATAAGTCTCAGTTTGTTGTTTTCTCATGTTGGAGATCCATAGAAAATAATATTTCAAGAGAGAGAGAGAGAGAGAGAGAAATAGAGGGGGTTATTTATAACATTTAACTCCCCCCTGCCACTATCAAATGATTTTACCCCAGTTGGTAGTTAAACATGGTCTACTCTATCTTTACTGCACAGCAGTTCAATCTAGATCAGGTCCAGAAAAAATAATCTGTTATTACTGGCATCACTGGAGGAAGCTTAAACCATACATTGTTGATATAAGATAGTTCTGCCATGCTCTGATTCACGTAAAAATATTTCATACATCATCACAACGTCACTTCTTAATTCGAACCAGCAGAGTTTAAAGAAATCACTATGAAAATAAAATGTAGTCTAGCTAAACAAGACAAGGCTCTTTAGCTTAGCGTCCAAGTCTTTAAATCCATACTGATTAAATACTAGTCAATACAGTACCCTGAATTAAATCCAATTTGCATATTGTGCGGTACAGAACAGATTCGATTCTTTGATAGCTTTAGCTAAATATGTTTTCACTTGCACCGACTGGCCGCCTAAATTTGGTACCGATATTTACTAGAGGATACGCACTTAACAAGATTAGGGCAAACATAAAAAACTATGACACTGGATTAAAGAGTTCTAGTCACAAATTATTAAAATATAATTAAGCGGTTATGCCTTGGAAGTAATCCTATTATTAGAAACAATTATTAATTCAATTAAACTTATATTTTTAGTTAGAACACCTTTCTTACAATAAATACACTCAAGTTATTTTACAATACTTACTGTTTTCAAAAGCTTACTGGCCTTGACCCGGGAAGGCCTGAAACTAGCAAGTGAACAGAATTTTGTTTTCAATATCTATAATCTGATCTATAATATCTTTGATTTTCCATTACGAAACTCGCTGGAATTTTATAATTATGTTTAGCAAAGAGAATTATCAAACTCATTAACAACTCGTGGTAAAGTAAAAAGAAATACATGTTTCAAACAGTGTCTGTAAACATTGATTTTCGAAGTTTTTTACATTTGTGCTATAAACGTAATTTGAAAATACGACTGTTTGAAGTCATTTCATAAGTAATTTACAAAATTTAGATCCTCGCACTCGTGTCTGTATACACTGGTATTGCAGAATGGTCACTTAAATTGTACTACTCAAATTGCTTATAAATATACCATAAACTTGAGAGCAAGTTGAAGTACATTTAGTCAGAAATTCATTGGTTTTAATCGAAAGTCGATTTGTATAATGGTTCATAAATAGTAACGTGGTTTTAGTTCGAATGGAATGTAGGGGGGGGGGGGCGTTATTTCTAGTTGCTTATTCAAAAATAGACACAATCAAGATGGTACACAGTTTTATGTAATATATATATTTATACATTTTACAATGGACACTATTTACAAAATTACATTCTTTGTGTCTCTATCAGGAACTCCGACGTCTTATGGTGTATCTTCCTTTCTGTAACTGACTTATCGTTATTCTTAACTTGCTGTTGTCATTTGTCTTTTTTATACAGATCTGAAACGAAAGGTAAATTAACGTACTAATAGGAAACGATGGAAATTTGCATTGCTGTGGAATGGAATGTTGCGAAAGTACAAATAACCCTAATCCAATTCCCGACGTAATCAGGGTACATGTGTAAATCTTTGGGTTGAAGCTGATGCTATAATGGCTCTGTTATGCATGGCAGTAAAAACAGGTGTCGAAACACAACGGTGTATTTGCATGAATTCACCGCCAAAAGTTGCAACAAGTCTGTTGGCATCTTGCGACGGACTTGTTAAAGTATAATTTTGTTGAAACACCACGTAAATTTACCATTCGCAACAATAAGTTTATAATCAATTTATTTTGATTGATAATAAGTTTATTTTGTGATTGTAAACTTACGTGGTGTTCCCAAAAGATTATACTTTGATCACTAATCCCAATGAAAACGTTTAAGGAACTTATAACAGACTTGTTATATACAAAGGATGTGTTAGCAAGGTTTGTTGGCGACAAGTCTCATTGTTAAAGATGATTACCAATTTCTAGTCTTTAAATTTACATCTCTTAAGAGCATAACTGCGTTGCAAGTTGCAAAAAAAGAATTGCACCATGTGACACGGCAATAAGTAAGAAAAACTTGCTGGTTTGTTACAGAGGTTTTCTTACTTACCTCGCTTGATCCGATTGCATGAATAATTCCACTAAAACAAGACAAACCAGTCAGGAAAAAATAAGAAATCGAAGTAAACCACAAGACAGAACTATTTGTACCTTATTTTGCCAGTTTCTTTCGACTCGATATACACTTGTTGGCCTCTGTGGTACCTTTAAAAGCACATTTTAAGAACAAGGACTGTCAGGCATATTTTTCGCGTAATCTTCCAAAGGTATTTTACGCAAGTTATATGATATACATATGGTTAGAAACCTTTAGAATTTTGGGCTTGTTTATTCAGCTACTTTCGTCTTTCGACTAAATTTAATTCAATTGATAGTTAAATTAGTTTCTTTACTATAATAAGATGAAAATAACTAACCATCGTCGGTCGTAGAATAATTTACCGTCCTCCACTCGGATTTCATAATGTGCGGACGTTGCCAATGCATCTGAAACCTGACTGCCTGGGAGCATTGAGCAGAATAATCGAGATAAACAATTTACCCATAGGGCTAGAATTTATCAATTTTGCACAAAATGTACATGTTTTTATAAGCAACTTTGTTTCTTACTGTGGTTAGTGCTCTGGTTGCTGTTGTTTGAACTCTTGTTAACTTTCGAACCGTTTTTCTGCGATAAGAAACAGAGCATTCACAGAGTAAATTCAGCAAATAAAGAAAGTATGAAAACAATTTTTTAGCAGCATTCCATTTACCTCTGAGGTAACGCTGTGTAATTTGTTCATGGCTTTCAAATCCTCCAACATTTCAGTTTCATCAAGAAGCACATTGATTTGAAGTGAAAAAGGTTAAGAAAAACACTCAATGGGGCTTTTATAGCGGACTTCGTTACCTTTTTTTCTGTACAATTGCACGTTGTTGCTTTTTTTGTTTGATTTTCGCCTAAACGCTATTTGCCATGATTCGTCACTAAGCAAATGTCCGAAACAAAAACCCCGCTGCAAAAATACCGCCTTTGAATATTTCCAAGAAAGTGACGACGTCTGTTAGAACACTTGCCGAGTAAAGAAAATGGCTGCAAAACGGCTGGCAAATCATGTAAGTGTTTTTATATATATATAAGCTTTTAAGGAGGCTCTGGGTGGAGAGCGTTTGCCCAAGACGGTGCTGCTGTAAGCACGTTATTTAAATGAAGGAAATTGTGAGGAAATGTTACTTATGAAGTGGAAAGACTTTCCTACAAACATGCTTAGTTTTTTTTCAGTGAAAAAGGATATCTGGTGAATTCTTTCGTCTTTTTTCCGGAGCAGGGGGTGGGTCGTTTGGACGTCTTCTTAACTTTCTTGTGACCGCAGGCTTACTTTCTAAGATATCTGAAATACAAGGTTTGTACTGGTCAGAAAAATTGGGCTGTTCCCCAAAGTATCCATATCTCATCCACAGATGAAATAAAAAATACCCCCCTTGCTCTTCTTGGGAAATCTTACAGAAATGTAAGACATTATTTACGCAATTCCCCTCCTCGTCTCTGGATGGCAGAAATTTTTGTTATGCTGGTAAGGTTTTGGAACAACCCCATTTCTAGGGTGGGCATATATATTAGGAAATTCAAAGACTAAAGGATGGAAGATAAATGTCCAATGATGGGCCACCACAGAATTGAAAATATTTGCTTTCATAAAAGTAGGTGATTCCTACCATTTGTAAGCTCCATTGATAATTTTTCCAACTCTAAACTCTTTTTCTTTTCATCCAGTTGTTGCAAGAGTGTTTCCTTAAGTTCTACCTTCTTATTCTAGAGATAATCAATCAATAATAGCGAATTGATCCATCAATAATAGGTAATTGACCCATCAATAATAGATAATTGATCAATTATGAACAAATTAGGCGTCTAATAACATTGGTAAAATAATGAATTATTCCATGTCACAACCTCAAACTCAATCTTTGCAGTTTTCTTCTCATTTTCACATTCTTTCTTTATCATCTCAATCTATAAAAAAATAGTTTAAAATCAACCAAATTATGCCCTAAATAAATGCTTCAGTGTAGCCTATTATGATCATAACATTCAAAACTTACTTCATACATCCTGCAAACCTCTGAAAACAAAAAATATATTGAATTAAAACAATGAGGACAATCTCAAGCATCAATTTATGTTGTGTCAATTTTATTACCTGCCAAAAATAATCTGTCATCTCTTTCTTTTTCCAATTGATTCAATCTCTTTAAGTAATCCACCTGACTTCCTATTATACAACAAAAACGGTCCAGAAACAATAACCCCCCCAAAACATAATAACGATTATTTTGTGTTACATTTCATGCAAATTTGCGTAGTACAGCTTTTTATAGCTTTGATGGCTGTAAAATTACAGTTCAGTATGGGGGTCAACAGGGCTCCTTTTTTGAAACCAAAAGGAAATTTCAGTTTTGACAAATGGAAACACAATTTGCAAACACAAACTTCTTTCGTGAATTTTACACAATTTGCAACAAAATTTGTGGTCATATTTCTTTATTGTGCCTATCTTTTTGATAAGAAGTGCCATAAGAGTTTAAAATATCCAATCTTATAGTGTTGCATACATATGAAAGAGATCAAGGAAATCAACCTTTAACTTAATGTAAATTACTTGGCAAAACATCATTTGCAACATGGATTTTGCATTCACAAATTTGAGCATTAAATCACATAAAGAAAATTGCAAATAGTGACCTGCTGATTGAAATTCTGGCTGATTAGGCATTTGTTTTGTGATTAGCTAAGACAGTGTTGTTTCATGCAAGCTGATTTCTTGCACTGGGGTTCGTTGTATGGAAGGTGAATGGTGCCATTCAGCGGTAGCGATTTTTTTAACTAAAAACATTTCATAACTGGTAAAACTCATATTAATGTCACTTTTTATCTCTTGTGCGTACAGTATCCTTACAGTTATTGCTTTTTATGCCCTTCTGCAGCAGTTGAAAAAATCACTATCCAACGGATAGCACTATCTCCAATCTTTCATACAACTGGAGCCTGTGGTTGATCTCTTCTGTGCTTTAAGGATTTTTCTCTGGGTATTCTGGTCTTTCTCTTTCTGGATGGGGTGGGTGAAGGGGTGGGGGGGGGGGTGTTGTTGGCTACATGCTGGCATAATTTCTTACCATTATTTAACTCTTGAAGCTGTCTCTTGTACTTGCTTAATTTTTCTTGATAAACCCTTTGTAAAGACAGCATTATCACGATCAGAACATCGGCTAAAATCAAAGAACCACAAAAAAAGACTTACTGTTCTTTTAGTTCACTGAATTCTTCCTCCAGTTTTGCCATGTCTGTTTCACTTGCATCTTCTGTATCTGAAATTTTGGTTTATAATGCAGGAATTTAAAAATTTATTCTTATAAGAGATACTTCTACTTGTATTAAAATTCCTAATCCACACGAAAACATAGGATTTGTTAGTATCAGGCAGGTCGGACTTCTTTAGGATGTTAGTACTAAGTTGGAATGTTCAATTACAATTATATAAGGTAGTGAATGAGTCTATGTGATTTTGACCGCCCTAATGGCTCTGGAAATGTCAGTTCGAGACCTTATTTCTCATTTTTTACTTAATCACAAAACATCCATGGGTAAAAATGTAGGGATGGTTCTGAAATAGAATTGAAACACTGAGCGTCTTTGTTAAGTCATCACGAAAATACTTCGTGCACTTAAATTAGATAAGACTCACTACCAATACCAGTTGGCTCAAAAGCTCAATTGGTAGAGCGGCAGTCTAGAAACCCGAAGATGCGCGTTCGAATCCCGCACGAGACAACAAATTTTTCATTGTTCTCTGCAGTGTCAGATTAATATGAATCCAGAAATGTAGAATGACAAGAAATCTAGAGCCTCACAACTCGTCATAACGGTCATATATATAGATAAAATACGGATTTTTTTTTCCATAAAAGACTTTACTATACAGATTAGCTTCACATTTTCATGATATTAGAGTCCTCTTGCTCTCAAGTACACCTCACATCAGGGGGGCGAAGAAGTAAGATTTTAATATGTTTGAGTGCTAGACCAAGTTCTATCAACTTTTAGGTCATTTATGACCCCTAATCTATTACATTCCGTGTATTTTACACTATAATTTGCTCAACAAATTAACAAGGCGCATAAAAACCTTCATCAGATTCGGCCATTTGGAAAAATCCACATTCCTCTTCGCTGGAAAGTTCCGAATTATTCTCATCGCTGTCAAAAGTGGTGGCCATCTTGTTTTGCTGTTTGGCACGTTTTGCGCATGCTCTTTTTCCTTTCGCCTCTTCGGCGAAAGTCTGAAAGAGAAATGAAATTTTGGTCAAATTTGTGCAATAAATGACCATTTTCGGACTACTCGCATATGGAAAAGACCTGACCAATAAAAAAGTTATTATTAAGGTATTTACTAAGTATTGGATTTTAAAAAGGTCGATTAAATAGAATAAAGTAACGAAAAACTATACTTTTACAATTACTGAGAATAACGGATGTTCATGTTTTTGATAACTTCCGGTTTCATTTGCCGGAAGTAAGGAAGCCTCATGCGTTCAAAATTGCACGAAGGTCGACAACATCAAAAAGCTTTTGAAATTGTTATACGTTATAACTTTTAACTTCTATATGTATTATGGAGCTTTTGTTATGGTGCTATTGCTAGGCATAAAGCTTTGTTAATGTTGCTAAACCGAAAAATCCTTACAGGTTTTTTAAATATAAGTTGTTCTGTAACTTTGAGATACATATCTTCCAATTTAGTACATATAGAAACTAATTTGTTTGCCCTCAATTCGTACTCAAATAAATTAATAAAACGCTAATAGAGGATAATAAATCCCTCCAGCGAAATGCAAGTCCACACAACTCACGAACGATTAATATATTGCTATGTAGTATGTCAAAAATTCATACTATACCAAGAGCCGCCCTCATTTGAGTTGAGAGAAATTCTAACTATACTTTGGAGTAAAATTTCTTCCACCTTTTCAAGAGATAGATGTGAATTTAAAAGAAATATTGCTAGGATGTCCTACAAACGTAGCCGGTTTGTTTCGAAAATCTCTTCAAAAATTTAGTACATGCATTGTAATACGTTTCTGTTCAGACGTGGCAGAATTCATTGTCAACAGAGAACTTTGTTACGCAGACAATATTACTATGACAAAGCATGTGTATACATCAATATAATCTAACTTAGAAACCCAGCTGAAACAAAGTTTAAATAAACTATTTGCACGTAGCCTACATGTCAAAACATATACATTTTCACATGTTATACATAGTAAAATCACCGCAATTGTTTCCTTCAAGTTACCTTCAATCTTTTCTTGTTATCTTTACCGAGCTTTCTGCCTTTTCGTACACTCGTCTTTTGTAAAGAAGCGACGATTTTTCTTTCAGTATTTCGCTTGGGAGCCATGGCCTTGCAGTTGTCAAAATGTAGTCAAAACACAACTTGGGAAACGTTTCGTTTTAATATTTCACGCCTTTAGAAATTCAAAGATTGTCTTAGACAAGATCGAATATATACATATGTATCTTCTACTATTTTTAGTGACTATAGAAAATTAACACTTTATTTGGGGCACAGTTCATTCATCGTGCTTCTAATTTACAAATTTTGTCTAAATTGCAACTTTACAAATTGTGCAACTGTCTCACTTCCACCACATGAGCAACAGAGAATGACCTTTGTTGTGATTGGTTCATTTTTGACGTTTTAGAAATCCTAAAATAAATAGGAAGTCACGGGACAATTTTTTCCTCCATTTGTTAAAGGTGGCTGTGTGCGGTTTGAAGATTTTTTCCACGATTTTTTGATAGCACTTACTATAAGCAACCGAGTTTCATTATTTTTCAAAGTCTATTCACATCACTTTACATGTATCACTTGTAATCAAAATTATATTTCAGTGCCTTTATACTGTTTTTAATTTGACTATTCACCATGTCATGGAATTAAAACCCATTGCCTTGACTTGTTTGTGCTCTAACGCTTTTTTTTGCTTGAACAATTTGACCTTCATTTTACTACATTACAACAGGTCAAAATCAAAATTTATTTTCAAAATTGACACAAACGAACGTCTACTCTTATAAGCGCCCCTATGTGAACATCCAGTTACAAAAGCCAGCGGAGTTGCTTTCAAATTTAAAAACATTCCAGAAATATTCATACAGTCTGCATTACGCTCGATTTTTTAGGGATTATTCACGAGATTTTAACAAAAATGGTGAGTTTTTAACATTATAAGCTACTTTAATGTTTTCGAAGAGGGGATGGACGAAAAAAAACATGATTAATGACAAAAAACTACATATTTCGATAGCATCGCATCACGTGATGCTTTGTATATATAGTTTCAATTCTAATGTTTATATCTGATACATTTGACAGTTGGTCTTAGTACTTGGTGATCTACATATACCTCACAGGAAAAATACGCTCCCAATGAAGTTCAAAAAGTTGTTGGTAGGTTTAAAAGTACAATGTACATGATGTTGGGATAAATTGGCTACAATACAATGGGTTCAGGTTAAGTACTTCATGTTGTGCAGTTGTTGTGGATCCTCGCCACGCCCTATTTAGGAATGAAGCAATGCAAATAAGGTGCTGTTACACTATGCCACTTGTCTCGCGACAAATTTAGTTTAAAATTTAGAGTTTGATGAGGCGTGTTACACGGTGCAACGTTTCTTACAGCTTGTCTCACAATCCCAGCAGAGGCTGGGATCTATTTTTTAATAGCGAGTTTTTATTGGCTGCTCTGCCAAAATATTGTGACACAAGTTGCAAGAGGGATGTTACACTGTGCAATGGTTAGAAAATGCGTTGCAACAATTATTGCAAAAAGTAAAGCCTGATTCTGCTTCGTGCAATGCATCTTGCATCAAATTGTGAGGCAAGTTACATGTTTCAATTTCACTTGCAACCTGTGTCACAGTATAGGGAATGGACAGTAGGGCCACTCAGCAGTGCAACACGGTGCCCTATCATTATGCAGTTTACTGGCTGCCACCAGCCAGTTCAGCGTTCTTATTGGCCAGAAAATGCAATTGATTGGCTACCATAATAGTAATGAGATGCGTAATGTGATATGCGTGGACACACAAACTTCAATTGAGTGGCTCTACTGTCTATTGCCTATACTGTGCCTGCATGGCAACAAAATTGTGAGACCTGGTGTACACTGCCTATAATGTGCCCATCTACAACATATGAAATCACATAAAATACCCAAGCTAGCTTTATATCACACAGGCATGCCTAATTATTGTGGTGCATAGACCTTATGCATAAATCGTGATTTGGACCGTGTGTCTTAGGAAACGAGAATTTACGCATTATTATTGGCTGCTCCTTGCAAACAGTGACCAATAACAATGCGTAAATTCCTGTTAATAGGATTCACGGTCCGGATCACGATTTATGCACAAGGTCTATAGATCCAGCACAGTCACAGATCCACACCTAGCATTGTGCAATGAAGTAGCTACTCAAGTCAGTTAAAAGCACTCTGTTGTGCAATACAAGCTTTGCAAAATGCAATTTGTGTATTTGCCAAGTAGTGTATACTAAAAAAATCAAATTGAAGAAACTAAATTGTTTATATATTCCATAGGTACCTGGTAAAATTCAGCACATCCTATGCACAGGGAACCTATGCGCAAAGGAAACATTTGATTATTTAAAGACGCTAGCTGGTGACGTCCATGTTGTGAGAGGAGATTTTGATGAGGTTTATAAAGTTATTTACCAAGTTGTAATTCCTAATAGATTGATTGGTTTAATATATGTTGGTTTCTTATTTTAGAACTTAACTTATCCTGAGCAAAAGGTGGTTACAGTTGGGCAATTTAAGATTGGTATTTGTCACGGCCATCAAGTAGTTCCATGGGGTGACCCTGAAAGTCTCGCCATGGTAGGTATAATTGCATAAGATATCTCAGTTGTGGTGGACTGATGTAGGTAGTATTCTACAATAAGCTGTCGTATTTTGTGTCTGAACTACCTGAAAAAGATATCTCAAACGTGGTGGTGTAGTGTAGGTAGTATTCTACAATAAGCTGTCGTTATTTGTGTCTGAACTACACCTGAAAAGATATCTCAAACATGGTGGTCTAGTGTAGGTAGTATTCTACAATAAGCTGTCGTGGTTTGTGTCTGAACTACACCTGAAAAAGATATCTCAAACGTGGTGGTCTAGTGTAGGCAGCATTCTACGATAAGCTGTCATTATTTGTGTCCGAACTACCTGAAAAAGATATCTGAAACGTGGTGGTCTAGTGTAGGCAGCATTCTACAATAAGCTGTCGTGGTGTGTCTGAACTACCTGAAAAGATATCTCAAAGATTGTGGTCCAGTGTGGGTATTCTACAATAAGCTGTAGTGGTTACAAAAACCGAATTGTGAATGGCTTTTTGTTTTTAGGTTCAAAGACAACTTGATGTGGATATTCTTATTTTTGGTCACACGCATAAAGTAAGCAAATATACGCATATTTTTGTGTATAAAATTCAAACTTACAGGAGGCATTAATGTTTTCATGTAGTTTGAAGCGTACGAACACGAAGGAAAATTTTATATCAACCCAGGATCAGGCACAGGCGCTTATAATGCTTTACTAAGGTATTTATACTTCATTCTAAAGCTCATTAATTATTCATGAACGAAATTCAAAAGAAATACATGTTTAATTAGAGTTTTGAAATTGTTTCAAACTACTAGTAGTTTGAAATTTTTCAAGGTACTAGTACTTTGAACCAGGGTTGCCAGATCACTGCATTTTTGAGGCCAAATCTTCAACAATGCTCTTTGTTTTTCTTTGTACTTCCCTTTTGTTTTCTTTGTTTACTTGACTACACTAATGACGATTTGGCCTCAAAAATGCAGTGATCTGGCAACCCTGCTTTGAACTTGCAAAATTGCATAATTGATGAGTTTGAGAAGTCAGTTCAAATACGCGACAGAGGACTTTACCAGGATTTCAAGTACTCAGAGTCCGTTCCAGTCTTCGGCTTCGCCTTGGACTGGAACGAAGTCCTCGTACTTGAAATCCTGGTAAAGTCCTCTGTCTCATATTTGAACTATTACTTCAAAAATCATTAATTATTCGTAAACTAATTAACCAATATCCAGTGCCAAATAAGTCACGTGCATGCCTCTTTATACCTGCTAGAGAACCACTTCATTACCCAATAATACAAAAGATGATTGTCGTGCAAATTATATAAAGATTTTTATATAGAGGTTTTTTTTAAAGATTTTTATATAAAGATTTGGCTTTATTATGCGAATGTTTTTGAAGCCATTTAAAACACTCGCATGACGTGTTTTATTAGGTATACAAAGCCACTCGCACTTCTCGCTCGTGTCTTTATACCTGATAAAACACTCCTGCTCGTGTTTTAAATAGTGCAAAGAAATATACCTTAAGTTTGAAATATGGCTAAACAACATGTCTTATAGGAAAGTCACCCCATCATTCGTACTCATGGATATCCAAGCTTCGACAGTCGTAACATATGTCTATCAACTGGTTGACGATGAAGTAAAGGTTGAAAGAATTGAATACAAAAAGTAATTTGATCTAAACTACACAAACGACACAGAAATAGTGAATGATTGAAGAAAAACATTGACTTGCCGTAAACATAATGTTGAATTAGGTAGCACACTCGTAGCAAAGATGGAGAAGTTAGAAGACTTTATTTATGACTCAAAATAAAGTCTTGTATCTCAGTCTATCTAGCATATGATTTGACCTTGTGGCCATAAATACATAAAATAGAAAGCAATGGCATTAATTTTCCGCTGTGAATAGCTGCTGGTTGAAGGCAACCATCAGTATAAACGAGCAAATAGTTTGTATACGTGCATTGGTAATTATCATTGTCCTAGTTTGAGCTTGTAATAAAAAAAGTAATTCTGTACACGAAAGTTATCAAGTGAATAAAATTTTGTACCATACACACCAATTTTGTTGCTGGTGAACAGTGTGAAAAGTTTCAAGTATCTAGGATCACTGATAAACAATAAAGGAGGATGTGAAAAGGAGTTACAGGCAAGAGCGAGTGCTAGTTGGATGAAATGGAGGGATGTGAAGACAATCTTGAATGACAAAAGGATGCCCATGAGATTAAAAGAAAAGATATACACTACAATGGTCAGGCCGGTGATGGCGTATGGTCCAGAGTGCTGGGGATTAAAGAAGAAGGATGAAAGAAAGTTAAATACAACAGAGATGAGAATGTTAAGAATGATGCTGGGTGTGACCTTAAAGGACAAGCTAAGAAATGAGGAAGTCAGGAGGACAACAGTGACAACTAGCGTTGTAACAATTGTTGAACGAAGTAAACTCCGTCAGTATGGTCATTTCCTGAGAAAGGATAAGGAGGAAGTAGTACGGCAGGTGTGGGAAGAGCCGATTAAGGAAAAAAAAGAAGTAGAGGACGACAGCTAAAGAGATGGATTGAGAGAGAGATTGGAGGAGCTAGGTCTTAAGGAACAAGATGCCCAGGACAGGCAAAAATAGAGAAGAGAGATCGTGGCCACCGACCCCCAATTAGGTGATAAGGTGTAGGCGAAGAAGTGTGGTAGACAAAACCAGCTATTATTACACTTTATACTTCTAGTTACATAATGGTACCCAGCATATGCACCCCTCGTTTCACTGTTTTTTAACATCTTCCACCAATTGGTACTGTGCAAGCATTTCTTTCACGGGAAAACATTAATAAAAACCAATCGTATGTGCATGTGGACATCTCCTTACAGCTTAAATTTTGCGCAGATTTTAAGTTAGCTGTCTAATTTTGGGTACACATAAGGTATGGATTCTTTCCGCTCACCTGAAACGATATAAACAAACTTCGACGTTTGGAGGAAAGGCTCCTCGTTGAAAAGTTAGTTCTGTTTTAGCGTTTCAAGTAGTGAAAGATCTCTCGTGCATATACTTGGTACTTTTCACTGCACTTCCATCCTCATCCCCAGGCCCAAGCTCCGTAGATTGGGCCTGGGAACGAGGATGCTGCACTACATTCACTGGCAACGTACCCAGTTCCAATATTAGTAGCACTCTGTGGTTCTTCGAGCGTCAGCATTCACACCCTGTCAGTAGAAAATCATTACAACAATTTTCAACTTTTCACGCCAGTAACTTCCAAAAGTCTAACGCTCAGCGTTCGTACGAATACAACGACTTTATCGTACTTCTAACTAAACCTATCTAACTCCGCTAGCGTCGCATGAACATGGTCTTATAAACGTATCAGCTTGCACAAGCATAGTGTAATTATTGCCTCACAGTATCGTTCCTAGACGAGTTTTTCTCACGCTTTCGAAGTACAGCATCGTACTCAGCTCTGTTGTTTTTGGAATGGGAGTGATGCCATTCTGACCATTTTGGATCAGTCAACTGCGATAGCAATTTTCGTTCTTGAAACTGACCAAATTTTCTCTCGATTTCATCGTTGATTAACACTGCAATAAAGACAAAACGTATCATCAGTACCAGCTGTACACATATAATGTAACTGGTAAAATATCTCTTCTCACCTTTTTTGCTAAATTTCACAGTAAACTTTGCTTTTCCTGGTAAAAAACGCAACAAATGAGCCGGTCATGAATGCACGTTGCGAGCCGTAAAGACTGTTTAAGATTGTAAGCAATTCTATATTAAAAACGACAACAAACTTCCAACCTTTTAGAGTCTCTAGTAACTTAACCACTCTGTAATGTCCCATTCCTTTTGTGTTCTACAGTGGAAATTTTTCGTAAATATAAATCGCCACAACATAACTTTGTTGCAATTTTTTAGTTGATATATTTGACAATTTGCCTTTACAGGCCAAACGAAGATAACATTTTTGGTGCAACGTGAAACTAATTACCAAACGACCAAAACATGAATAACTGCTGCACCAAAACTTGACCGAAGTAAATAATCTGCAGTACAGACCAGGACTTCTACGATCAATTTGACCGGGACTTTTAACAAGTACCAGATATTAAACAATTCATCATATATCTACCAAACATTTATCCTTTACCTTGTCATTTATAGCCAGTAGCACATCGCCTGCTTGTAAACCACAGCTGAAAAATAAATTCAGGAGCGAATTCTTTAATCTTGGCTGCGAATTTTAATTATACCAAGCTTATATACAACGGCAAGACAATCAGTCGGTCAAGAAATGAAATTAGTGCGGGCAAAGAGAGCTACAAAATCTAATTTTCTTACGCAACTAACACGGAAACCTCTGGTGAGCTCTGCAATGTAACTTAAAAATAACTCACCTCTCTGCTGGTCCGCCTTCAACGACAGACGAGATAAAAGGCGGGAAATAATAATGATACTTGACGTATTCCGTGTTTTCGCTACTTCTCATTTCACCTCCTTTGAGAGAAAACCCAAATCCTTTCTCGTCCTAGAAATATTGAAGCATCAGAGTTTTCAAGCTACAGTTTGTATGACAGTTTTCTCACCTTACTAAAGATGCACTTCTCAAATGAGAACAAAGAACGGAATAAAAGTTAATTTAGACATGAGGATCGACTTAAAAATAAGAGAAAACATAAAAAAACCCCCAACTAGATTCAGGTTAAGCTCTACTATCATACTCTCTTCAGCTTACATCATTTCTCATCAGCTTACGTCAACTCAAATCCTTGTTTGAACTTGGCTAAGTTGTCGCTTGTTAACTCACCCAAATCAACCATTAATCACTTTAACATAAGCCCATCTGGAGCTCACAAACCTTTTCTATTTCGACAACCCTCATTCCTTCCGGCAGCAAACCCAGATTTATCTCATCTTCTGATTCGTACCCATCATAATCCAGCGGGAACTTTTCTCTCTTCAACTCATTCAAATACCTCTCTTTCAAAAGGTTTTGACAAGCCTGGAAAAGTTCAGAATAAACAGTATGTACCGCAATTGGCTTGAACGTTTTTTGATGAAAACTAACAAAACCTACAGATAACAGATTACACTTACATTTTTCTCTGCTTGCAACTGTGAATCTCCTTTTCCTAGGAATAAAAATTCTTCGTGAAAAATTCGTGAAATTTAAAAAAAACATATTTATTTTCACCAACTGGAATTTGCACAGATAGTTGCAATACCTTTGGAAATCATTTCATCTTCACGGAAAATACCAACTTCGTATTTATCTGCATCATCACCGTAAACGTCCCGTCTGGAATGTTTTTTCAAAATTCTGTAGTGAAAGGAATGGCAATTTTTTTAATCTGGAAGTAAGAAGGTATGGACAAACTTTACACGCAAAATGATGATAGATTAGAGTTGGTATTTAATCTTACTTTGCACTCAAACTCATTCCGTGTTTTAGCTTCTGCAGCATAAACTTTGGATGTTCCAGTTGACAAATTTCTTTAATCTGTTCCTCCGTCAGGTCTGGTACAATATGTTTCTCTATAAACTCGCGTGCCAAAGCAGGAGGCTGCAAAAATTTTTAAACAAATTAAGAAAACTTGAGATTAGGTTGTAACTAGCTGAAGGTAATAACCATACCATGCCACATCACACCACACCATGCCACATTACACCAGTACCATACCATACTATACCATACTATACCATACCATACCATACCATACCATACCATACCATACCATACCATACCATACCATACCATACCATACCATACCATACCATACCATACCATACCATACCATACCATACCATACCATACCATACCATACCATACCAGTACCACAACATACCACATGACACCACAGCACAGCACATCACACCAGACAACATCACACCACATACCATACCACACCAATAACCATTGACACCATACCACACCAATAACCATTGACACCATACCTCGTACATATAAACTGAGCCTATAACAGCCAGCAATGCCTCTGCAATTATTTGACCACATACTTTATCCTGCAAATGACAAATAAATATTTAGTATAATAGTTGGTACCAACAGCTGGGACATCTGAACTCAGCAAATAAAAAATGTTCAAAAAACCTTCGAAAATATTAGATCATGTAATCCCAAGTCCCTTCCACATTTTTCAAGCAAGTCCTCGTGCAGCAAACCGTTTTGCAGGTCCCTAAATAAAACATTGGAACACATGTCCAGTGTCACATATTATTAGGTCAGATATGCCATACAAGGTCACATATTACAGGGTAATTTCTCTTAGATTCTTCAGTCAGGTATTTACCACAATTGTTCTGTAGTTAACTCTGGGTATTTGAAATAAAGGAGTTCTGTTATGAAACTCGATGCTGTTTGATGACCTAAATAATTATAAATTAAAGCATAATCATTATCTATGAAGTCGCCATTGGCTGTGATGGGCACCTTAAATTTCAAATTCTTTTAAAACTAGGGTTATTCTAGCTAGGGGGCATGTTGCAAAATGATAGTTTAGAGTTGCCTAGTATACTAAATGCTTCTGCTTTTCTGCAGGTTGGCTAGACCATTAAATATAAATTATATCACTAAAACCCACTGGACTTTCTCCACAGACACATGTTCAACTCACCCAAATATACAAGCCGTTCATTGTGGTCGAATGACGCACCCAATTGGAATGCATCATCTTTGTCTGACATTACATATGACTTGTGTGTAAGAGCATTTATCAAGACTTCGTCACTCGACAATGACCAATTTATTTTCTCTGCAAATCTAACCAAGGCATCTTTTGATACTGGAATGATGTAAATAAGAACAGAAGATAAGACGTGTCATATGCCAGTTGATTTTTAAAACTTCAGCTTGAAGTAAACATATTGCCCATACCTTGAAAACTGTTATGGGATTGTGTCTATAGAATTATGAAAAAAATTGGTTGAGATCTAGAGTATGGGCCGTTGGGATGGTAGGAGGTTACTAAGGGCAACTGCATGGTTAGAATGACATCATTTTGGTCAGCCATAGAGAGTTGGTCATCAAAAAGGTAATGTATTAGAGATATCAATAGTCACTGTGTTTGGACTGGGGATCACAATAGGAGTACCCAGGGGAAAGAATTGCCCAGGGGAGGAACTTTCATGGGTGGAGGAGGAACTTACATGGGCAGAGGAGGAAGGGGTTAGCCTGGAGACATGGGCTTGCCTGATGTAGAAGTGTGCTTGCCTGTGGGGTTGGGTAGGGGCTTTCCATGGGAGTGAACTGGGGTAATGATGGGGAGTGACAAGGGGAGTTGTGGGGGGGGGGAGTGAGGAATGGCTGAGAAAAGGGGGGGGGGGGGAAGTTGGCAGGTTGGAGTGTGGAAGTTGTTGATTGGAAAAGAGAGTGGGACGTTGATGGCTGTGAGGGGGGGTAAAAAGATGGTGGGTGGGAGTGTTAATGGATGGGAGTGGGGGGGGGGGAGTTGCTGGGTTGGGAGGGGGAGTTGGGATGTTTGTCAGTGGGTGAGCTGGGGTAGGATATATTATCTCACAGGGTTCAACAATTATATAAACATGGAGATTCACCAAAAGAACTTTTTGCATGGTTCTTAACATTATTTTAAACTTAAACATTATTCTACACAATCAATTCTTACCTGACTATATCTTGCAGTGCACATCGAAAATGGACGAGAAACAAACTTAGCATTTAAAAGCATTCTTTCTCTTGCTGGAAACTTGTCCTCGCACACCACACCGCACAAACAACGCAAATGTGTGAAGCTCTGTCGCCATCCTGAACTAAACCTCACTCCTAAATCTTGTAAAAACTTTCCTTTTCGCATAATTTTTGTCGCCATCATATTCTATATAAACTTCCAACCATTACTCCGATCTTTACTCTTGCTAAAAGATTTTACGAAAATAAATTTTGATCATTTTGTTGAAACGACAGCCAAGAATTCTTACGATATCAGCATGGAATTTAAAATTGGGAATAAAACACGAGGCCATTGTCAGGGGGGTGTAAACCATAGAAAATTGAGCTCAATCAACGTCATGAATATTGCAATTTGCAAAATACTTGACAATTTTTAGGACATGAAGGATTGACCGTAAAACTTTAAGGAACATTAAAGTTTTTGTCTCTTTCAGGTAATTTTACCTCGTTGTATTCGAATATTTTATCTAAGTCAATTTTTTGTCAATTAATTATTGTCATCCCACCCCCCGGTTTGCACACCGCTGTACTAACATACGTTCTTTTCTGAATAAATTTCGAAGCAACATGTCTGCTGAAAAACCACGAGCTATTTCATGCTAATGTAAACGATATTTCAAAGCAGAAATGGATCAAAGTCCTTCACAAGTACCTTCAATATCCGAAGAAGAAGAATTTCTACCGGATCATGATAACGTGGCCTCGTTTACTCAAAAATGTTTTGCAAAGCTTGTGAACGCAACGCAGAAAGCGCACGGATTGCCCAATACGGGTGATGATTTTGAATTTTATAGCAGTTTTCCAGATTTCAGCGAGTTCTGTAAGACGCAAGGGGGAAGAGTATTAAATGATGTTGCGAAATTGTTAAAGTTTCGTCATGTCAGTTGTGGTTGGCCTTCTGAAATGGACTATGAACACAGGTAAGTCATTTTTTGGCTAATCCATTAATGGGGGGTGATCAATAGGTAACATTCCAAGTGTAATTGTAGTCCAGTGATCTAATCCCATGACAATCTGAAGTTTAAGCTCTATTTAAACATTGTGATACTTGATTCTTACAGTATGGACACCGATGAAATATTTGAGTCTCTTGTTGAGGCTAATGACACTTTACTTGAACACATTGATTCGTGCTTGGACGAAGCGTCTGGTTTAAAGAAGAACAGAAAACCCATCCTCCCACAATCTATGCAACAAGGTACGCCTGTTGTCTCAAGCTGGAACAAGAGTGGTCAACAAACAAACGCCGACAAAGTACGCTTCCTGCATGCCAAGAACATTTTAAGACCGCAACTTAAATTCAAGGAAAAACCAGATAATAGTAACGTTCCTTTTGTTCCGATCATAAAAGAAAAGCCGAACGCATTGAAGCCTTTGGAAGACCAAATCAATTCTAAGGTTGCTGACGATCCCAATGTCCCTTTGGCCTTGGCAAATTTTATCCATGAGCAGCGTGTAGGCACATCATGTACTCACCCACATCCTTATAAGTTTGAACTGGACGACTTTGAACCATCGGTGGAGGACATGAAATCTGGACAAGAAACCATGTACAAGTCCCTAGAAGAGACAGAACTTATCTTCGTTAACACTAACGAGAACCTTTCGCAGTTGTTAGAGTCGTTAAGGAATGTTGATGTGTTTGCAGTTGATTTGGAACATCATTCATTCAGGTCGTTTCTAGGAATCACCTGCCTTATGCAGATTTCCACTCATGAGCATGATTATCTGGTTGATACTCTTGAGTTGCGCAGCGAGTTACCTCTACTTAATGAAGTATTCACAGATCCAAAGATCTTAAAGGTACGTAATGTGTTAATTAAGGCTCTATTCCACTTATCGCAGAATAATCAAACAAGTTGGTATTTGCGATAAGTGGAAGAGCCTTAAATTTAAAATGATATTTGAAATTAACATATTTTAATTAATTAATGTTGGTTTATAGGTAATGCATGGTGCTGACATGGATATCGGGTGGCTTCAGCGAGACTTTGGTATATATGTGGTCAACATGTTTGACACGGGTCAAGCCAGCCGTGTACTAGAATACCCCCGATTCTCCCTTGCTTTCTTGCTGAAGAAATTCTGTGATGTCACAGCAAACAAGCAGTATCAGCTTGCTGATTGGCGGATCCGACCTCTTCCTGCAGAAATGGTGTTGTACGCACGCGAGGATACCCACTACCTGTTGTATATCTACGAGCGACTTCGCAATGAACTTGTTGCCAAGGGAAACGAGCATAACAACCTCTTGGAATCTGTGTACAAGAGAAGCAAGGACATATGCCTTAAAGTGTATGAGAAACCCATATTCACTAGTGAATCCTATCTAAATTTGTACAACAGACAGAAGAAAGCTCTCAATCCAAATCAGTTGGAGGCATTCCGCTTGCTGTATGCATGGAGAGATCAAATTGCAAGACTCGAGGATGAAAGTTATGCGTATGTCTTACCAAATCACATGTTGTTTCAGCTTGCCGAAGTGCTCCCTAAAGAACCACAGGGAGTGCTTGCATGTTGTAACCCTGCGCCAAGCCTCGTTAGACAGAATATTAACGAGATACATCGGCTCATTGTACAAGCAAGAGAAGGTGGTGCGAAGGTGAATGCTCCAGTTGTAAATGTTCAGTCAGCAAGCACTCGGCAATTGCCTAGTGAAAGTGCCAAAATGGATGAACCAAGAGCAAGTACTACCAGAAAAGATAAAGGTAAATAAACATAGCATCAACTTTAGGAAGTTTTTCATGCACGGACATTGTCCGACCCATTCGTCAAATTGTCCGACGTAACGAAAAAGGCACCGGACATTCTGTCCGACCGAAGAAAATTTAACGACTTCTGTTTGTCCGACCCATGTGCATTGATGTCCGTCCCATATGTATTGATGTCTGACGAAACTTTTACTTTTTCTCATGTCTGACTTAAACTTAACACGAAATTCGCATTTATATCGGTGAAATTCAAGGTGTAAAAACAAAGTTACGGTAACAACGGCGACAAAGAACACGACGACATGGTGGAAGAAAGTTTAGAAGAAACCGAAAGTCAGAGTTTATTCTCTGACTCTGAAGATGAACTTGACTAAAAGGACCATAAATCTATTGTTGAAGTAAAACATTATTAGTACTTATAGTTATCGTACAGTGAACTATAACTTGTTTTGCAGCGCTTCTAATCGGCGTACTATTTGTTCCTACCTGCAAATATACAATTTTTGAACGTGTTATTGACCCACTTTTGTTATTGACAACCTAAGTCGACTTTCGATGTATCAATGCCTATAACTGCTCAAAATTAACTCTCAAAACGATTTTAAAATAATTGATTTTCGTGCCTTAATAAACATATGGCCATCGGACATGAAATGTCCGACCCATTTTGAAACACACTGGACACTTGGACAGACGACATGCTGTTCGATATTTTAAAGCTTGAATTGTGTATTTCTTTATCAGATCTAGATGCAAACATGAATGAAGGAGGACCTTTGACACCTTTTAAAGATTATCCGATAACAGGACCACCTGTCGATATAACCGAACCCCTGGTTAGGTTATTTCTCCGGGAAGAAAACACTACACGGGTTACCAAGGGAGAAGAAAAGGCCAAGCGTATCGAGGACTCGTTTAAAAATCCTTTCCAGAAATTTTTACCTGCCAAGAAATTCAGTGAGATTTTCATTGAAAATTCCAAGAAAGAAGACAAAACGAAAAGTTCCGAGGTCGTCACGAAAGAAGGCGAAGGTGGATCGAGAGCGTCCGACGATGACGTAGTCGAAGTGGCTCATCGATATACGAAGGCTGCTGAACGGTACACGAAAACTGAACGCTATACTAAAATGCCTGAAAGTATGGCTAATTCTACTCCACAAGAGAGCAAGAAACGAAGGCAGAAAAATACAGATGAAAGCGAGGACGAAATCGAGTCTTCAACCGCCTTACGGGTCAAAAAACACAAGAAAAAAACCAAAAAGCGAAAGAGAGTAACAAACAATGAAGAAACTGCTTTGCAAACTACCACTACTGGCGAATTTCTTGCATATGATTATAATAATGCTAGTTTAGATTTTGAGAAGGCGGAAAATGGCGAAGACGGGAAAGCAGATGTTTTTAATCCTTACAAGAAGTTGAAAGAGAAAGGGAAATCGAAGTTTAAATCGAAAGTGCACATGAAATCCGGAGAACGATCAATGACTTTTAACCAGAAATAATTTTTTCACCTTTTTATAATATTTGAGTGAAAAGTTACATACTCATTGATAACCTTGTAAATTTTTGCGTCACATCCATCAAAAAAGGGATACAAATAATGTTTTTAACTTTTTTCATTCAAAGCAATATCTAAGCGTGCACTCTAAAAATGTAGCCCAAACAAGCAATGCAGAACCATAATTTATTTTCAGTGTAAAACGTGCAAAAAATATTTAAATTTACATCAATGTTAGCAGTGGTTTTACAACATCAACTCAGTAACGGTTTAGCTCAATACTAATAACTGCCAATGAATCATGATACAGCTTAAAAATCACATGTTTCTGTTCGATAAGAAGTGCAACTGCAAGAAGTACAACCATGATCTTGTACTTGTGTTTGCTTTCAGCCAAGCACATGCTGTAACGAGTCAGTTGGGGTTAGAACCAAGGTATATTACGATTGACTATTTAGGGTGTGGTACGTACAAGTATTGAGGTCCACGCTTGTACAACACCAAGTTCTACTGCGGTTAAATAACGGATGAATGAATCGACGGTGGCCTAAAGCCAGAAGTAGCCCCAGGGCCGGATTTCGGTGAAAATGTAAAAGGGAGGTGGGGTGATTTTTAGGGGATGTGCTATTATGATCTCTCTAGGTCGAGAAAGGGTTGAAATAAAGAATACTAGTTACTTTTATAAATTTTATATACAAATGTCTACCGTTGTCTGGCAATAAGAAATGCCATTAAACAATAAACACTAATATTTGCTAAAGCAGACAGGGGAGATGCAAAAATTCTTGCGGAAGGTGTGGAAGTGATCTCAGGGGAGTTCTGCGCCTTCCCTAACCCTCCAAAAAATCCGGCCCTGGAAAACAATAGCTTGTGTACTCTGGTAAACCGATGGTCCCCACACCTTTCATTAAATGTGTATAACAGAGATGGTCGTGCTGAGAGCTTCGCAAGCATCCGCAGTGATGTGAACACATTTTCTTATATCAAGTTTGTTCAATTCTGGGGCTTTCTTCAAAGCTCCGAGACACATATCTGACACGTTAGAGCAACCAGCGAGATTCAATTCTTTGATGTGCTTGTAAAATTGTGCATCGGTGTCAAGCAAGCTGGTTAGTCCCTGATCAGTGATGAATATATTATAACTGAGATCCAAATGGGTTAAACACCCGAGATATCGCTTGATGCTCCTCAGACTTGTATCGCTGATCTCGCATCCCGCCAGGCGAAACTCGCTCAGATATCGCAGTCGACTGGTATTCTCCCCAGGCCCCGGCGGTCGTTCTCGTCGTCCGTTTGTCGAAGGCTTGAGCAAGTCCTCAACGACTTGATCTGTGATCTTTTCCGACCAACTTAAATCCAGGACTTTGAGCGGAGGACACGTGACACGTGTAAATGCGCTGACTGTTGCGAACGTGGTCGCGGCTAAAATAAGATCACGTAACCTAGGCAACCGGCCTAGGAACCACGCCAACTGTTGGTGGGTAATGTTCGTATGACTAACATCAAGGGTGAGCGGTTGTCTACGAACAACACCGTACAAAGCCGAAGCTGTAATCGGCCTCCCAGCTGATAGTTTTATGCGAGTCCAGAATCGTTTATCCATACACCATCTGTTCCACGTGCGGGACACAGCCATGCACGTGGACAGCTCTTGTTGAGTAAGATACACAAACACTTTCAACCACGTGTCACGTTTCATCACGTGCGACATGCCGCTTTCAAGTTCGAATGTTTCCGGTGGAGGGGAACTTGGACGAGGACGGATGACGTAAGTGGCCGCCACTTCCTGTGGAGGGACGAAGGGGATTGGGGAGAGTTGACGTCGCTTCTTGGCTAAGGTGGCCAGGGGGGCGCTATCCTCATCGCTACTGCCATGTCCACTGCTATCCGAATCATCGTCTGCTTCGGGCGAGGCCGATGATCCCTCGCTTTCTCTCTAAATAAACGCGAGAAAGTCATTGGTGGTTGTATTGATGGTAAACATCAACCTGGAATGATTGGGCTTTGTGATTAGCCTTTTGGAACAGAAGTCGTCATTGTTTGTGATTTCTTCTCTACAACACCAATTTCTATGGCTCATCGTCTTTCACCACGCACAAAGTCTGTTGGTGTTGGTTGGTGGCGACATAATATTTGCAACTCTCTTCATATTACATTATCTACATAACTTATTGCATCGTCTAATTATTATTATTATAAAATTATTATTATTACAAAAAACATGATTTCATACCTTCCTTTTCTGAGTTCTGTCCGCCTTGAAAAGAAAAAAAAGGCATGATTGTCAAACAAATATAATAATATAGGCAATTCGTATATTAGAGTAATTTTACTTTGACCATAAAAATAAAATATTCTCATTACGCTCTTTGTAACTGCTGCAATGGACCATTCCCCTTTTAGACAAAGTAGGAATTTGGATCAGGAGTATTCATTAATACAGGTGGAAAGAGCATCCTAAATTTCATAAAATGGTGAAGTTTGGTTGCAAAATATTATAAAATGTACAAAATACAGCCCTGTAAAATTGCAAATTCACTCTACTTTTGTATAACGCTCGGAAAAGTGTAATCACATTTCGGAATCTGACCACACTTTTCCGCGCATATTTGCAAACTTCACAGGCCTTAAAATTCCACATTTTGCAATGTTTTGCAACCAAACTTCACAATTTTACTACATTTAGGATATTCTTTTTAGCTGTACTAATAAATATTCCTAATTCAAAAGTTTGTCTACAAGGGGAATCGTCCACTGATTTATTTTTCATTCAAAAAATTAAAACGTAGTTTAACATTGTAAATTGTCCATTGATGCTTGTCGCTTTATTTACGTACAATCACAGATGCACCTAGTTTGTGCATGGTACAGAAAGGCAGTTGGAATAAATACTCACAGAGGCTAATTTTGCTGCAGCCTGAGCAGCCTATATGAAATGAAACAATACGACATCATTTAATATTAGTCCTTGATGTATTTTGAATGACGTAATGACATCTGACGTAATGACATCTGACGTATTCACCTTCAGTTCTGCTACTGATCTTCTGGCAGCTAACCGCTGACCATTAAAACGTTCACCCTGCACAAGAAAAGGAATTCTAGTAACAAAAACTACCTGAAAAAGATATCTCAAACGTGGTGGTTTAGTGTAGGTAGCATTCTACAATAAGCTGTCGTGGTTTGTGTCTGAACTACCTGAAAAAGATACCTCAAACGTGGTGGTCCAGTGTAGGTAGTATTCTACAATAAGCTGTCGTGGTTTGTGTATGAACTACCTGAAAAAGATATCTCAAACGTGGTGGTCCAGTGTAGGTAGTATTCTACAATAAGTTCACGTGGTTTGTCTCCAAACTACCTGAAAAAGATACCTCAAACGTGGTGGTCTAGTGTAGGTAGTATTCTACAATAAGCAGTCGTGGTTTGTGTCTGAACGACCTGAAAAAGATATCTCAAACATGGTGGTCCAGTATAGGTAGCATTCTACAATAAGCTGTCGTGGTGTGTCTGAACTACCTGAAAAAGATATCTCAAACGTGGTGGTCTAGCGTAGGTAGTATTCTACAATAGGCTGTCGTGGTTTGTATCTGAACTACCTGAAAAATATACTCACTATGTGCTTCTCACAACAGTCCGGACACTTCCAGCAGTTATTGAGTTCAGGGACAACACAGAAATATCCCTTTGCAGGCATGCACGTGGGGTGCACGATCTTGCCACATGATGTACACTCCATCAAGGTGTCGTCATCATCAGGACGGTTTTCTTCGCAGATTTTACACGTTGCAGTGGAAGGCAATGTCGGCTAGATACGGACATAATAAGATTTTGTCAACTAGCACAATAAGATCTAGTCAAAATTGAAAATTTGCGCTGGGAAATGGAAGTAAGATTTCCCCTTCAGAATCCTGCATACAAGCAAGAACTCTTAGTTTTTAGGCTATACAGCAAAAAATGAACAACCTGTTCTGGCGAGATGAAAACAGGATTGAACAATGTTTTGCTGCCCACATTGTTCAAGGTTGTCAACAATATTGTTCAACATTCTTACACCTAATTGCAAGCTAGTTTAGGCAAAACAACTTGCTCAGTATTGTTGTCAACACTGAACATTGTGGGCAGCAAAACGCTTTTCAATGATGTTTTCATCAGGCCAGAACAGGCTGTTCATTTTTTGCTGTGTAGTGATCGACCATGACTGAATTTGTCCGTGAGAGCGAAATAATACACATAGAAGGTGCGTACTTCTATCATTTCTGAGTAAAAGTTTGGGAAAACTTACATCCTGACATTGTCTCATCATACACGACTGTTTGAGCACTCCAGGTCCTCCAAACTTCTTCATGTCTTTACAATATCTGCACTCCTCGCAGTCCTCGCGTGTACACGCTTCACACGCGCGACATCTCACGCGACGACGGCGCAAAGATGAGCCAGGTTTCCGAGGCTTGCGAAGTCCTCTTGACCTTCTGACCTGCAGAAAAATAACACTGGATCAGTTTCATCGTGAAAAAGCTTGGCACACCAGACTTAACTAAGCCGAATTCATACTGGATAGCTCTATCAGTTGTAAACTGTTCTTCTAAGAGGTCTACAGTGAGGATAATCTCTTATTGATCCAGTGTTACTACAGAAGAAAACCTAAACTAAGCTAACTTATTTACACTGGATAACTCCATCAGTTCTAAACTGTTCTTCCTAGAGGCCCAGTAAGGATAGTCTTTTAATGACCCAGTGTTACTACAGAAGGAAACTAGATAGCTCTATCAGTTCTAAACTGTCCTTTCTATAGGCCTAGTGGTCCAGCAAGGATCATATTTCATTCACCCAGTGTTACCGCAGGAGGAAGGCTGAACAGAGATTCCTCAAGATCAAGTAATCTCAGTGATTCCTCAGTTCATTCAGCGACTCTTATAGCTTCACAACAATCAATGACTTGAGTTGTACACTTACGCCATCATGATCATCATCAACTAGAATTTGCTTCATGTGGTGAAGACCTGATGTGGTCAACGCTTGATCATTGTCCTTTTGGTATTCAAGTAATTTCTACACGAAGAACAAAATTTACAGAACACAAATTAGGATAATGGCAACACTATAATTACGATTAGAACACAGCTTACGACGGACAGATATCCAAATGCGTTTACATTCAGACATTTGCCCTTTGTAATAACTTCATATCATAAAAAAATTCTCAAAAATGTTTATCTTACTTGGACATTAAATTCTTCAGCCATAATATATGTGAATAACCAAGAATACAAGCAGATATAAAACGTACTAAACACACACGTACAGTTACGCGCCTCGAGTAAATTGTTATCTAATCCGGCATGTAGTCAAGATTGTGTGACCTTTACCAGTACGTGTGTGTGTGTGTGTGGGGGGGGGGGGGAGGGTCGAGGTTACGAAAGCCAGGGTAAAAAAGAACACTACTTATCACACTCATTTACAGATTCATGAAGAAAATGGAAAACAAATACATGTTTGATCAGCGTCTGTGTACACTGATACAGAATGATCCAGACTTTTTATTTATTTAACTTTGCCAAAAAATATCTAGAAATAGACATCTGCACAATAAACATGGACAAGCACCTGTGTTATTTATTACTTGAATAAAGTTTATGCAAATGAAAGTTTATGCAAATGACGTTTATGTAAATGAATTTTATGTAATCATTTACATAAAATTCATTCACATAAACGTCATTTGCATAAACTTTCATTTGCATAAACTTTCATTTGCATAAACTTTCATTTGCATAAACTTTCATTTGCATAAACTTTCATTTGCATAAACTTCATTTGCATAAACTTTCATTTGCATAAACTTTCATTTGCATAAACTTTCATTTGCATAAACTTTATTTGCATAAACAATATGTGTTATCTATTACTTGAACAAAGTTTATGCAAATGAAAGTTTATGCAAATGACGTTTATGTAAATGAATTTTATGTAAATGATTACATAAAATTCATTTACATAAACGTCATTTGCATAAACTTTCATTTGCATAAACTTTATTCAAGTAATAAATAACACATATTCAACATACTTGTTAATAATATGTTATTATTATAGCACTGATGAAGATCCGAGCTAACGGATCGAAAGCTCTGCAATAATAAATTTACGTGGTGTTTCCACAAAGCTTAACAAGTATATTGTATTCACCATGCAAACGTACAAGAAACTTACATATTCATTGATTATGCAAGAAGTAACGTACTTAGTGGACAAAAACAAAAAGAAGTGTTGCCCATGCAATAAATGCAATTGGCATTACCTCCAGATTGTCGAGGAGCTCATCCGGGTTTTCTATCCCATCTGGGAGATTTGTCTTCGGCCACTTCTTCATCCGGCTTACAACAAGCAGCAGACCATTGACTTCACGTGACGTTAGATACACTGGGACCCAGGGCTTTTTCGGCGCGGAGGTCACCACCACATCACCATCATTATCATCATTTACCACCTGTGATCCATCATCACTTTTTTCAGCTTTAACTGTGACCTAGACAGGAAAAGTTCCCAGAGTATAAATCTCGTGAACTCTCAGGAAAAAAAACTTCTCTTTCTTTTTCAAACGCGTTTCTCTTACTGCAGACAAAAAAGATAGATTGTTTTCTACACAACCAGAAACACACAAGCTGCAAAACGTTTGCTGCAGTCTTGCTTCCTTGCAGTTATCAAACCGGTATCAGGATCGCTTGCATCGCTTGCTCGAGCTTGATGATAACAAGTCTGCTGCAAGTTGCCAACAGACTTGATGCAAGTCGATTCTCAAGACGTTTCATCCGCTAGCTTGTTGCAAAAACTTACAGCATGTCTGCAAATAACGTTGCATTAAATCTGATTTTTACAAACTGGATACAGCCAACTCAACGAATACAACATCGTGACAAACTCGCATCAAGTCTGTGGTGTTTCAGGATGTGTACATGTTAAAACGCCATACCTTCTGTTCCAAGTTTTCTTTATTCTCCTCTCCATGTTTTGTTTTGTCTCTCGCAGAGCGTCTTGGTCGTTTATCAGTCTCCTTCGTTCCGTTCACAGCGACTTCACCGCTAGTACCAGACTCCTTATTGCGCTCCTGCTGGTCTCGTTCAAGTAATGTGACGTATTGCTTCACCACGTACCACATGATCTCCGTATGAAGTGGATAGCGAAATTTCTTTGGTACCTGTCAAATTTGGTTGAAATAGACACAATCGACAAACGTTTGTTTACACCACAACAGCGTCAGCCAATTACTGTGGGCCCGTAGTACCCTTTCAACTTTCCCTGTGGGAGGAAACCGGAGTACCCGGAGAAAACCCACGACTTTCGGCAGAGCGTTGACTATACTCTTTTCACATGTGGAGTGAGTTCGAGTCCACCTTATTGGGGATCGAACTCGGAACCTTAGAGGTGAAAGTCGAGTGGTCTGACCACTACACGACCGAAGCCCCTTTGATACTACTTTTAGTTTTTGATAAGATAAAACTGAATATAAACAATGATTAAGACCCGCAATCAATACTATAGTGTGTGGCACTGGTAATCCTTTAACAGTCAGAACTATAAGTAAAGATGGTTATCCCGTCTTACCCTTGTGCTTTCTTCAATATCGCAGATCTTAAACTGTCTCTCCACGTTGAAGCAATGGATAAAATTTCCTCCAAATACAAGACTGTCCTCAGGTGTATAAACAGCATGGATCCATCCTACAGCACGACATAGTTCACACATCATTAAAGTGATTCAGACCTTAGTACCTGACCGCACGGTAAGATCTATTAAAACTCACGGCTGATAAACTCACGGCTGTTATCTGATTTTAACTAATGTAAAGACCAAGGGACGGTTGTGCAAAAGTTGTTTACCTTTACTCTGGCTTAGCGCAAGATGATTTAAAAGTAGCTTGTTCGTATTAGTTAAAAATATTTTTACACAAATCCTGTCTGGATCAATGGTAGTTTTGTTATCGGACGTTTTGAAGCAAACGGACGTGTAGAAAATGCTGTACTTGAATTTTATGTGTTATCTGTGTGGTGGGGGGAAGGGGGGGGGGAGTGAATACTGAAGTCCTTTGTTTCTCTCTTTTGTTCCAACATCTCAAGGGCAAGGTCCACGACGACTGGCCTGTGTAAATACATTCTAGGATGGCGCCCTGCTTGAAGGTCCTCGCACTAATGATCTACATGTTACCTGAAGGCATCAAAAACGTGTTTCCTGCACTCATCTCAACAATGGAACATTTCTCGACCTGATCACCAAGGAAGACATCTTGTTGTTTGCCAGATAACACCCAGTTCTCATAAAGAGCAAGGTTCTTTTCAGTTGGAGGGATCAGCCAAAATATCTGAGATATAAAAAATTGCAACTAAACTGACTTTCGGTTCCTACATTTTGGTATTACCACAGGAGAAAAGCTAAACTAAGCTAACTTTATTTATACTGGATAGCTCTATCAGTTGTAAACTGTTTTTTCTAAAGATCCAGTAAGAGTCATCTCTTATTGATCCAGTGTTACTACAGAAGGAAACCTAAACTAAGCTAACTTTATTTATACTGCATAGCTCTATCAGTTTTAAACTGTTCTCCCTAGATGTCCAGTTAAAACCATACCAAACCACAAGTGTACCACATTACTCCTCTCACCTTCTTTCCTCTAATAATATGATACCAAACGGAAGAGCCGCAAAAATCAATATGGAAATCTGTATAACTCTCACGAACGCTCATCAACACGTATCTAGAAACAGACAAGGCGCGAGACATGAAGTCAACAACGCAGCAAATCCTATATAACCACAGAAATGATCATGATAAGTGTTATGTAGTACGAAAGTTGCTATCCGTTGGATAGTGACATTTTGAAATTTTCTAAATTCGCCAAGTAACTGGTAAAACTTGTGGTAAAGGTTTAACATTTTCAAGTTAGAGTCATTTTGCATCTCTTGCGAATTCAATATCACTGATGTCACTGTTCCTACGCCTTTCTGTTGCAGTTGAATAAATGACCATCCGATAGACGGTGCTATCCAACAGGCCATTCTTGTTTACTCAACGTACTTTCTAACTTTTGGATACTTCATGTCGTCCATATTGTTAGTGGAGTCTCGCTGTTGTCTAATGAGTTCTTTTGGCCAAACATTATCCACCCAGTCCAGTTGGCGCACCTGTGTGATGGAAATTGAAAGCTCAGTGGAATCTATCGAACAACGGTTATGGCTAATAGGGCAGGAGTGGGAAAAAACGAAATCCTTCCTGCAAGCAAATACTGCCAAGAGATGTTCCTCCGAGCATGGACTTCATGCAAAACTATACTACTGAGAAAATATGTCTAAATCTAAACATAATGCTATCGTATGTACGAAGTCAAAGTTAGTCACACCAGTGC
Organism: Muricea muricata; assembly: GCA_963855995.1. Taxonomy (NCBI): domain Eukaryota; kingdom Metazoa; phylum Cnidaria; class Anthozoa; order Malacalcyonacea; family Plexauridae; genus Muricea; species Muricea muricata. Next base: position 12,002,067 of record OY979729.1, on the reverse strand, counting down.
CAGATCTTGGCTATAGCCTTGTGTTTTGCGCACGATTGAATGCCCCGCTCTTAAGGCCCTGTCACACGGTGCAATTTTTCTTGCAACTTGGAACGCAATTCTGCTCTTAAGTGATGTAAATTTGTGACAAATGTTTGGTATGTTAAAAATATATTGGTACGTTAACTGTGATGGAAACATGTATTTGCCAATTTTACATCTCCCAAGAGTAGAATTGCATCGCAAGTTGCAAGAAAAATTGCACTGTGTGACAGGGCCTTCAGACCGCAGTCAGTTAAGCATGTCGACTCAAAGTCTGTTTCGTTTTAGAGTTAAATGTCAGGGAAATCATGAGTCTTATCATGTAGTTGGTGTTAGGTACTCGGATGAAAATGATGTTTGTGGTGATACTCTGAGTTTATATCGGCACCGAGCGAGCTGGAAAGTATGCTAAACTATGCCGGGAATGCTAGCCCAATACTCTGCTAGCTGAGCTATGCAGCAAAGTAGTAAATATTTGCCGGATGCATGGCAACATTTACCTGATTCAACCAGAAAAAAAAACATTTCAGCAGTAAGTGGTAGGGCAAATCGCTACAGTACTTAAATATTCTGTAAAAAAATGCCGCGCATATACTGTGTGGGCTTACACGACGCACACACACGTTGCGCAAGTTATGCTAAAACGTGTGGGAGGATTGCGCAATAACGGCATATTGCGCAAATTGACGACATTTTATCTCCGTGCTCTCAGCTCAGACGCAAATGCCCCGAAGAGGCAATACATAATATACATTAAGACTTTACAGGAATTGTTGTGGATCTAAGTTTAAGCTGTGAATCAGGAGCAATGTGGTAATATCTATGATTGCGCGTTGGTTCAACAGGTACGAAATACTTACTGTATGTACAATTCGACAAGGCTTAAACCGGTTAGAACCTGATGTACATGACATGCCTGTCTGAAAACACAAGCAGGAAGGCAAGCCACAACGCGACGCTCCCATGCAGCCTCTTGAGATACAGATTCAGCCGCTATCTTAAACGCTAAGTTTAAAAGACCGGAACACACCATGCTGTGAGATATACTAATCGGATCGGAGAGATTTAGAACACGATTTCTGTAAGGGAGAAATTGCGCTTGGAAATTGAAGCGCGATCAATCTGAGTCATGACAAAACAAGGTATCATGTTAAATACTTTTAATAACACCCCGCTTTCATTTCGTTTTGTCGAGCGTTAAAGCACAGTTGTGCATGTATAATGATTTTGGTCGACGTTTTTAAAGGGTCTATTCAACCAACACGAGGAGACTACATTTTTCGTCATTCAGTCAGACTATCCGGTTACAGCCATTGTTTCTGCGTAAATACAAGTTCACATTACTTTGGGATTAGACTTGCTACGTTGCGCACAAGTGCATTAAATTGTCGCGCAAGTAAGCTAACGCCCACTGCAGAAACACATCCTGGGCGAGGGGAAGTTTGTTTCTCAAAGAAAACGAAAGAGTTACTTGAAGGTGTCCTGTATACATGACAATGCCAAGATCTCAAAAGGCTCCCAGTTTGGTTATAAAACTGGAAATTTCAAACATTGAATCTTTCTTGACTTTTCTTCCAACTATTGCGATCATAACTTACGCTCAATAGCATGAAACAGAGTCAACAATTCATTACAAGTACATTTTGCCTTCGCCAGTTTCATCCAAGACGGTACGTACATCAACTAAGGCTAGATGCACGTTTTTACTGCAGGCTGTATTTTTTTCACGTCTGACAGAAAATGAGTTACCCTCAGGGATCAATTCGAGCTCAAGGTTAGGACCACATCACGAGTTAGAGATGCATTTCTCGTCTCGTAACATTTTTTTACTACAGTTGTCAACATGGATTAACGTTTCCGCTTAAAACTGCAACTAACACGTCATTAAATTGCTATGAATAGAATCATAAATTCATAACGATCATTGTCCAACACTGGGCATTCCTTTGAAGGCCTAAAACGCCAGCAAAACCTTCGGCATCAGGCTCAAAATTTGGCCTATTCTGCTGGCAATGAAACAGTTGAAGGCACAGCAAATATTGCCTAATTTCTGAAGCAAGTAATTAATATACTGTTACATTTCTTTCTTGTTTCCCCCTTATTTCGGCAGTCGCAGTCACAATTTGGACATAATTTGTGTTTAATGTTGCTATTCTAGTAGCTGCATATCGCCGTTTCAAAGCTGTAAGACAATATTGTCTCCTGTAGACATTAACCACTATATGAGGGCCTCATTGTAAACTTCATCTCTGTAACAGTCTATGGTCGTTCTGGAAGATTCTCTGGGAATTCTGTAGTTAATTTTTGCCTGTAGTATGTATTCTACAGTCTTGTTGTAATTTTTACATTCCTACATAATAAACAGCATGACCTAAACTTGTAGTAGGGATAAAGGAGCAAAAATACTTAAACAGAACTATGTATTTTACAAACGTAAAGTCTTATTTCATGGAAAATTAAGAACACTGACATCAGCAGGATTGTTTGCTATGGCTAAAGGCGACGTTAAAAGGATGTACGCGGGTATTTGAGTTCATTCTAGCCACCTGACAAATGGCACGAATTTTGTTTTCGTGCAGGAACCTTCTCAAAATCGTATCACCCAAACCCATCACAAATACAAACTACATACATTTGCAAAATATATGCCAACTTGAAGGAAATGTTTGTCCACTAATTTTCAAACGATTTAATTGCGAGACCACTGAGTATTTTCATAAAATACACAACAACGGCAACTCCGAATAAAGACAACATTATGATTAACGTTTCGACTTTACTAAGTCATCATTAGGATGATCATCATTCCTGACGATGACTGAACAAAGTCGAAACGTTGAATCATAAAGTTGTCTTCATTCAGAGTTACCGTTGTTGTGTATATTTCAAACGATTTCATATATGCTTTTTTTCAAACGATTTTGTATTTGTCTTTACGCTGTTATTGAACACTTATCGCGAAACAGGCTAGGCAAAATGGGTGTAGCTATTATACCACTGGCTTACCAGTTTAAAAGACTTTTAAACTTTGACACTTTTTTGTGTCTTGTGATTCTGTGATTAATTACCAGTCAATAATATGAAAAACCGTCGGAATGCTGGTAGCATTTCCCAAGGAATTAAAAATAGCTGTTTTTAGTTTTCAGACAGGCAGACATTGTCCTCAAGGCTTGAACTCAAATTGTACTAAGAGCTATCAAGGCGCTTTTAGCTTTAAAAACTTAATAACCTAACAAAATTTAATAACCTAATTAAACTTTTAAAAAGACAAGAAAAGAGTTCAAAATTATTATATAAACTGGAGAAATATACGACTTTAAGAGAGGGATTGTTGCGCAGTTACAAGGTTTTGATGCAAGTCAAGATTTTAACAGAATTTCTAGAATATTTTCTTTGAAATCGAAAGTTTTGATCACTGACCGTTTTTAAATTGAACTAATTCAAAAATACAAAAAAATATGTGATGATTCAAACGGACCAAACCCAAAATATCCGATCATGTGTTCACACAATCGGTGCTATATTTGACAATTACGAACAGTTTCCAATAAAACTTTAACTTTTGCCTCAAACAACGAGTCTGAACAGTACTTACCAACAATGGGGTCTCTACGTGGTTTTCTAATCTTGTATGGCTGAATTCAAGGCTAATAACATTGTATATTTTTTCCCGTTGTGTGTTCGAGTAATATTTTGCAAAGTTCGCCATTGACATTTCGATTTGTTGTTGGGTGTTGACATCTATAACATCCACAACACGCCTTGCACCTATAGTAAAAAGAGTTTTGGCAGCGTTTAAGGCAAGAGCGGGTCACAAATGTAAGAAATAAACACAAAACGTGCTTCTTAGCCAACAAGAAGGCCGTAGTAGTGGGAAATATAACCGAAATTCGATGTTTTGCACAATGACCAATATATAAAATGTGTATTTGGTACACTTGTGCAAATTGCTTTGTTGGCTGAAATGTGGGACAATTAAAGGCCAACTATGTTCAAATTAACATCGAAAGATTAACGTATCTATTTGTTGCCGAGGCACAAACTAGGAAAACGGAATGCTAAATTTTGCTTTTAAAAACGGGGACAATGCACAATATGGATGTCATCTGTGCCAAATTACATTATCAGCCATTGTGGTTTTGAACAGGAGAAACTTAAAAATCGTATTCATGTTGACTAAAACGCAAGAAATATGGTCAAGCCTTGATAAACTAGCTAGATAAATGAGGAGAGGAATAGTGAGTGATATTGAAAAATGATATTCATAAACTATTTCACGAAGGAGAAAGGGAAATTAATCAATCTTGCCAATAGTTTTGTGGGCTAAGACCTAAACGATATAATAGAATTGCATTCTACTTACACTGAGCGAATTTTAGCTTAACCTTATGTAAGAAATTGGTAAATTTAACAGAAACTCACAGCGAACTATTTTAATTTTGAACAAACAGATGAAATTCCTGCGATCATGCTTCTCGTTTAAGCGCCTTTGCCCTTGTGTTGGTGCCCCTTTATGCATAGACTTCATGATAAACCTTTATGATAAGTCTAAAAACAGCTAAACTTGAAAGAACATACTGAACTTGCTTTGAATCGATAAATAAGGGAAAATTTAGGGCAAGATTTCGCTGTTTGTACAAACGAAGCCAAAGGGGAAACTAAAGTCAATTAATCCGAAGGAACCCACTTCGAATTCACACAAATATCACAACCACAAATAACAAAAATATACGATTTCAGTGCAGAAATTTGTCCAGAGAGCAGTTTAATGGTTTTGGAATGCTTGACATTAAAAAGATTGCTCCAATCATGCTTCCAGATAGACATTTTGCCGTTTTACAGACAGTGTTTTTTTTATGTGCCCCACTGCACGCAAAATGTTGAACATAAACTGCAACCTTAGCACGTGAAATGATCGTATTATTAATTGTGAATGATTTGATTATTCTTTTGAATATATTCCTACAATAACAAGGTACATCGTCTTGGTAAAAGACAGCAAAACAGACGAGAGAAAGGCGAAATTTGCTGCAGCGCGGGTAGACAAGAGCAGCATTACTGTAATATCACTCCGGCAAAATGCAACATTGATTGCACGAGTAATGCTTTTTGCTCGCAGTAGATTTATTCAATGCCTTTAGCCATACAAACTCACTTCAAGACTTCATTTAGGGCACAATTTAGGGCCACTAGTAAAGAAAGTAAAGTATTTAGGCTCTTGCCTTGCTATTTTATTGCGGAATAAAATAACTTTAGCGTGCATGCATGACACGCAGTTGTATTTTTGACCGGCCCTAGTATATTGTGGTGGTTTTGGTTTTCACATACCCACATAGTTCTTCACATCTTCGATTGTAAACTCGGACGAGGGCATTCTGAAATAAAACAAATAAGCTGGTAATTTACCAAGCTTTACATAAAAAACCTTTCCCCCCGCCAGCAAATGACTTGGAAATGCATGCAATATATTTAGCAAGCGAATGCACTTGCCTCATTCCTAAACCGTCAGGGCACATGAAGAGAAACGGCGAATCAAAGCCATGTTCTTGAATATATTTCAAATTAATATCTAGATAAGAAAGACTATATTATTCCAAACGCTATGTCACACAACAACTCCACCATTCAATAATCATGGTTCGAGAACACAACAGAGACTGACCATTGGCATTGGGTAACTTTTGCACGAAGCCTCCTTGCCGAAATTTCGGATCTGCAAGCTTTTCAAGCACGCTGAAGGTCCTTTTGCCTTCAATTTCATCATCCAAATTATCGTCATAATTCTTTCGCGTGTAAGTTCTCTGTGTAAAGGCACACAAAATTCAGACGACGATTAATTATAACAGCCACAAACTATGGCCATATAAAATTCCTTACAGCAATTCGCTTTGCTAGCATGTAAACATTGAGCTATACCATACCAAATTCCGGCCGCCTTCTTGTTCTGTCTCCATTTTGCTTTAGCTAAACTGACACAATGAGTTCAAGTCACATTGCAACGAAATGCCACTAAAATTTGTCGGAAATATAAACTGGAAGAAGCAATCTACCGTAACCTGATACTGAACACAAAGACATTGACATGAAGCCATGCCACGGAACTAGTCACCGGGTTTCCCGCGAAAATAGCGCGCGTTCATTATGTAAATTATTGTCAATTTCACCAGCATAAGCTTTTCATCTGAATTTGCTGTATCAGTAAATTCCTAAAACCCTCTAAATTTACTCATACGATAAATTTACGATAAGCCTAACCCTAACCCTAATCCTAATCCTAATCCGAAACCAGTCCCATCTTCCGCCCCCGACTACCCACCCCCGACCACTCCAAACAGTAAACACGATAAATTTCCTGCTGTAATAAATTGTTTCAACGGTTTTTTATCCTACGGAGTTTTTCAACCCATTCATTGATATGATTTCGCACCTCCATAGAATTATTAAACTCCGCTTAAAACGTAGGAATTTTGACTGCTTCTTCACGCAACTGTAATGATGCATATTAGGTATCAGGGGTCGTAATATCTAAACTACACAGCGATGTTTTATTTACATTAAAAAATCGCCCTACACGAATATATATTCTAGTATATACGGAATAAAGACAGCCTGTACAGTACAAAAATGCATATGAATTTATATAGTAACAAATGTTTGTGATCTTTTCAGTCTATATGTGAATTAGTAGATGTTTTTTTCTTCTTAATAAGCGTAGATCTTTGTTCTGTGAACGTCACTGTCACTGCATTCGCGACCTTTATTAAAGTAGTAGAAACTGCCATCTCGCCTTTTCAACTTTTTCACATAACCATTTGATGGCCATCTATCAACCTACATGACAATATAGATAAAAGAGAAATGTTTATTTATGTTCTCGCTCTTGGCTGAGCAGATTTACGCAACAAGCCATTGCGCAATTGATAGGGGATCTGAGGTACCTACGGTTCATTGTTCTTATCCGAGAAGACGTGAAATTCTTACCATTTACTGATGTCAATGTAAAGGCAGATTTTCCCCCTCAATTTTAAGACCTAGAGTGGAAGTCCACCCAAGACTTAAACCCAGGTCTCCTCCTACTAAAGGAATTTTAGCATTTTACATTCGAGGGGGGGGGGGGTTGCAGAGCAGTTGGCATTGAACAGTTCTAAATTTATGGCACTATATTAATGAACAGAGCACATGCATAGGGGTCTAACCAGTGCACTAAGAACATGGCTTCTCCCTCCTGGCCATTTTTGACAGCCATGAGGAGTATTTTCAGGGGGGGAGAATGCCTTTTTCAGCACACTGGCTAAGCCAGAGGTATGCATAATTAATGAGAAGTTGAATCTCTGTATGCTCTCTACCACAACATAACACATGCTCATTGTAAAATGCATGCTGGTTGTGTACAAGCAAAATTATTGGAATCAAAATCACTATCTCTTTGTTTAGCTTACTCTGAGCATTCTAAGCTATTCCCTTTGGCTTTTCCGAAAGGAAACTCTTAGTTGCAGGATTCAAAAAAAAAATAATTGAGCAGCCAGGGGGGGGATGAGGGTATATAGGCTACATTCTTTTCTACCTCTAACACTAATGTTGCTTTTCCCTGCTCTATTTTCCTACACACACCCAAAATAGTAAAACCTTTTAGTTTAAAATAGTTATTCACATACTTCATCAACTTTCTGCACGAGTGTGTATTCAGTTTCGTCTCTGTAGCCGGCCAACTGAAATCTGTAAGCATCTTCCACCTCGGCACTCCAACGCTTCGGTCGTGACACTGACTTGGGGGCATCCATCCTGATGCACAAAAAATATTTTACTATTTTAAAGAACTTTGCATACATATAATTATATAATATGCAAATTAAATGAAGACCATGCATATGTGCCAATTCAAGCATATATAATTTCTATATAGCTACTGCAAATTAACATTCGCTGTAAATCAAAATATATTTTAGCTAAATTGTATTTACCCTGAGCAAGGCCGTAGGAAGATGAAAAAAGTTAGGGGGGCTCTTCGAGCGATGAAGACACAAGTGCTGCTAGGGGGTCCAGGGACACGCCCCCCAGAATTTTTTTTCTATTTTTAACGCGCTCAAACATGCTTTTCTGCCCTTTTGAGGTTAGTTTTACCATAATCATTGGATTAATACATGTGTAACACTGTAAACCGTTAAAAACATGTATTAACTTCGGGACTGAAAGATCTTTTTTAGGGGGGCTCAGCCCCCCTGCCTTTGAAGTTAGGGGGGCTCGAGCCCCCCCTGCCCCCGTGGTTCTTACGGCCATGACCCTGAGAGCAGAGCCTTATTTTCCTAAATTGTACTATAAATTATTGATAACAATATTGGACTGGCCCTTCGACTTACAGGACAGTTTATGCTGTATATTTTGTCGCATTTTTCCCGACACATGTATATCGGTTATTTTATAAGGCTATATTGGGAAACAGCTAACAAACAAGTTATTTCTAAACAGCATATTGAATGTTATAAAATTTTTAATTAAAGGTCTTCCATATCAACATGATCGCTAGCACAAAATATTATTACCGCAAAATATCCGAAATAAATAAGCAGTTCCGTAAACTAAACTCTAAATTGGTCAATATTTATAACACTTTGCAAAACCTTACCTTATTATTTTTTATGTTTTGTATTTTCTTTTATAAATCACGCGAAATCTAACCGCTTTCCTTCAGCTCTTCGAAATAAAAGCAACTTTGTTATTTTGAAATATAAATTTCCACCTGCTTTCAGATTTCCAGCGAGCTGATTGGCCAGTTGGCAATGTTACCATGACAACACCAAACATTGAACGAACGTGCAATGTTGATGCGAGTCACCATGGCAATTCCGAAAAGTACCGATTGATTGCCGACGAAGGTGGGACGTAAACAAAACATGGCTGTCCCGAAGTGTACACAGGACTTGAAATTGAATGAAAAATATTCAAGGTTAGTTCTTCGTAGATTGCAGCGATCGCTAAAAATCTTTAATGAATACAAAGCAAAAGTAGCTAAGAATAGTTTAAACGTTCTAAGGAGCTAGGAAAAGTATTATTTCGTGTGAAGTTGGAGCATTTGATAAAATAATTTATTCATTATTATATGTTATTTATATTGCAAATTACCGCTTTTAATATGAGCTGATCATTTGTTTCCTACTTGTTAAAGCTGACAAAACCTACACGTCACTAAAGCCCACACAAACCTGTGTGAGAGCAAACGTTGCTAGCTTTTGATGTGTATAAGGTAGGTTGAACCAATGAACTTCTAAAAAACAAATAAAATGTTCAATTTTAGTGTCCCGTCCAATGGCAGCGGAGCTCAAGAATTTGCATGGAGAAGGCTATTTTTGCGGAAAGGAAAACTCCGAGCCTCAAGCAGGACTTCTGCTCTCATGTCAGGATTTGCAATGGTAAAATACAAAATTGGGAGCTTCCTCTTGCTCCAAATGTTTAACCTTAATATATTAAACAATAATGTTTCTAATGTAGTAATTTAAAGATCATATTTATAGTAAAAACCATAATTATTTCAAACAAATTTAATGTATTGTATTTAAGGATCATAAAACCATTGTTTTGTTATGTTGTAGTCTTATGCTTGTTTTTATTTTATTTATTTATTTAACAACTTTATTGGACTTAGCCAAATGGCGAGAGTACGAACAGGACTCGAAGACCCTTGCAAGGCACTCTTTCAATAACAATAACATTTACAACCAATAATGATATTTATAAGTACACAATGTTAACGTAAATAAATTACACACAAGCACACGGCAAGTGTCTTATCTCAGGTTAAGTCTTCATACCAATGAAATTACAATCAGTTTTTAAACTAACAGTCATTCATGTGTTGCACACTTCACTGCAGTCTTTGCTGTATCCTGTTATAGCTTGTGCTTATGTTGCTAGTGAGCACAAGCTTTGTTTCAAACTGTATAATGTTTTGTTTTTTCCACTTCTAGGTTGCGATGGTCGAAATCCAGATTGACGATAACTTGCCTAAAGGTTTAATAATAGCGTTCAGTGTACTAACAACCATCCTGATTTCCATTCACGTGTTTGCGTTAATGATTTCTGTGTGCATTCTGCCAAACCTCGACAGCTTTGCAAGCAGCTATGAAATGAACAACAAAAATGTTGACAGCTCCCTTCACGAACAGATGCATTATTATATTGAAATGGCATGGTTGTTTTCAACAGGTCTCGGGACTTTGCTCTTTCTTGCAGAGGTTGCGATAGTTGCCTGGGTGCAATTCTACATGAAGAGTATAGCGGCAGCCATTGCTTCAACATGTGTCCTGGTGCCGGTTGGTGTCGTGTTCATGTGGTTTGCCTGCAAATTCTACAATATACTAGCAAAGCATAAGTATGAGCAATCATCACAAGGACTCGAGGAACTACAAATGTATGTCGACAAGTTGCAACCAACAGACATGCACACTGTATGAAAGTGTTGTTCGCAGAAATAACTAGTTCTTAGTTTGCAGTCATGCATTGCTTGCATTAAATTAATGAGAGCATACTAGAACATCAAAGATTTCCTGCAATCCTAACTTTTTAAGAACATGTTAGCAAAATGCAATAAAAACAAAGAAAATATATTATTTAATTTGTACAGTACTTTAGACTAGTATTTAACATAGCAATTTTTATTATTAAGGATTATTGGATGAGGCTGAGCAGGATACTCAAGAGTTATTCAGACCGAGGTCAGCGTTATCTGCCGAAGCGAAGTTGAGGCAGATAACGCTGACCGAGGTCTGAATAATTCTGATATCCTGCGAAGCCGAATTCAATAATTCTTTTATTATTCATTTCCCATGCAAAATCGGCAATGCGAATACAAATAAAAAACAAATAGTTTTTAACTTTAATTTTTAAAAATAACGGCAGTTTTGAAATTCACACGAGATATCGCTGAAAAAATAAGCAGGCATCATATGGTTGCAAGATTTATTTTGCTGTGCCAAAATACGCATAATTATCTGTAGGCTCTTAACCAATGAGAATACAGGAATATAGTACAATGAATAATAATGAACTATATTTATCCAGGATACCAATGTCACCAAGTGATTTTCAATGGGGTCTTGCACATCAATGTTACATTAATTCAGATCTTGTGCATGCATTATTTACATCATCAATTTTATCAATAGTTTTCTAAGCACATCAGTTCACAGAATGCACATGAGTTATATGGTGCAAAACAGCATTAATACAATTAACACAATACAATACAATTGAACATATTACAACACAATACATTACTAAATGATTTATTGTCTTTTCAAAAAGTTCTTAAAGTTATAGATAACGAAGCTGCGTCTTTTAGTTTCTGTTCTAAGTTATTGAGATCTACTATAGCTTGATATGCTGGACATTGTTTTCCTTTGTTTGCCTTACTCTGCTTGTGGTAGGTGCTCATGGCAATTAGATTTTATTGGCATAGAACGGTATATACAATTAAATTCCAAAGTATGTATGTTCATTTCATCTTTATGACAATGTACTCAGGGCGACAGTCAATTCTAAGTAGCTGTTGCTAATGAGTTCAGCAACTAATGATGTATGTCAGATATTGATAGGATTGTAAATATAGTAGAATCTTATTTGAATCTTTTACTATATCTGTTGTAAAAAATAATTAGTATATTTTATTAGAAAAATGCTTCCTTGATGTTGCAGTCTGTTGAATAAAGCTTCTTTCAAGTATTTATTGCACATGGACAGTTTGAAGAATGATAAAATTATTGATTGTCACATTGCTCTAGAAATTTATCCTCTGCCTCTTTTACTACAGCTGTCTGGTCAAGCAATTCACACTGTAAATGAAAAAAAAAGGACTTTGATCGTATTGCAACAGTCTGAATCAAGATTTGAGATACCCAGCCGGAGCATATGGACATTCGGTTTGGGAGTAAGAATGTTCCTAGTTTACCATAAATTCACCAGCAATTTCCAATCCATTTACCAACAAGTATTTCTACTGTGAACTCTGTAATTACTGGCAAGGTTAAAAAAGTGGGGATGTCACACCCTTTCTCCCTTTTCCATATGCTGCTAGCAATACCGTTCACATATTACTCACCTTAGGAATGGGGTAAATGGTCGGCTGTGGAGCAACTTCTCTGCCAAAGTCTTCCATCGTGCCACACTTGGCAATATCTTCTACCCAAACTCCAGTATAAAGCTGTCCTTTATTTAGGTAGAAAAACTTTCCTTCTCCATGTTTTTTATCATCTTTCCATGAGCCTTCATACCTGTTTTCATTTGCTATACAATGCAAACGTTGGCTAAAGTTTTGGACCAACTATTGGGGATAGTTTTGCCAGATAACATGGGGACTGTGTTAGGGTAAACATCAATATGGGACATTGCCTTGAAATGGCAATTTCATCACAAAATGGAGAAAGTAAAATAGACACAATGAATATTAATTAGTTAGTGACATGCAGCCCTACCCTGACATGTCCTCATATGATCCTTAATTTAGAAAGCTAGAGCCTATATTACCTAGTCTAAGCATTCCTTGTCCATTTTTCATACCATTAAACCATTCTCCCTCGTAAACAGAGCCATCACTGTAGTACATTCTGCCCCAGCCACTCCGCTTGTCTGCATACCACTCCCCTTCATAGTACTCTGTACTGGTGTAAAAATTTGTACCATAACCCTATAAATGCAGGAGCACAATTTCATTTTTTGTTTTTGGTTTGTAATTTCATTTTACTTTATGATATACTTATGTTGTAATTAATCTATATATGCAGTATGTATGCAGGGCCTTTCTGAAAATCACTATGGTAAGCTGAGCGTTCCTGTTAAAATATTGTTCTAATAATGATAAAAATATATGGGGTGTATTCTACACTGACAAATTATACTCAGACATACATGTCGTTTGTCATTTTTCCACCCTCCAGAGTAAACTTTACTAAACACATCGTTTTTTGGATAACTCAAAGTACCAAAGCCACATCTCTGATCATCTTTCCAATCACCATCATATATTGCACCTGTTTTCTTCCACACCTGTGTACCTTTCCCTGAAAAAACAAATGCATACAGTACTCTACCATAAGTGCATTTTGATCAAACCAAGCTGCTATTAAACCTTAGGGCTATTTGCATGGCCTGGAGACAATGAAAGGTAGGATGATTTTGATCTTACTATTGAAATAAGTCACAGTTCATGAACCATAAACTGCATTATTTTCCTAGTTGATAGACCAGACTATAATCTCGACAGAGGTCGAACTTATTAATTATGCATACCCCTGGCTTAGCCAGTGTGCTAAAAAGAGGCATTCCCCCCCAAAAAAATTCATCGTGGCTATTAAAATGGCCAGGGGGGGGGAGAAGGCCTCTTCTTAGTGCACGGGCTAAGCTATGAGAAGTTGAACCTCTGTATGCTATGTGCATTAATATAGTGCCATAAATTTGAAACTGCTCAATGCCAACCGCTCTGCATGCCTCCCCCCTGAACGAAAATGCTTTCATTGCTTTAGTAACTATAACCTGACATTGGATGACATAAACTTATAATTATCTATTACAAGGTTTGGATAAAACGTTTGACAAATAATCTACTTAGAATTCGGTCGTGAGGCATCTAATATGTTTCCATTCAGACGGAATTTCCACGCCATACGGGGGGAGGGGGATGGAATCACATTCTCTTACCGTTCTTTTTATTACTTTCCCACTCTCCAGTATACTGATCTCCGTTCACTGAGTAAACCGTGCTCCTAACACCTCGTTTATCTGCATTATAGTTGCATTCTTTCCACAACGGCTCTCGTTTTTTTGGAATTTTAGTTAATGGCATTGTACATAGCAGATATCGCCTCAAAAATTCCCAACTTTGAATATATAATTTGTTGACAGAATCGCGTAACCATGACAACAGCATGGCGATAAATATGGTCAGCGTACAACTACCAAACTTCATGTAAGAGTAGTGTCTGAAATGTTTACTTTATTATAGTGATTTTATACACAGGCCTGTCAGGCCACACAAATGTGTAGGATTTGAACGGTTTTAAATAAATCTGTAAGGCATTCGTTTACAATGATCGTGATTTTTGTATAATTCTAATTTGTGGAAGACACCAATTGCAGTAAATCCATTTTTGTGATACTTTATCAACATTAGCAAGAATACAAACTTAAATAGTAGCTAGTATTAAAACATGATCATGGTAAAATCGACATGCGGCCATGATAAATTTACGCACGTTTTCCACAAATTAAATTACATCACTATTCCCAAATGTCAAGATATTGACTACTTTTGGTATAAATATCAGCTAATAGAAATACAAGAAGAATTAAACTACAAGTCAATTTGTTTTGGCTTTCCTTCGTTGTTCTTTCTTAGTGTCAGCATTGTCTCGTGGTTTCTGCCATTGCAGTGGATTTCTTCGATAGCATGGCCAAGGTGGAAGCACAAGCTGTGAAAATACAATAAAATATTCATACAATGCCAATATTAAAATGAAAACCATGTTACCAAAAAGATGACTATGTTACTTACAATGCAGCTCAGCAAAAATCCTGCCAGTAACATCAAAAATGTCAAATGAAACTGCTGTTTATAATATCCCCAAAAAAACCCACAAACCTAAAAAATAAATCTAAAGTGTTATTCCTAGATGCCCAAGCTATTTGAACATCAGTAATTTCATATCAACATACTTACACCAAATAAAATCAAGACACCATTGAAAATTTTTTCAGCACGTTGTTGTCCTTTATAGTCCTAGAAAATTACAGAGAGGAATCAATCTCACACTAATGTTGCAAGTATTCTATGGATAGTGTTGAATGAAGAACACAAACCATACTTGCTTTAACCACCTAAAAATGCAAGTGGAGCTTTGACGTTTCAACACTGAACTTCCACTTGTACCATTTTCATAGTCAAGATTCAATGGTTTTAAAAGCAAAATTAACCCAGCAATGCACACACATGAGTTTGGATGTGTACTTTAACTTGACACATACTTACGTAATTAGGCTTTGCTCAGACAATATACCATGTGTGTGCATCGCTAGATTCTCGACAAGTTCATAGCAGACTAGCAATAATTTTATAACCCCATGCATATTTTTTTACTTGTTTCAAAACAAATGTTATACACAAATTCACACAAGCAGCTCACCATATGAAAGGGGATACTTTTAATCTTGTCCCAAACCCAAAACATTTCAACGTTAGATAAGAAAACTCCAAAATATCACTGCAAATTGCAATATATTACTAAAATGTTCTAACAACACGTAGAATAGGCGATAACCTTAAAATTGACAGGTGATTCAGGCTAATTAGTAAACTCTTGAGATCCTACGTTATTCCCTATCTTGATCCCCTGCTATCCTCATGATACCAAGAAACCCATGTACGTCTCATACCATCCTACATTATTCCTCTGCATCCTAATAGCTATACCTATGTTGCCCTTAGCACTCGCAATTTGCCCTAGTTGACTCTTTTTAACCATAAGCACTGATCTCTACAATTACTGGAGGAGGTGCGATATCCACCATTGTTTCAAGCTGTAACCTGCCTATACTCCTGTCAGTCCTGTGGCAATTCTATTGTTGTTCAAATCACGTGATTCGGATCGCTACGTACGCGCAAACGTACCTATTTTTATACATGTAGAATAAACACTGATTTGTGGCATACTCTTCCATAATCTTGTACATTGTGCACTCTTTTCTAACTACTTACAAAGTTTCTTTGCGAACACTTCACCTTTGATACTCTTCAAGTGCATTATTATTTACACTATTTCGTACTATGTACAGCTAATCATGTTGAATTTAAATTACATATTCAATAGCTTTCCATCATTTTTCAAGTTTACCAGTATGGTTTGTATCCAAGAATAATCAGACGCGCCCTACCTCACACGCTGCACCAGTGGCATCTGGATAGCTCAAATGCTATTTACAGATGTTTGTTACTAAGCCAAGAAAATCAAGGCAAAAGTTTTGTGAAAATCAACATTCATGACATATAAAGATTCCCTCTAATCAGCGATCATTTTACTTGTGTTTTCCTCATTACTAAGTAGTTTTTGAAGTGGAATTAAACTTTTTATGAAGAATTTCATCTTTGAGTGCTTGTTATAAAGAGAGGAACGATAGACAATCTTTAAATTGCGAGTGTTTACTCTTGAATGCAAAATGTAGCGACAGACTTTAAAACTTGTCGCAGGACTGTGTTTTGAAGCAATCATCTGTTGTAATTATCCACTTCCTCCCGTGCGCCCCAATTGAATCCTCCAGGTCGATCTTCTGGCATTGGTTGGTAATTCGGATCCGCAGGTTGATCGTCAAATATCGTCTTCCTGTTAAAAAAAGAAACACAGTCTCGATGTTTGATAGCCTCAGCATTAAATATGCATGCTATACACGCTGAGTGAATGTTAACTTACAACAGTGATGGAGTTATTAACATCTTAAAACCACCAGGTTGTTCTGGAAATACGTCTTCAAGGAAATAGTAAAAATGGCCAACTGCTATTCCTATACAAAATTAAAATATACCACTTTAATTTCAAACACATAAAGCATAAACAGGACCTTCTCCTTTGAGCTGTTTCAATGATCTTCTGTAAAATCACACCATGATTTAAAGAAGCATATTTTACCCATTAAATCAACCACCACTGCATTCCCAAGCATCAAGGAGAAGCCAAGTAAAACCCAGGGTAAGTATGGTGCTTGAAAGTTTATTAAACCAAAGAAGTTCATTCTAATGTAAGGGTTTCGTCTGCTCCAAACATACACCAACATTATCGTGAAAGCTTGTCCTAGAAACAATATGTTTATACCCAATGAAATTAACTGGTAAATGTTAAGGAAATCGGTTGGCGTAAAATTTCATAATCCGACCTACCTACCATGATCAGGATGGCCCCCGTTAGGATGGTGTTGATGACCGGATTTCCGACTGGTCGGATTCTACCACAGTGCTGACCTCAACAAAAACCCTCCCACTTATATGACATTTGATCCTATTAACTCTGTTACAGATACATGCAATACACTTTTCTTCAACGACTCAAAATTAGATTTTGTTCGTTACCACAGTGCAGTTGGATTGCAGCTTTTTGCACGTCAGGTTTATCCACCATGATTTCCATAAATAATGCATTTGAAAAGATACTGTAAGAAAAAAACACACCCCGAAAAACAACATCTTGTAAACTCAATATTCGAGCTTTTAAAACCAAGACAACAATTTTGCGGTGATATTTTGAAAGTGACTTTGAAACAGAGTCGAAATAACGCCGCAAAATTGTTGTCTTGTTTTTAAAAGCACGAATCTTGAGTTTACGAGATGTTGTTTTTCGGAGTGTGTTTTTTCTTATATTTTATCAAATTGTCTGCTGGTAAATGGTTTTTTGAAAAGGATACTGTCATTACAAAAGCACCAAATAAAAACATGAATACAAAGTCTGCGGTTCGCCCACGAAACGAGCCTTCTTCTAACATCCTGCAGTAGCGATATCTTCACGGAGTTAAGGCATTGCGCGCTTAGTTTAAATTGTTTTTAAAGCAGGAGGAGAGGGGATGCCAACCTTGCTGGTAAAACAGGGTATATGTTAAAACTGAAGACTTGTTGGTAAACTGATTAGAGATCTAGGGTTTGAACTGTGCAATCTGGATGACACGTGACCCAGCATACGGTTGAATTGTAGCGAAAGTCTTTTCGTGAAAAAGGATACGTGAAAATCATATTAAACAAAAAATTAAATCCAATTGTTCCAAAAAATAAAAAGTTTGTGAATAATCTCCAAAGCTAAAATGATATTAAGGAATAGTGATTGCCTGAATTACTGCATAGGTTTCTTGTTTTGCAGTGTTTATATCCTCACTGGGCAAGCTACAAAATATGCCTGACCACAGAGCATACAGAGGTTCAACTTCTCATTAACTATGCACACCCCCTGCTTAGCCAGTCTGGTAAAGAGAGGTCTTCACCCCCTGAAATAATATTACCACTAAAAATTTTCAGGGGGAGAAGGCCTCTCTTTAGCACACTGTGAGAAGTTGAACCTCTGTATCCTCTGTGACAATAGGAATCAGACCTATGCTAGCACAACGCTGGTCATTTCAAGTAATTGATATTTTGAAACTGACTTTAGTTTCATTGATATGAACATATTCTGACATGTAATCATGATTCTTATGTGTAATAAAAAGAACACATACCCAGAGTAATATCACAAAGACCAGTTTCATCTGAGTACATATTCCAAGACACATAAAAATCATACATTTATTGTGCATGATAAATTTCAACATTTCTTACTAATTTGTCTCAACTACTAACCTGATATTGTTTAACTATCAACTCTGGATTAAAGTATAGTTGAAACGGTGTTATAATATCCAGTTGCTAAAGAAATAAAACAGTACAAGTGACAGTATATCAAAGTATCAAAGTACCTTACTGGAGATCTCCCGTAAGTTTATTTCAAAGCTTTCGATCTGTAAGTTGGGATCTTCATCCATGCATTATTAGCACTGATGAAGATTGAAGATCCAAGCTTACAAATCAAAAGCTGTGCAAAGCTAAGTTTTGGGCAATAGAGATGTACTTAAGAAAGTGTGCTACTGTTGAGCACTAGGTTTGGACTTCTGCCACTTTGTTATATGTGCCTAAATGTTTGAAAATTTGCAAAGTGCGACAAGATTGCTTGGAACTTAGAAAAAATTGATCAAATCACTCATCGTATATGAAAAAACTTAGTTTGGACCTTGAACAACGTGTCTTTTAGCTGTTTTAGAATGAGCCTTATTTCACCTATTTGGCTAACCACTACTAAGTACTGGTCTTGTATGTTGTACACGTTTTTATTCAGTGTCTTCCCAAATTGCATGGAAATCATGTAGAATTCTTCACACATTAACAAATCAACTCACCCCAGCGTAATAGCTAAGTTTTGGGCAGTAGAGAATTAGAGATGTACTTAAAAGAGAGTGTACTTTAGTACAAAGTTTGAGTAGTTTTGGAGGAGCACAGTAAAACTTTAAGAAAGACGCTTACCACTGCCAAGGTTGTGAAGACACAAGCGGTTGTGTACGCTCGAGTTACGGTGGGCATTTGCATGTATTCTGCTTGAAAACTTTGATACGCCATTTTGTTTACACTTTTTGAAAGTGAAGAGCGTGCAAAGAGGCATGGGATACATGGAAACTCCGTGTCGCCATTACCTAGCGCCACGTCAGCAGGAAAAAGAATTTTAGAAGAATTTCTATGAATTTCGTGACGAATGATTAACAGTAGTAGTGTAGCCAGCCCGATGATTTAGTCCCTCTATGCAAATATTTTGGTGTTCATTGATTGTGAAAACAATCAATTTCTAGAGAAATAAATAACGATCATAACTTGAAAATTTGCACAGCGGGACTAAATTGTCGGACTGGACCCCACGGCGAATGAACGCCATGAACTGGGAGGAATATTTGACGAATCACCTAAGCGCTAGCCTTTACTTTTTTGGACTACCCTTTACTTTTTTGCGCAATTTTCGACCAAAAAACCGAAGGAGCCAGCCTTCAGTTTTTTGAAGCATTTTTTTATATACAAAAAATTTTATCACATGACGTTATAGACCGTGTATTATAACTTTAGCGGGCATTGTGACGTATTTTCCGGGCTAAAGTAAACAAACCAGCGGGCTAAAATACATTTTAGCCCGCTGACGTAATAGCCAATTTATAAATCATTTTAAATGCCCACCTTTGAGTGATATTTCAAGTTTTTGCTCAAATATATGGCCTTTATATGATTCTGAGTCGGGCCAAAAACATATTTATGCCCGCGAACGTCAACTCTAACGTCAACTCTGTTGTTATATTATATTGTAACCTCAGTCTGTCTGATAATGATTTTGTAATAGAATCGAAATATGACAACTCATTCTCGTCTTGTTTCAATCCGTATCCCAGGTTTCATGATCCTAATCTTTAGATTATATTTTATTCTTTATTTATTGAGATTGTAGGCCGGTGTTGGTTTTGGGTATGGTCAGGAAAGAAACGGTTAGCTAACTTAAATTACGTTATAAGATTGTGACAGCCAATATAGTCCAGTGCTCATGTCCTTTGCTGCTGATGAAGCCCCTCGCTAAAGCACTGTGGAAATACAGGGTTACCAAATGCTAAGAAGATAGTTCCTTGAGACAAAAAAGTGTTGGCTTCGATAAAATTTTAACGTAAAACCTAGTACAGCAGTACGACTAAACTATTTACAATTATAATCAATCATTTACTAAAATCTAAACCATCCTCAATCTTCTGTAATTTCAATAGATAGGTTAGGGCGTGTTTGTGAATCAAATTTTTTCTTACGATTTTTCAATTTCAGCCTCAAGTCTGAAAAATCAGAGTCGTTGCCTTCATTGGTGTTATTTTTCAATTGTTCTTCATCCATTTTGGCTAAATGAGGGAGGAACCGTTCACCTCTTGCTTGGATACCAGTTGTCGAAGGCTTGCTTAGCCTTGATCGAATGTTCTTGCTCTTTTTGTGGTCTGCATGCAGATTCCCTTCAGGTGTCTCATCCCAGGGCGCATCCTCCGATATGAGGACTTTTATAGGAGGTTCATCAACATCCATGTCTTCGTCAAATTCGTCTAAATCTTCATCTAAATCTTGGTCTAAAATTTCTACTTCAGGACCACGGTTGATTTCTGTCTTAATACGGCTTTGATCGGCATTAATTTTACGTCTCCTGTAGAAAAGAATTCAGAAAGTCTTGATTTTCATAAACAAAGCGACTGTATCAGTTGATAGTTAGCATGAAAACATCCAGAAACTGCTCGAATTAATTTCCTCGCCTGTGTGAGTAAATATACCAACCTTAAAAATAATAGGCAGAAATCAGACTGCATCTATATACTTGGGATATATACTTGCCTTGACGAACTAACCAAGCCTCTTTTGTTCGCTAAAAAAGGGTAACAGACACATTTATTTGTCAAATCCACTCACTTAAACATATCACACCATTGGCGGCGATACTAGGGAGCTTGAACGCGAGTGCGAAGAGACGTATATTTTGCAGGGGCCGGTTGTTCGAAGCCCGTTTAGCTTAAACGGTGGTTAAGCTCAAAATAGAAACCAAGTTTGTAGATTCATTCAACAACCAAACTAAAAGTTTTGAACCTTAATAGAATGATTATGCTTACAACTACAAATTTACTGCAAAATATTTAAGTTAACTGTTTAACGAGTGATGTAAGAATGTTATTTAATTTTGACTTATCCACCGTTTACGCTAAACGGGCTTCAAACAACCGGCCCTCCAGCGAACTGTGGATAACAGTCTACGTTGTTAATTGTATGGCGGAAAATCGAAATTCGTTGCCAATTGCAATACCAAACTTCGTCAAGTTTGGTATCATCGATCTCGCAGGATAAAAATACAAGAAACGTACAGGAATGCCACGCATTTAAAACGTGAGAACAAACTTCATTCTATCAGGTTTTTCGTTGTCAATGAAGACAAAGCAACGAGAACGTTCTACAAGCACAGCGAGCCAAAGCTAGTTATGAAGAGTTAGCTATGTATACATATGTAAAAAAATACAAAAATGTGAAGCAACGTCATCTTTGTATTTCGGAGTCATGCTTGAACTCTTTAATGTATGTTGCTTGGCTGGGGTTCATTTCTTTCTGGAATACTGCCAGCGCTCATGTACTAAGCCACCCGTCGCTAAACTACAATACGCCTGTATCTAAATTCCTCCCTGAGATTTAACTGCAACCATAGGTGGCCCAGACATCGGTGGTTTTTAACCTTAAATAGATCAATCTTGTACAAAATGTTCCTTTTACGGCTGTCAGAAACTCGCGGAATTGTTTTTTTTTCTCGTGCGACAGTCGGTCAGTCTCGCGCGACGTTCGTTCAGTATCATTGGTTTAATATATATTTCCAATAATACTGTCGACTGTCGCACGAGAAAAAAAACAATTCCGCGAGTTTCCGACAGCCGTAAAAGGAACATTTTGTACAAGACTGCGATTTCTGGGCCACCTATGCTGCAACACACCTTTTCGTTTCTGTTGTTCAGGTCGACCATGGATAAGATAGTACAGACTTCGTGATCCAGCACCTTTTGTCTTTTTATCTGTTGTAGTCGCATACCGCATTAAAAGTTGTTTCGCCTTTGGATGTTTTGCTCCGATTCTCCAAATGTTCTCAAGTTGATCAAGCTTTTGTTCTACAAAAAAGATAAGATTAAAACTAAACATTACAACCACTTAAACCTTCGCAGTGTCTTCCTTTTCCGTACCACTGTCAATTTTCCTAAGCTGACGGGCATTGTTATCCATTCCTAATTTGTGGTTATCAATCTTACATTTCTTTATCAAGAAATTGTGTCTACATACCCGCGCTACTGTCCTGTGGAGGAGTGAATACTGTTCCCATATTTACAAATGCTCTTTTGGCTGAGTTTTCATCCTCCCATACAACAATACCTAAACATGTAAAGATAAAACAAAATGAGCGAGAATTGAATCTTGCACTCATGGAAAATGGAAGATGACAAGGCATACACGAAATATCATCAATCCATTCTATTGAGCCAGGAGCATAATCCTGAAAATAGCCAAACACGTCCTTTGTACTCATTTCGTTCACGCCAAATAACAAGATCGCATCAGGTCTGATTTTCGCATCTAGAGAAAACAAGGTAAAAGCCAAAGTGTTTAGACATAAATGGCTCATTTTTTTTATACTTGTCTGCACCGTTTGCTTGAAAGGAACTGCAAATATCTTGCAAAAAATCTGCCAAATGCAAGCACAAAAACAGCTGCTTTACCTTCATCTTTCTGGGGAAGGTTTTCAACAGCACTATCAATAAAAAACAGCAAGTTACAATTACATAACTGTTGACTGAACGCCACTCAGTAACGAAACTTCTGCCACGTCCTAACCTGGGCAATGCTTCAGTTTCAGTTGCATTTCCTGTTTTTTCATTTGTTTTGAGTCCAAATCTTTGTGCTCTTTTTAGTCGCCGATTCTCTGCCTCCTGCAGGTACAATACAGTTAGTTGAAGGTAACAAATTATCTACTGTATTTTTCATTCAATACAGTTATTCAGAAGTAACAGATTATCTCCAGGCATCTCCAAACATCTTGAAAGCATGGGTGCATGGAGTACACAGGGGGGGGCATCTTCTGGCATCTGTTTGTACTTTTTTAGAAACTGACCAGTTGAATGGAAGCATAGCAAGAGATCAATACTGTTACTTATTAAAAACAGACTGCCATAAATGAGTTTTTTCAAGAAAATTGGTCATTACTATATTATCAGGTTTCAAACATACAAGTATTAATTACATGAGAATCACAGGTGGCCAAGCAGTTAGAATATTGTTCCTCTCACCACTAAAACTAAGTCTGGTGTGGAATATCATATGAGCACAGTATAGGGCATAGACAGTAGAGCCACTCAATTGAAGTTTGTGTGTCCACGCATATCGCATTACGCATCTTATTACCATTATGCCAGCCAGTCAATTGCATTTTCTGGCCAATAAGAATGCTGAACTGGCTGGTGGCGGCCAGTAAACTGCATAATGATAGGGCGTCGTGTTGCACTGCTGAGTGGTCCTACTCTCCATTCCACACCCTGTGATGAGTTGAGTTCCATAGTCGATCTCCTCTGTGCTTCAATGATTTTTCCTCTCTCATGAAAATCAGCATATCTAGGCAGTACAGGTGTGTACAATTGCCACATGCTGTTGGTGACCCTGTCCTTACGAGAAAACTTAATAAAATTCCACTCTTATGGTCAGGCCAGGTAGTATTCTATGTAAACTCCACGCCAGAGATATGCCAATATTTACTATATATACCATAATTGTGACTTGGTAAATGCACGGCAGAAATATCCGGCGTGGAGATGCATGGATACAATGTGGTGGTCAATTATATTTTTCAGCTTGTTTGGTGTGGATAGGAACTTAGAGCATAAACACTTTATTAATAGTTGAATGGGAAGTGGGAACTATAATTATTTTACCTTTGATGTGACATCAAACCCTGTGATGAAGTTGACGCTGTCCGTATTCTGATATTTCTTTACCTTACAAGAAAAAAAAACTCACTTTATTAGTATAAACTAACGACTTCCACGAAAATTCAGAATATATTCACCATAAAATTACAATTTTAATTATACATCATGTATAAAACACCAACATACAGATCTAAATAGTAAATCAACTTACATGTACATTTAGTAAGCCAGAACCCATTTCTTCATCCAAAGGGACTTCAACTTTCAAATCTTCGAACTCCATAATTTGACTTTTTTTACGATTTTGTTTTGTTGGAGAATTGAAAGAACCCGTCCTTTCAAATACTTCATGTATAACAATTATATTGGTTTATCATGACGTCACGGTGAATAATACGTCAGAAACAAATCTGAATGCCTGCATTTTGGAACGGGTGGTCTGGACTTCGACTTTCATTCAGCACATAAAAATGCAGGGGGGAGGTGGCAACGTGCAAGAAACATCAAGAACACCCCCTCCCCATTTGTGCAGGGCTGAGTACCCCCTGCCCAAGTGTGCGCCACACTTCAACCACATAACACAAACTTAACAAAACTGACATCTTACGAAACTATTATATTCACAAACGAAAATTCATAGATTCACAAATATATCTACGCACGGCTCAACTACACATAAGAAAGAATACAACATCCAAAAAGATAACTGTAGTTAAAAGTAAGTGTATGTCTATTGTTGGACACAGATTTTTAGAAAGCCTAACATAGTAAGTCATCGCGTCGAGGCCGGTGTACGAATTTTAAAACAAAAATGAACGCCAAGGAACACTTGCGTTGCAGATCTGTAAAACTCGGCTACAAGAAATAGATCTCACAATCCGTCCATTGTTAATACAAGGTTCAAGAATCTCAGCTTCCGGCTCAAATTTTAGGGCAAGACAAAAATGAAGTGAGCACTCATTAAGTCACATTTTTGCTTTAGGTTTGGTAAAACAATGATCTGACTTAACCAGTGCTTACTCCTCTTTCTTTTGCCGCAAAATTTGGGCTGAAAGCTGACATTCTTGATCATTGTATCGAAGAGATGTTTTGGAAACGCATTAGAATTACAATAAAAGACATTTTTTCTGGTTTATGCAGAAATAAGGTTCTTCATCGTCACGTGCGTATTGTATTTTTGCCCAACTAACCAATAGTAACGGTTTAGGAATGTTTACAATCGGCCAATTCAAGAATTACTATTTGTGAATCTGGCAAAAAATCACCGTACACACACGACGAAGAGCAATATTTTTACACTAACTTTGACCAACGTAAATCATCTTACATTGTTATTCAAATGAGTTTCCAAATCATCCTTAGATCGTCTTAAGAACCCTATTGTAACCTAGTATTCATTATTGTTTCGAAATTCTAACCGAGCGACTCCTTAGATCTCAAGTTATCTAAATAACGTGCAGATATGACGTTCTAGACGTTCCTTGTTGGCGTTTAGGCTGTTTTTTTTTCTTTAGTTTCTTAAATTATGTTCATTCTAAACACTCAGTAAGGTTCGTCTCTTCTCTCCCGTCGTCTGTCTTGCCTGAAAATAGACAGAAATCTCGTCAACTTTTAGTCTACAAAAGCCCTCCTCCCTTGTATGCCTTAAAAAGGGAGAGGAAATTTCCCAGCAGCTTGTTCGGAAGATTAGAAATACTTCTCCAGAAATCTTGTCTGAATCAACAGTAGTTTTTGTTTCTGAAGTTTTAAAAGAGACGGACATGTGGTAATTCGTTTAAGCCAAGGTTAGTGCTGACCCAGCTTTGAACAACCAGTGCCGCGGACACAATCAACATATCAAATCAGAGAATTGTAGTTATTTGGCCCTCACTGTTGTTCAGGTTTCAATTTCTCATCATCTTTGAAGTTGAGGCTATTGCTAGCCTGCGCCGCAGACGGTGTGTTTTACTTTCAAATATTTCAAGGTATGTGTACTTACACTGTATCTCTACCGCCTCCATATCCACTGCCACCCCCTCGTCCTCCTCGTGATCCCCCACGACCACCACCACGTCCTCCATAACCACCACCATAACTACCGCCACCACCATAACCTGAAGAAAAACAATGAATAACGGTAACTGTTTTAGCATACACTGTGAAAAATTACCAACCTGTTCAGGGTTGGTAAAAACGACATTGAATGCTTGTTGAGTTGACAATATTGTTGACAACACTGGACAATCCCGTTGTCATTGCAGCTATATTGTAGATTTCAACTCACCACCACCGCCACCACTGCCATCATCAGGTTTCGCTGTGTTACATCTGTTACATGAAGTTCTTCGAGCAAAGTTCATGTTACCACAACTTGGACAATCCCAATCACCACCGCGGTCACCACCACCACCGCCGCCACCTCGTCCTCCGCGGAACCCACCTCCGCGTCCGCCACGACCACCACCTGTGAAACACAACAGAAATTGAAAACCTGACAAGGTTGAAAAGTATAAAATGTTGTTATCATTCATCGATTTTCATATCCTTTTCTAGGGTGGTGCTATCTTGAGAGTGGTGAGCCTGTGCGTTGTTTTCTGCTCTTTAGACACCATCTCACAGCTCTACCTCTTGAATACCAGGAAGGATGAAGCTAATACAGACAAATTTACATGCAAACAGCAACAAACACATAATATGCTCAAAGCTATGAAGACCAAAAGATACATATATTAGAGTGGACTCTATTAATTTATCCTTTCAAACATTAGGGGGGGAGGAGAATATTCTTAGAGGGATAAACATTTTGTTTGGGGGTAGCATTCCCCGGAAAAAAACCCGTCTATGTTTGTCATTTTCTTTCCTCACCTCGTCCTCCACGTCCACCTCCATCTCGCATCTTTTTCGGGACAAACTTCTCGGCGAGTTCCACCTTGATTGTTCCACCTTCAAAATCTTTCCCTGAGGAAAAATACAAGGATAAAAATTTTAGAGATCGGATACATAGTACAATATATAGAAAATGACACCACCCTGTCTTTGTCTAAACATGCAAAAATATTGTAGCGTTGTGTCTGCCAACAAGCCGTTCCAAGCTGCCAACAAATTTGGAACAACTTGCACTTGCAACAAGCTCACCTGAAATATCAGACTAGTTACATACAAGGTTGTCCTAACAACTCTGGTACAGACCTTGTAACAAGATTGTCGCAAAGTTGACAAGTCAAGACTGTAACAATATTGTTATATCATCACTGTTTCAGTCTTGTTGGAACAACCTTGTAACAAATCTGATAGTCCCATCAAGCTTGTTACAACTTGTCAACAGCTTGTGAACAAACTTGTTAGAACTTGTCAACACGTGTTTAATACTAATACTGGACTATGTTATTAATACTGGACTTTACTCACCGTTAAACCACTGGATAGCAGCGCTGGCCGTAGGAGGATCATCGTACGTGACTGTCGCTTCACCTTTAGACTCTCCACTGGGTGTACGATACAGCCAGATCTTCTTGCTTTGTAACTTTTTGTCGATCTAAGAAAGATCATCACACATTTCATCTACCTATGTTTTATAACCGAAATTATGCACTTTTTAGGTGAACTATTCAGTGTGCTATATAATTGCAAGTCAACACGATTCTGAGCAGGATATAAAGACATAGAACAATCATGTGATATGCACATATATAGACCTCAAACGTAGTTGTACCTCTTTCGGCAGGCTTCATTTTAAATGGTTTAATCCCACCTGGATGCAAGAATCCTACATACCTTGATGATCCCAATTGATCCAAACATATCTCCAATCTGTTCAACAGTCACGTGAGGTGGTATCCCAGAAATGAACACAGTGTCTTCTTGGTATTCTTTTGGAGCTCCTGAAATTACAGGAATATGGTCAAGCATGGAACCATCAGCTTGCTTATCGATGTCTTGCCCCATGTCAAGCTGAGGCTACACATTTACACTTTGGGAATGTTTTGCATAAGATACTAAGTATGATTCTTGTCGACAGTATAGAGAATGGACAGAAGACAACTACGCGTTGCAACTTTAGCATTCTTATTGGGCAGAAAATGCCACTGACAAGCGGGGATAATGCGAATGGGACATGCTTAGACAGTGACCCTACTGTCCATTCACTATACGTCACGTGTTTTTTTATTAAATGTCACAAGAGCTAAACATTGAACACACAAAAATTGCTAAAAATGTGACAGCCCTAAGTCTGCCTTTCTTTACAAGTCATAAACAAAAGCCTTGTAGAATTGCATACACCACAGTTTCTTGACTGAACAAAAATAACTAGACAAAAATTCACCCAAAAACTATACCACTACTTAACCAATGACACAGTAAATTGGTTTAACACGAATTTATCCACAACAGGCTATACATCCTGATAAGTCACCGACTTGAAATCTACATTTTACACTCTATGGAGTATTCTTTTAATCAATTCTCTGGAAGAGTCAACCACCTTCATGTATCACAGTGAAGGTTTTTTTTATTTATTTCAAAATTGAACACATACAACTATTTTGTACACAAATGTGGAACACACATTGAGCTTGAAAACCAGTGCAAAGTACACTACGTTTCTATGGTAATTTTACACCATGACCGAAGATTTAACCTCGAAGTAGTACCTCAGTTTACCTGTATGATACCAGCACTAGATCTAATGACAGTGCAAATTCCCAAAAATTTATCAAACTAAATACTCAAATACCCTGTAGATGCCTTCGAATGGCCGCATTTACCATACATTAAATGGCACATCCATTTAGTTACACCGAAAATATTCCCAAAAAACTAGCACCGACAAAAATACCATATATTTTGACCATATTGCCCACAAACATGGACAATTGGAGTCACTGATACAAGACGTCAACGACGTTAGTGATTACTAGGCATGTTTCTGACAATAATTTCCCGGCTGTAAATTTAACCACACATTCCTCCTCCTGCAAAAATTTCATTCGGCAAAACCGCAATCTACCATGTCATTTGTTTGGAGCACACCTCGATTAACGAATGGTTACTGATGGAACAATACAATAGTGTAGCGGATAAAATGGTGGTAAAGATCTTGCCTGTTGTTGACTTACCCGACCCATAACCTCCTGAGTTTCCATCATCGGATCTGTTACCACCTCGACCTCTGTTAGACCAATAATGCACAAGACGTTGTAATCATAGGGGGCATAAGTTTGGTGAGGTAGTTTTTTGGAATGAAAAACCACAGAAAAACCAGGATTAGAGACTGTTTACAAGGTCGTGTTTTGTTGGGATGAGAAGAAGGATGATTTTGGTGCAATAAGTCACATGATTCAACAAAACTGCATGATGTTCGTAGCAGCAAATAATAAAATACTTGCAAACTAATGGTTGTTTAAGCCAAAGATAGTAATCTTGTTAAACTAAGAGATCTTTTGGCCAACCAATTTACTTTCTTTACTTAGGGCATGAACTTTCACTTAACCTCTGTGGCATACTCCATTACATCAAAATCATCCTACCCCAGCTAAGAAACATCATTTAAACAGTCTCTAAGAAAATAGACACATTTTTACAGCAATCATTGTTCATACAAGTCATGTTTTTGCCTTACAAATGAACTTGTAAACATTCAGCTGGCTTAAGCTTAACAAACTGTTTTACTTCGACCATTTCTGCACACATGCTTGTTCAGTCCATCGAAAAAGTAAACACTTATTTATCCATACAAGATTTCTGAGGAAATATTTGCACACTGTTCAGGTAAGCTAGGATTCAGCCAAACAAACAGTTTTTAAATCAAACTATTCAAGAATAGCAAGCAAAAGGACATGACTTGCAAACAAAGTTGCTCTCTCCAATATAAACATACACAAACACAAAGAAGAAATGGGAAACTAAAAAAAAGTTTTAGCACAGAATTTCAACAGCATTATCAATAATCAAATTGCTTAGACGGCTTATAATAAAGCATGTAAACTCTTTTATGTGGTTTTCCCAAAAAAAACATGTTTTTTCTTTGGTTTATTGATAAACTACCTCACCCAAAGCACAACAATATAACGAGGGTTTTGTGATGATGGTATTCACCAGCAATGTTTATAAATGACCATTTACCGTTCTGGGAGGCTATTAATATGAGTTTAGCAATTTGGGAAACTTGCCATTGCAAGACCGGCATATCATTGTTAATCAATTTTTAATACAAGAGACAAGCCAGCTTTGATTATTAGTATGCCATACAAGGCTTCAGAAAGAAAAATCATTAGACTTACATAGTTAACATTAGACTTGCAATACAACATATACGAAAGGCCATTGTAGTTTATTTTGAATTTTTGAAGAAGAAAAACAGTTATATTAACACAGGAACGATTTTCTCACTCAGGCATGCTTCCTAGCCAACCAAGCTCATATAAATATGCCCTAATAAGCTGTTGCAGTATGTTAATAACCTCTGTATTCCTAACAAGGCAACAGCCAATGCCATTTTGCCAAACAAATTAGCTTGGCTATCCAACCACCATAATGTGGCGGTTTCAAGAAAAATATAAACGCCTCAGTGCTTGAGACTCTCAACATTAGCTTTGGGTTTACTTAGCATCCACTGCAGGTAACTCTATATTGTTTTATAACACTAATAAATCCCCTGGTCTAAGACAATTTCAGTTGAAATTTGTCCACAGTTTCATTTGACCTTTTATAGAATCCATTCACAATACAAAACAAATAAGAGTTGAAAATAAAGATTAGCCTGCAGAGGAGGCTAGGATTTATGCAAAATGCCAGACATTTCTATTTGTTCAATTTTACAACAAAGTACTCAAAGCTCTTTGCTACTTTGTACCATTGAATCAGACAATGCAAATGATGTCAGTTCAATAATCATTTCATAGACTGTAGTCAAGTGTACACCATCCCACAAAATAATATCTTTGATAATAATCAGACCACAAGACATTTATACCTTTCATTGCAGCAACTATTTCATTTCTTCTGTAGTTAACACGATCAACGGAATGTAGTTTAAAAAGCCCTCTGTTTACAGATGTGTTACAGACACTTAGTTTTAAAAGATTGTTGAAGACATTTTAACTATTGCAGTTTAATTAACATTTCAATACCAGCATTTCTACCAAATTGAAATTTTGGGACAATACGGATGTCATTCGTGCAAAAGACACTATTAACTCTTGCTATACGTAATAGCAAACCAATGAGTAACATTATGTTCAAATGCAGTACCAGTATCAACCTGTATTAAAAATATGTTACAGAGATACTTTTTATCATCATAAGTAGCACCAGTAACCTTTTACCACAATGAAAACTTCATTAACACACTTTAAACCAAACATGCACAAGGTCATCAAATTTTACGAACATTATTATATTAAATCTTCTCAAATTCATGAATAATGTGGATGGGCTTTCAACCATGCTAATACAATGCATCAAACACTAGTGTTCAATCATCAAACACTCTGGTCTTTCATTTATTCTAATTTAACTAAACACAAGAGACGACTGTTTGTTACCGCACAATGATTGTTTATTAGCACAGAACAACTGTTTACTGCATTCATTTGAGCAGCTATTTCAACAACTTGTTCAGTGTGTTTGACCACAGTATCAAAACACTCAAAAGCAATGAATCTCTTGGCTTCCCCCTCAATACTCATTGCTTGCTTGTGTTTTTAATACCATGAATGTGTTGCTGAAATAGAACATAAAATGTCTTTCACACATTTGAGTTTCATAATGCCAGCCACTATTGCAATTTGTAAGGTTAAAACCACCTTACAAAACTTAAAACCGAAAAACATGTTTTCAATTCCAACTTTAAAACAGAAGGAGAAAAAAGCCGACAAAAATACACGAGGCATTTGATGCTGGTAAAAAATGGATACATACCCTCCATATCCTCCTTTATCACCATATCCACGATCTCGATCACCACCACGACTACCATAACCACCACTACTGTTACCATAGCGATCACCACCACCACCACGATTATAACCACCGCCACCACGACCACCGCTGCCACGATCACCACCACCATAACCTCTGTCTCCTCCACCATAGCCACCATCTCTCTGGTCGGATCGTCCACCATACTGTTGCTGGTCGCCGCCAGATTTATAACCACCTGAACTGCCTGATTGAGAATACCCTCCAGACTGACCACCATAGCTTTGACCATACCCAGCAGACTGAGTTGTACTGGGTGGTGGGTTACTACCACCACCATACCCTTGGTATCCACTCTGTTGGTAACCAGATTGTGCCGCGCCACCATATTGTCCAGTGCTGGATGGTTGTTGGTACGATGAATCTGTTGATTGTGTGGTAGAATAACTCGTCTGCTGCCCATATCCAGCTTGGGTATGCCCACCTTGCTGATATGAACCACCTTGGCTATATGTGGTACTTGGTGGCTGTGACGATGCAGTACCATACCCTCCTGATTGGTATCCACTGCTGCCAGCTGTTGTTGTTGTCTGTTGTTGATAGCCACCATAAGACTGTTGTTGAGCTGGAGCAGTATATCTAGAACCATAAAAGCAAACTTAGATAACAAAATTCACCAGACATCAATGTACCAGGGAAACCCCAAGTTTTTACGGTGCGACCAAGATATTGGGTGTGCAATTTTGATACCTTCTATACATTTTCCATTACATTTTGTAAATCTTGACTGCACAATTTTCAAACATTCCAGTCTGGCCCCTAACCTTCCCACCCCTTTAGTGTGCCATGCAGAACAAGTCAACCCTTGTAAAAAGAAAATGATTTTCTTCCACAGAAAACAACATTACCCTTGTCCCCCATACCCTTGCTGCGCTCCAGTGGATGGTGGAGGCCCATATGAATCTAAAAACAGTGAAAATATAAAGCAAAATTACTAGAAGTGGCATGTAAAAGCTGTCATCGAATTTTGACACACTCAAACGCACATCAGGACAATTTTACAACTGCTGCATGTATTTGAAGTAGACTTCTTGCTGAAATTCTACGCATTGTTAAAGAAAGGACGTATTCAAATGCTCTAGCTTGGTGTGTTTGGCAATGAACCCAGCCAACCAAACTACACATTTCCCAACAAACAAGCACAACATTCAACAAGCAAATACTAGCGAGCAGGCAGGTGCGAAATATACAGTTACTAAATAACAAAAACATGCAAATTTAAGCAATAAATTCAGCATCTAGCACCTGGGAAGGTAAAAAGAAAGTTAAAGTTATTACTTACATTGTTGATCGGCCATTTTTAGCCTAAGAAATACGCTTTTTGTGCAAAATATAAAACCTTTTCTGACAAGCACGAGGTTGTTCGATAAACGATTTTCGCTTCGCGTCGCCAACTCTCGCATATCACGCATGCGTTGGTTTACGGCACGTTACGAGCTGAAAACGGTATTTTTCGAAACTGATCGTAATCAAAACGGGATGTACATTGATGTACTATCCAGTTCAACTGGCACATAACTAGATCAGTGGTCGTCATGGCAAAAGAATATGGCGTTCCGAAATGACAGAAAAAAAGTGGATGAAAAATGAATGAAAACTTATATAAAATTACATTATTCACAGTTGTATAGTCAAAAATATTCGTGCTTATATACTGCACTTTATTATTAAACAAGATTCCGAGCGGGGAAGGTTGACGTTTGTGAAGAACGGCAAGGAATTATGGCGCATTTGCTTGGCAGCCAAAACTGCCTGGAAAGTTTAGCGGTAGATATTCGCGATGTCCATGAGACTATCATGGACATTTTTGGCCGTGTGGGTTCAGTGAGGTTCCCGTCTTGGAAGTATCCTGATAAAGCGTCGTGTGACTTGGATATGAACAAGCTTTTAGGAAGATATTCGTATTCAAAAGATGAGGATCACTCCAAGTTGTCACATATCATCCTGTTTGAGTTGCTTATAGACAGGTATTGAACAGCTGGTATTTATTTGATAGTATGAAAGAGGAAAGCATGTTGTATGCAGTGTTGTACAGCAATTTTGGTATATAGTCAGCCCAGCCCAGACCTGAAACTTCGAAAATTGCGGGCTCGAGATTGTGTCATTGTGATAGAAATGTAGTCGAAAATATATAGAAGACACTAAAATTGTGCACCCATCGGTTGTGCAGTACAAACTTTCATCTCTGGAGCCCAATGATTTCAAGCAAAATTTGCATGGTTCTGTGTAAACAGGCTAAACAGCTCAAGTATTGGCCAGTTCCATAACTGGCCAGCACTATATCATGAAAACTAGATTCATATTTTACAACGAAAAATTCGTTGTCTCGAGCGGAATTCGAACTCGCATCTTCGGGTTTCTAGACCGCCGCTCTACCAATTGAGCTATCCAGCCAACTGGGATTGGTAGCGACTCTTATCCAATTTAAGTGCACGAAATATTTTCGTGACGACTTAAGGCTTGTCTTTGAGGACGCGCTGTGTTTCAATTCTATTTCAGAACCATTCTCAGAGATATGAAAAACTGGATTCATATTAATCTGACACTGCAGAGAGCAACGAAAAATTCAGTGTCTCGAGCGGGATTCGAACTCGCATCTTCGGGTTTCTAGACTGCCGCTTTACCAATTGAGCTATCGAGCCAACTGGGATTGGTAGCGAGTCTTATCCAATTTAAGTGCAGGAAATATTTTCGTGACGACTTAACGCTTGTCTTTAAGGACGCGCAGTGTTTTAATTATATTTCAGAACCATCCTGAGAGATATGAAAAACTAGATTCATATTAATCTGAAACTGCAGAGAGCAACGAAAAATTCGTTGTCTCGTGCGGGATTCGAACTCGCATCTTCGGGTTTCTAGACCGCCACTCTACCAATTGAGCCAAGTCTACCAATCCCAGTTGGCTCGATAGCTCAATTGGTAGAGCGGCGGTCTCGAAACCCGAAGATGCAAGTTCGAATCCCGCTCGAGGCAACGAATTTTTCGTTGTTCTCTGCAGTGTCAGATTAATATGAATCTAGTTTTTCATATCTCTCAGGATGGTTCTGAAACTATATCATGCCATTACAGGTAGTGAAGTTAATAGTTAACAAAATGTATAGGTTCTTTCACTATGCCTGAAATAATCATGTAAAATCAACTCTTTGAGCAAAGATCCGTTGCCAGGTAGTAATGAAGGGCCTTGATGACGAAGGGCTTTCTTCAAAGATCGAATGCCCTTCTCGACAACGGTCCTTCCTCCTGAGGAAGAGCAGAACCTTTGCTCAAAATGTTGATTGTCATATTGTCATTTCACGTTGCAAAAGAATCTATATATACTTTTCTTGTATTGTGTCAACATAGCCTGAACTTATATTTGAACGTGACTCGACTTCCACTACCAATGCCTTGAACAGGTTAGTCCTCCTGATGCAAGCACTCTCGTCATTCTGCAATCATCTAATGAGCACAACAGAAAGTAATCGTCCTGGTACAGCCAAGTCAGTGGGCTCTGCAATGTCCGTCGGCTTGGTGGTGAAGAAATTTTGGAACAAAATGGCACATCTTCACCATATTGTTCAACGTGAACTAACAGAGGTATGCAAAATTGTTAGTCTTTCCAAAGGTGAGTTCAAACTTCAAAAGCTTGTTAGCTTAAGCAGCATGCTCAGAAACTAAGAAATAGTTGTTAAGAAATCTTAGACGGGTCAATGGTAGTTATGAAGTTTTGAAATAAACAGATGTTTAGAAATATAGAGACTGAAACTGTGGGTTAAACTATGAACAACCTGGTTAGGGGATGTAGTGTAGATACGAGTTTTGATGCTGTGGTGTTATTAATAACTAGCCTCTCTCCAGATATTCACTGTTTTTGTAATCAAGTTATCGTTTGGTCGGAGACCTAAGGTCATTAGTGACGTATGCAAATGGACATGTCGCACATTGTGTAACAGTATAATAAACTATTAAATGAGGTCGAGCAGGATATGAGGAATTATTAATTAAGGCAGAGGTTTGTGTTATATGCCGAAGTCGAACGCTGAGGCAGATAACACAAACCGAGGCCTTAAACACTTTAATAAGCCAATCAGATTACGAAAAAAATTCTGAAAACAATTGTCAGATTACAAGGTCGGTCAATATACGACGAAATGAGTCATAGTGTCGTATATTTGTTTTCAATATACGACGAAGTGACTCATAATGGCGTATATTTATTTTCAACCCCAAATTTGGGCAACTACCAAGCGGATATGACGATTCAAAACTCTTAAAATATTTTCAATAAATAATAATAGACTATATCAAATTCAAATTGTCCAATTAAAATATCGTATTTCCACTACGTGATGAGGTGACTTCGCCAGGTATCTCACTTTTAAAGAGAGGTAGGCTACATATCTCATGCTGTCATGGCAACTCTTGCACACGCAAGCACAGATGAGATTGGCACGTTTTCGTAAACAAAAATGGCGGAATATGCGAAAAGTTTGATGAACTTCACGAAGAATTATAAAGTATTTTGGAGGGCAAGGAAGTTGAAAACACAAAGATTTAAAAAATTAAAAGGAATTTTCTGTCATCTGGCTATTTTGAATTTTAGAGCATCATATTCACGAAGGTATGTTCAACTTGAAGAACTTAAAAGTTTGTTCGTACGGAAGTTTTTCATTTTCGGTATAATATATCATTTATAGACCCTCCGCTCGGGGGATTCGGTGAAATATTTCCTGAAGTGATGATAAAAACATTACATATTTGGTATATAAAGTAATAAACACTTTTAAAACGAATTAAAGTTTAACGAAATTATTGATATTCTACAGTATAAATATAATAGTTTTTTTATATTTTGTCCGTTAAGAAACGAATGTTATGTTTTTATAGTTTTGTGCGCAAGATATAGGCGCGCTCGACACATACATATACATATACATATACATATACATATACATATACATATACATATACATATACATATACATATACATATACATATACATATACATATATACATATATACATATATACATATATACATATATACATATATACATATATACATATATACATATATACATATATACATATATACATATATACATATATACATATATACATATATACATATATACATATATACATATATACATATATACATATATACATATATACATATATACATATATACATATATACATATATACATATATGTAAATATGGCGCCTTTGCGAAGTGGAAATATATAGGAGTTAATCAGCATTTCGTATTTACATCAAAATAAGGACGTCACACAGAAGATGCACAGGCCGATATGCCTGTTGTCTCGTAAATGTTGGTCGATATGCGTGTTGTCTCGTAAATGTTGAATGATCCCATCCTAAATATCCACAAAGCCATAGGACTAGCCAACAATATGCAACAGCACGTAGATATCTAGCTATTTGGAAATGACCAAATGATACATTGTTTGTGAAAAAAACTTAGTTAGGAGTTCTCGAAACGCATTATAGTTATGTTTCAGCTTGCCCATGATTTTACCCATTTGGCATCCCAATGGCTCTTTCTATGTGCTACTTGTCTTGATTCAGAACCTTTGCGTTTTGTGTCGAAATCAGTTGAAATTTTGCATGCAACACTGTACCACTGGTCTCTTAAAGTGCCCATGACACGAAAATTTTTATTGCATAATGAGAAAAAGTATTTAAAACTGTAATACAAGTTCTTTTGTACTTTTGCGCTGCAACGTTTTGTTGATGAGATATTTCAGTTTCAATATTTTGTTTTGTCGGCTGATTACGTCACACTTTGCATAATGAGGCATCAGAAAGCAGATTATAAAGTTGTTTTCCTATAAAGAGACGACGTGCAACATTAATGGGATGCTTATGTTTGTCCTTAGTCTACATATCCTTTCAATATTACGAGAATTTTGCTCATTGAAGACATAGATAACTGGTATTCAACAGCAACTCATTATGCAAAGTGTGACGTAAATTAGCCGACAAAACAAAAAATTCAAACTAAAATATCTCATCAACAAAACGTTGCAGCGCAAAAATTTAAAAGAACTTGTATTACAGTTTTAAATACTCTTTCACATCATGTAATAAAAATTTTGGTGTCATGGGCACTTTAACAATAAACCAACTTTGGACTTGTCTCGTAATATTTGGAAAAGCTTAGTGGGAGATACCTCTTGTTGTAACTTTTCTCCTCATTCTAAATTTATCCAGAATTATACCTGAAATTTTTAAAATGTGGAAATTGTGATAGAATTCATTGAAACTTGGTGGAAATGACCAAATGACGCATTGTTTGCGAAAGTTCGGAGTTCTTTAAATGCATTATAGTTATCTTTCAGCTTGCCGATGATTTTACCATTTGGCCTTTCAACGGCTCTTTCTATGTGCCACCTGTCTTGATTCAGAACCTTGGCATTTTGCATCTTAATCAGTTGAAGTTTTGCATGCATTACTGTACCACTGGTCTCTGAAGAATAAACTAACTTCGGACTTGTCTCATTTTATTTGTAAAAGCTTAGTGGGAGACACCTATAAATGTAATTTTTTCCTCATTGTTAATACAAATTAATAATCATCTTTGTTTAGCTAGTAAATCTCTCTGAAGATCAGTTTTATTATTGCTCGATATTTAAAATTATATTTCATTTAGATTAAGAAATTTTTAATGACACTGCCTACGTACATAATTTTACTATATTTTCTTGCAGTCAAGCAAAAAAGATCAAAAATTGCGAAGCTTAGAAAACACTGTTGCTGAGATGAAACAAGAGATCGATATGCTTCAAAAACTTCTGAAAGAGTCCCCTTCGCAAACCAGTCCTGTAAAGGGCGAGATTAAAAACCATTCGAAAACTAAGACTTCGGCAAAGTTTATCCTATCTCATGCTTTTGATATGAACTTGGAAAGTCCCAGTCAAGCGGAGGATCTGACATTGGCAATCGAAGAAGTAGCCTTGACTAAAACTTGCAAAGATGCCCCCACGCAGACTTATGACACCGCGTTTGTACCCTGCGAAGCTTGCAGCCGAACTCAGGAAAATTTAATCGCAGTCGGGCAGACGGTGATGAAAGTTTGCGAGAGTCAAGGTCTTCCATCCAGTTTGGCGAAGCAAAAGCGACTACTCAAACAGTCGCTACTTGCGGCAGCCGATGTTTCCCGATGGGCTGCCGAGCAGAGCCGAGACCTGACGAGAATCAACGAGCATTTAGATAACCTCTATGCGCAAATCAATCCATTGCAAGAGAAGTTGAGTAAATCACGTGAAAGGCGGAAAGTGCTCGAGGAACAGTTTAAGAACCTCGAGGAAAGTGCTGAAACAGAACGCCAAGAAGCGCAGAGAATTTCCCTGGATTTATCTGAGAAATTGGCGACAGTTAAGGAGAAGATGAAATGTTTACAAGAACAGTCGAGCGAAGAGATACGAGAATTAAAGGATGGCAAAGAATTCTTGGAAGTTCAGTTTCGAAGAAGTGAACTGGAGCTTAAGGACTCCGTAGCGAGCAAATCTAAACTCGGTAAGATTTCGAGTAAAGATGTGATGATTAAGTGTTTTATTTACGCTTTAATTTGGGATACTCGTTCTAGAGTCACGTTGCGAACAGTTGAAATCAGATCTTGAGAAAGAACGCACGGAGACGTTGCGTTTGCAAAAGATGAATGGAGATTTAAGTGGAACGAAACAGATCTTGCGCGACATGCAGACCCAATTGGAGAAATCAAAATTGGAACTTGGAAAGATGGAAGCAAAGAACACAACTCTTTCTCAGCACGATCAAGTGAGCATTGTCTGGTAGAAACAGCTAAAAACGCCACACAAACTTGTTGCAATTTCAGCAGCTTTTTGCAACAAACTTGTAAACATCATCAAATTGCAAAATGCAGTCTGTTAAAATCAGCCTAGTTGCAACTTGTGATTTGCAGACTTCGTACAACTTGTTGAAACGATTTAATTAAAGCAAGCCTGTGGATAAGAAGTTTTGACAATCAACTTGCAACAGGTTTGTTGGCAACGTGAAACAGACTTGTCGTCAACAAGCTGTCGCAAGCCATTCGAACGCGTCCCGATTCAGCTTATATTGATAACAAGTCTGTTGCAAGATGTTCAACAGACTTGCTGCAACTTGTGGGGGGGGGGGGGTTGCAGTGTATATGTGTAATATTTTTTTCATATAATATCATGTAATCCACACGCCCCTCGTGGAAATCAGCGTATAGTTGACGGGGCCAGCGTGTGATCTTTTAAATAAAGTTTTACCGACCTACCTACCTACCTACCTAGGTACATACGTTTTCATCGATAGAATCGTACATTTTTTATTTTGGAATTTTATGCCATTTTATGTTTCACCAAGTTGATAGTTACCAATTAAAACTATTGACTTGCCAAGTAATTTGTAATTAGAAATGTTGTTTATTTTCTACCAAGGTTCTGCAAAGCAAACACGAAGCATTGCTTCAACGTATCGATGAACTAGATCAAGAATGCGAAGAATTAAAGGATAAGGTGATGGACATTGAGGGTGAACGGGATGAATTAAGGGATATTTTGGACGAAACAAAAATTCAAACCGAGAATCTGACTAAAGAGCTTGCTGAGAAACAGGTAAGGGAGGCTCACCTTAAATCCTGGGATATTCATTGGAAGGGGGTTACACCTTTTCCAAAGCTTCTCTGCCCCCTCATTTATACTGCATTCTGTACGACTCTTCAGGAACAGGTCGACAATATCAACGCAGATCGGAGTAATTTATCCGAGGCAATTCGAGGCTTAGAATTGGACGTTCAAAGATTAGAACATGAATTGCAGGATAGCGAGCATAAAATGCGGATGATCGTGCAGCATCCGGGAGATAAGGACAGCTTGATCGGCGGAGGTACGTTCCGGATCTTAATGGATAATAATAATGAGCTTTTACCTTTCATAACATACACAAATTTCTCATGTTGCCCAATTTTCTGTGGTAACGCTAGTTCTATAAGAGATTATTCTTACTGGACCTTCAGCACAGGTTAAGTTTAGGTTTCCTCCTGTAGTAACACCGGATCAATAAGAGATGATCCTTACTGGACCTCTAGGAAGAAGTTTAGAACTGATAGAGCTATCCAGTATAAATAAAGTTAGTTTATGGTTTAAGTTTCCTCCTGTAGTAACACTGGATTAATAAGAGATTCTTACTGGACCTCTAGGATGAACCGTTTAGAACCGATAGGGCTATCCAGTAATAATAAATAAATTTAGTTTGTTTTGTTATACCGTGTAATCTGTATACGTTTCTACTTTTCAGATTTGGATAATCCACAGGCAATATCTCGTGAAATGGAGAAACAAATAACATCAAACAACATTCGCATTGCTTTGTTAGAGAGTGAGAACAAGAAACTGAGGCACTCGATTGAGAAACTGAGTGAGATACAGGAGGGTGTGAAACCAGTCAGACAAGTGAGTTTGTCTTGTATCGCTCCTGATTTTCATTGAAATCATCCCTAATGCCACACCTCCATAATAAACAGTTTAGGACTAATATATTTCTGGTTTAGGTTTCCTTCTGTAGTAACACTAGATCGGTAAGAGATGATCCTTACTGGACCTCTGGGAAGAACATTTTAGAACTGATGGAGCTATCCAGCATAAATAAACTTAGTTTAGTTTAGGTTTCGTCCTGTAGTAACACTGGATCGGAAAGAGATTATCCTTACTGAACCTCTAGGAAGAACAGTTTAGAACTGATAGAGCTATCCAGTATAAATAAACTTAGTTTAGTTAGTTTAGATTTCCTCCTGTAGTAACACGGGATCAATAAGAGATGTTCCTCACTGAACCTCCAAGAAGAACAGTTTAGAAGTCATGAAAACTACGAAATTAGTTTACGTTGTAATTTTGATGTTTTGTTAAGATGGATGATCCTGTTTTGCTCTGGAATTCTCGGAGTGGTTCAGCAAAAAGCAGAAAGAAGACTTCAGATACTCGAGGCCGTTCTCCGGTTTCAAGAGCTCAATCGGATATCTCCGCAACAAAAATCGACGCTTTCCGAGAAACCTACGACCACCACCGGCCACGTCCACCTTCAGGGTCGAAATTGGAAAAGCAGGAGAGCTTTCAAAATAGCCGGGA
The DNA here is from genome assembly GCA_963855995.1 of Muricea muricata. Classification (NCBI taxonomy): domain Eukaryota; kingdom Metazoa; phylum Cnidaria; class Anthozoa; order Malacalcyonacea; family Plexauridae; genus Muricea; species Muricea muricata. The sequence continues at coordinate 11,959,916 of OY979729.1, read as the reverse complement.
TAAATTGTTTGAAAACCGCCAAGCGAGAACGTTGAGCGCGAAGCTCTCCCACAGCAGCAAGAACGCGGCAAAGTTGATGAGAACAGATTCTGCAGGATTGGGGACAGATTTCACGACTCCTGACGATGTTAGTACGACGAATTACGAACCGGTCGATACGTTTATATGCGGCGGTTGTGATAAAATGTATACAACGCGAAAGGACTTGGATATTCATAAGGCGTTTTGTTATGATCTGAAAACTTAGGGAAGGGTTGTCGTCTGGCGGGTCTTATGCCTTTCAATGAGGAGTACTTAAAAAGCTGGTATTCTTAGCTTTTGTCATAAAAGAGAACAACAAAACACAATTTGTTGCTTCGAAATTCGTGGCACTTTTAAATGTACATAATGATAATTTAAGAATGTCATTAAACCTCCAATAAATCGTACTGGTGATTGAGTATTGATGATTAGAGATTTAAGCCTATTTGCCACTTGGCGACTTTATTCGTGCGACACGAAGCGAAATCAAGAATTCGGCAATGTGATTGGTTAACTTTGGTTGGCGAAAAAATTCGCCGCGAACAAGTATAGGAACCGTTCCTACGTTTTATTCTGTTAGCGCTAAAAAATTCGCTTAGTGGGAAACGGGCTTAAGAGAGAAAGTTTCTGGTAGGAGTGCTGAAATGTTATGTGTGATATTTTTGCCACATCATTGCGGGTAGGGAGTGGGGGGGGGGGGACTAAAGAGCTAAACTAGTATACTGGTTTATTGTATAACCTTTACAATACCATATGTTAGAGATATTTATGCCATTTGGATTTGTGTATCTTTCAGAGCAGCTTTTAGGATATTTTAGATTCGTGGCTATGGATATTTTACAGTCTGTTACTATAAACGATGTCCTTATGGTGATAAGCTATGTATGGTTTATATTCCTCGTCAATGGACCATTCCCCAATTAGACAAACTTTTAAATTCTAAAACAATTTTAGCACAGTTGGAAAGAGCTTCCTAAATTTAGTGAAATTGTAATGTTTAGTTACAAAATATTGTAAAATGTCGAAAATATAGTCCTGTAAAGTTTGCGAATTTTGTATACTTTTGTATTACGCAAGCAAAAGCGTTACCACTATGTGGAAATGTGGTAACGCTTTTTCCCGCGTAATACAAAAATATACAAAATTCGCAATCTTTACATTACTATATTTTCCACATTTTACAATATTTTACAACCAAACTTCACAATTTCACTAAACTTAGGAAGCTCTTTTCAACTATGTTAAAATTGTTTTCGAATTTAAAAGTTTGTCTAATTGGGGAATGGTCCATTCTCAAATACATTATTATATATACGGGGCGCATGCGTAGTTCAGTCAACATGGTGGATTTACTAACATTGTATTTTGTGTATAAAATTCATATTGAATTGTATTTTATCAAAAGTCTTTGAGAAGTATCACGCTGACGGATGTAGGCTCACCGAAGGTTTGAAATTTCAAGGACACTGTCAATAGTCAAAACGAAATTATTAAAGACGATTGCGACTTGGATATTGTACAAAAGGTTTGAAGCTTTTTATCTTTATTTGTACTGTTTTCTTTCTGCTTTGGGACTTCTTTTCGCATTGAGACCACGCGTAGAGTTAAAATATCTGCTAACGCTCGGTTTGGACAACCCTAGCACGTAAAAACTAAGCCTTATGCGACGAGCTGTATGGAAATGTATGTATTGGAATTTTTTAAAAATCCGCCATTTTGTTCTTTTGTTAGTAACACATTAAATGGCGGAAGTGACAATACAAACAGACGAAGCACTTGAAGTTCGCATTGAATTAATACGTCTCCTGAATAAAAGTCAATGTCTAGTTTAGAGACAGAAAAATTAACGGTATGAAATATTATTGTTATGGCTTTAGGACTTTGCTAATATACCTGACGCATTTTATCAGCTACATAAAAATTCATTTGTTGAGTTCAAAGAAGACTGGTGCCAAAGTTGTCCACAATTCCATTGTGGGATGGCATTGGGGACACCCTGAGGGGGGTGAGGGGAACACTCTGAAGTGGATGAGGGGAACACTCTGAAGTGGATGAGGGGACACCCTAAAGGAGGTGGGGAGCATCCTAAAGGAGATGGGGGACACCCTGAAGGACATGGGGGACATCCTAAAGAAGGCGTGGGACATCCTAAAGGAGGTGGGGGACATCTTAAAGAAGGGGGGATACCCTAAAGGAGGTTGGGGACACCCTATAGGCAGTGGGGGACCTCCTAAAGGAGGTGGGGACACCCTGAAGGAGGTAGGGGGACACTGTAATTAATGTGGGAGGCACCCTAAAGGAGGTGGGGGACACCTTGAATGACACCAGTCAATTTTTAAATTTAGAAATGATTAGTAAATTGACTATAGCTATTCTTGGGCTTCACGTGACGTCAGAAATTGACTGGGGGTCAACTCCAAATCGATACACTGTCATCAGACTGAAAAAAATTTTCACTGTAAGTGTTGATCTTGTGTTTGGCAGCAAATATGTGCAATTTCTTGAGATTTGCTTGCTCCAGTGCAGTACAATCACCAATACATTTTGGGTTGACCCCCACTCAGAATTACTGAAAAAGGTTCCAGTGAAACCCAAGAATAGACTAAATTTTGAGCCAAGCAAATAAAACAATTCAAAAAGAGCATCATAAAATGAGAAAAATTGCTGTCGTAAAGTTGCTTGTGGCAAAATGTAGCTTCGTGAACTTTTCAAATTTTGTATATCTTTGTGGCATGGAAAAGCCTACCATTTCCCCAACAATTTCGACTCAAATGTGGTGCAAAAAACCCCAAATATACAGCTAATTCAATGAAGGTTGATGATGGGATATTGTAGTTTACTTTTGCAGCAAGTAAATTTGCCGACTCGGATGTTTTCTCTGTGTCCTCAGTGTTGTTTCAAAGAAAGACGAGTTAAGAGGTGAAAATAAGCAATAATCCCCAAACCCTCATAGTCTTCATTTACGCTTTTGGAAGGACAACTTTTATTGAATTAACCGTGTATATTAAATATGTTTTCTGTATTTTGCTACAAAACTTTGCAACTTTACTCATTTTAAGATGTTGTTTTTAGCGCTGATGAGTGCTGATACATTTGTACTTTCTGTCTGGGTCAAAATTTGGCGGACTATAATCGGAATTTTCCAATTGCCAGTCTTGATGTGATCAGCGTGTTTCCATAAAAGAACAGAAGCTTTCATCAGTCACTTACTAGAAAGTAGCAACAAAGCATTAAATACATCAACGTATAATTGCCGTGCTCTCGCTGCGTGCTTGATGGAAATACAATTCGCAATGCTGATTAAAACATATCGCAGTGTAAAACTCGCGATGTGGCAATTATACGGCGTGGCCCGCCTTCGATTTAGGTTAATAAACGAACGAGCATTTCAAAACCGCAAAGGGAATTCGAAACCAGACGATGTCTGCGTGCTGATGTCACGAGACGTGCTGTCGTGGCCAAATTTGGAAAAAAATATTTCTGTTTGATCTTCCTGCAGTCGTAATTAGTTTACGTAATTGTTTAAGAAGCTGCCCTTCAATTCTAACAGTTTTATTGAATGTGTTTTTGCAGAGGCGACTAATTAAAACTGTGAACAGTTGTTGGAAAAACTGTATTCAAATCAATCTGACACTGCAGAGAACGACGAAAAATTCGATCGTTGTCCCAGCGGTATTCAATCTCGCGTCTTCGGGTTAATTTCTAGACAGCCGCTCTACCAATTGAGCCATCGAGTCAACTGGAATTGGTAGCGAGCCTATCCAATTTAAGTGCACGAAATGTTTTCGCGACGACTAAGTGCTGAGGACGCGCAGTGTTGCAATCTAACAGAACTAGACTGAGTCTTTGAAGCATTTTGCCAGGTTTAATATCATTATTCATTAATTAGTGTTTGGATAATTCCGCATAATTCTTATATATTGAAACGCTGCAGAAACCAAACAGTGAGTAGAAAATACAAATGGTGATTTTCACATTTCAAGCCAGAAAGTACGTCTAGTTGCTATTCATCCTAATGTTTTTTGCGTTTTTACGTCTAGTTGCTATTCATCCTAATGTTTTTTGCGCAATTTAACCTTGCTCTTTTTAATTAAGTTTGTGTGTTTAAATTAGAAGTGCATCATTAAGTGTGCAAACCAATTATGTGCTTGAAACTTTTACTTCAAGCTTGTTTACTTTTTTAAGCTACTATTTATACCTTTGAATTTTGCTTCACTAGGCTTGCGTGTCATTAATTGATTAGTTTTTCATCTCCCTGCCCTTTGACCCATGTTTTGACATGTTTACAGATAAGGGAATGTCATTGCATAATGGCCAATAGTGGGCTTGCCTCGGCACCAATCATTCACGGATTAGGCCGTATTCGAGATAAAGCTTCATCGGTTCTTCACTACCAAAAAGTGATGTGAATTTTAAAAATTTCACGAGCGAGATCACGAATTGCGCGCGCGCTTGATGGAATGCGCTTCATGAATATACACTCCTGAATTCAAAATAGACATTCTATGAGGTTTTTTACCACCTAAAACGTTTAAAATGGATATCGTGAGCCATAATTCGTTAGGGAAAGTCAAATGTTTTTTATACCGTTATAAGTATAGTGAAAGAGCTTTTATACTTTAACTGAAACTGACCACTTCCAGAACTGACTATGTTATGGTATAGCATGGTCAAAATACAGTGTGTTATTTTAATTATTTATTTACTATGAAATATGCTAAAATACTTCGTATGTATAATAGTGCTCTCCAATTGGTGCAATTTGATCATAACCGTTCAATATCTCGACGTTTTGCACTGAGTATATAAAACGACTATTAGATTGATTAAATTTTTTAGAACTGATTTTTAGTGCTTCATAATTTGCGAATGCTAGTGCGTGTAGTATCTTTTTTCAGTTTGAGGCATCTTATGCACGACACAACGAGTTGTAGACGATTCTTATCTGGGCGTATGTAATTTGGTAAATTCACCTTAGGATGTGACATTTCAAATTTCAGCAGAAACTGTTGAACAGGAATAATTAGTGGTTTTAACCGCAGTAGATTTCATGCGCCAAAATGACATCGTATAGATAGACAGATAGATGGATGGATAGTTTATTAATCAATAATACCGCAGCTTACAGTATAAATACTGGATTTCTTTGGTATGAAATCAAGAAATTTGAACTTTTTACAATAGATTAATGTGAATTTTAAAATCTAAATGCAATGAGCATCAAAACTATTACAGAATAGTTGGTTGAAATATATATATTTTGATTACTTACAACAGTAAAGCGTAAACGGAACCTTTAATGATGTCCTTGAAATAGTACTTTAGAAATAAAGACTGCATTGTTGTCAAGTGCTCCGAATCTTGAGTTGTTGGTATCGAAAATCATTTTTATCTAATGCGGCTCTTCTAATGTAGTAAGAATCTAGTTACCGACATCAGTTTGTCGCAAACGTCAATCGTAGCTCCCTAACTGGGGATCCTACACCTCAACGCGTTGTTCAAAATTGATCTTATATTATTGTTGAACGATAGCTAGGATATTAGCTCGTAATCCGAATACCTTTCGATGAGGTAATCGTTGTGATGCCCTCGCCCAGTTTGTTTACTTAAGATCAGTAATGGTTGACGAATCTGTTGACATTCAATTGTTCATTTGTTTAAACGCCTTCTTATTTATGTGACAGAAATGCATCACTTTTCCGGCCTGTGCTCAACTGTGCCTACACTGTAGTGACACTCTTTTGCGCAGCACGAAAGTGGACGGGAGATACGGTTCTGCACACAGCGCGCCCAGCAAGCGTAGATTGTCTGTCTACGACCTGGTTATGATTTGCGCGAACGTCAAATCTTCGTTTATCGTTTTGCGCAGAATGTTGACGATAAATTTGAATATTTTTCGCAAATTTGTAAAATATTCAGGACACCATGCAAAACCAGCAGAGTATTGAAACATTGATCAGACTCGCGTGTTTACATTAAAATACCGTGAAAGATTTTTGATAAATTTGCAGCGATGATTTTCAACGTCATTTTCAAAGGCTGTGAAATCTCAAAATCTTCTGACATGAACTTAGTCGACGCAAAACCGTAATTAATGCCAATTAAATGATTTATTTCGTTACGAAATTGCGAGAAAAATTTGATGAATTAGCTTCCAGCCTTCCACATACGTACTTTAACTTTAGGGGTTAAAATTAAGTTTGTTCTGGACAATTCGCGACTGTACAACTTTGGAAGATCTTGCTAGAATCAGTCGGTGAACTCCGCCATTGACAGATACTGATTTGATTTTGACCTTTTTTACAAGAGGATTAATTCATTTAATTGAGAATTTAATGTTCTCAAAAACATAGAACTTTAACTGCCTGAAACGATATAAACAGAATTTGACGCCTTGAGAGCAAAGGTCCTGCGGTCGGGAGGTCGGTAGCGACATAGCGAGAAGCCTTCACTTGTTGGATTTTGCTTGTATTGTTTCAGACGGTGACGCCTATGTTTTGGTGTTGCTTTTGACTGCCGCACGACCGAGATGGGCAACGTTAGTTCGACATAGAAATTTCAACTTCATGTCACATTATAGAGCAGTGCATATATACAAAGCGGAACAAAATACCTTCGAAGATTATACCGGTGATACAACATTTTAATCCAAATGACGCAGTTCTTGTGCCGCAGTATAAACAATAAGTTTGATTTTGGTGAACAATAGCTCCGATGTTGCAAAAGAATATACTTTGAAAATTTTGCTGTGCGCTTGTAGTTTTTTTGACAAATAATTAAACCACGGACTCGTGTAATGCATTTTAATTTTCCCGCTTTCGTCAGCTTGAGGGCTTGAAGCTTGCAAAATCTGTTGTTTTCACAAAGTAAGAGTTTTATGAAAGATCTCTTTCTTTCCGTCGTTAGGGCTGTTTGCATGAGACAGGCTAGTCCAGCTAAACCAGCTGATTTGTGTCACGAGATTTTAAAATTGCCCCGAGACAAGTTTAGAACTACTATAAACGGAATATTTCTTTCAAATTGATATCAGACAAGTTTTGCAACTGCTTTGAGGTGCAGAAGTTATTTAGCGCGCTATCCGTCTATGTTTCACTCGGCCGCTTACACTCAGGGTGCATTCTGTGTAAAGTTCACGCCGAAGATTCGTGATGGTACGCCGACTTTTATTATAAGTTATATTATGATTTTTGAAACTCCACGTCTCCACGCCGGAGATATCCGAACTTTTGTGCATGGAATGCACCATGGACTCTGGCCCGAACTACGTACCGAGTAATAAAATCCATGTGTGAGTATGCGAGGGGCTTGTATAACCCGCCTGTCAAAATCCCTCCACAGGAAGAGTGCAAGAACAACATGACATCTAATGCTTAGATTAATGAGCCTGTTGAATGACATCACAGCTTAATTAGTTCCTATCGCAATACGGCAAAATCGCGTTAGCATTCACACGACAACTAGCATTGAGCCGAGAACGCTTCATCATCATCACGCCAGAAATTTTACGAGCGAAGAAAATTTGCCCGAGGAGTCTCTGTACAGTTCCGCGCAGGGAGCGTTTGTAGTTCTGGGACGAACCGCTTTAGTAGCTTACAGCGTCTCTGCTTTGGTGAACTTCTTTATATTTTTGACTAGCAGTATACGAATATACGATATAGTGGAAATATTTGAAAGAGAGGAAAGGAAAACATTGGATAGTTTTGCTTGGCTAAGGTTTACCAATCAGACAAATTTGTTGCGGTTAAGTAATAAGGAACTACGGTGGCACATCAACACCGTGTAGACGCGTCGATCCACTAACATTGATGCACGTTAAATTTTGACGTAGAAAATCTACCGCCAAGTGTGTAGTGGTTTGTTTGTGAAGATTGGGGCGAACAAAGTGCGACAGCGAATTAAGCATCCTGAGATCACATCAAGTCATCAAATTTCACGCATCTCTGTGCGCATTTTAGATTTTCAGTTTCGAATAGCAAGCGCTACAAAACTGTAGCACTGGGATATTGTATACACTCTCTGACTCCTTCATCCGTGCGGTGTATACCTCCAATTTCACCACGGCTCTCTCAAAGATTTCGCACAGCGCAAAGGTGGATTCCTCTTACGCAGTCGCCTGTGATATGGACGCGTCGGGATTTCTATCGCCAAAAGCTAATGCGTTTTCAATTGCCCATCTCATCGACGCTTCGCAATGCATTCAGGATGGCGCATGTATGCGCATGAACGATCTTTTTAACTGGTCTTCACAGCTTTTGACGAAGGGAATGGAAGGTTAGAATGACGGTTTGTAAACTTGTAAGCGTCTCCTGTGAAGGATTTAACCACCTAAAGAATGGTTAATTTCCTGGACGTCGTTACCCTGTAGAGTGTTGTCTCAGATATTGAACTATGTTTTCAGAAACCGTCAAAATTCTATCTATTCAGCTTAACTTGTATTTCACGAGTCTTATGATGAATATATCTAAGGCTACAACTCCACACACAATACTAACTGTAAACGTACGTCTTCGTGTACGAAATATTAATAATTCTTCGTTTCGAATAAGCGTATCCATTCTGCAACTGACTGTCAACAAACCATTGGCAAAATTCTAAATTCTTTACACTTAAACTGTAGTTAAACATTAAAAAAAATCATGTTGTTTAAGCGGTTACATTGCGAGGAAGAAGGCCTTGAATATTTAGGTTTTTCTGTTAAAATTTCTTTCCACAAGAGAAGCAAAATTTTCGATTGTAACTCGTTCTATGAAAGTCCAAATAATATACAATTTACGTTATATTGAGTGCGTGCTTTTTTTATTCGGATGCCTTCTGCGAGGATGGCTTAATAACGATGCAGCTCACTGGCAGCTCAAAACAGCAGCACCCTTGCGGAGTGGAGACCTGATGCTTGCTCGTGGATTTGTATATCTTGTTTAGTGCAAGTATTGATAGATACTCACCGGTCTACATTAATTCCTGTCCGGCTAGCATGCGCTTAATTTTCGTTTACAAATTGAGGTACTAACAGATAAGCACAGCTTAAGTTGCCCCTGTAGAATTGAACACGATATATCACATTGAATCCTGCTCACAAGCTGATTTTCTGGAAACAAAGTAAGCCACAAATCCAAAAGCCGTAAAATATGATATTTTTCGCTGTTTTCACTGCACAGTGGTTTATGTATATTCCGACTGTCGACTTCGTTATTCAGTAAAGGAAACCAGAACGCACTACTATCTGAACTGCTATTTGTTATTGCTAAATTGATTTATTAGTTTAAAGAGTTTTTTAAGTTGACTATTGAATCTGTTCAAGATGATTAGCTAAAACCACAAAAAGTAACCGGACAATAAGCTCGTATAAATTCGAATTTTTTTCTAGTGTGGAAATTAGGACGTTCACAGCTACATGTCTAGTATATCTTCCTGTTCTTTACAAATTTTACAATATAGAAATCTATATATAAGTATCGGAAAGTTTTCCTATGGTTTCATTCTATTCAAAGTCTTCTAAACTTAAATATACAGTTTGTAGACCCTGCTCAGTCTGTTGGGTTAGCAACCAGTATCTAAGAATGGCTTTACTTCCATCTAGAATGTCTACAGAACGCTGGAACTGGTAAAAAAGCTCCAAAGCGTTCTACCAGCAGTGAAGATGAGCATCCATCTCCTACACTCTCCCCAACAGTCGGAAATTTTCCGCCGAAATCGAGCAACGCTGGGCGGAGTTTGGCTCACATCAGAGTCGAATTGGAAATGAAGAATCTCTGGGAAGAGTTCCATGCACTGGGAACGGAGATGATTGTGACGAAGGCTGGAAGGTAGGTATTGCTTTAGATTTTTTGTAATAACAACCAGTGTTCACAGTACCAGAAAGCGTTGTTTACTCTTCTAAGAAGCAATATTTGCCGCAGTAACCCGTGCTCTTCGAGAATTTCGCGACAGATTTAATTTTATCAACTGGCAGTTTTCACAGTCTTGAAGCGATGTTAATTTTTCGCATTTCATGCAGATGTTTCGGATTGTTTACTGTAAATTTTAAAGTGTGATGATTATAGCGTCTTTGACTGCGCTTACCTGATTATTAGATTACGAGATAAAAAAATTTAAACGTCCTAGAATGCGCGTCGGGCTGTAGTATTGTGCGAACACGCACGTAGCCTAATTTGAAACAAAAACTGAAGTTATTTTAAAAGCAATTGTCATTGAAATTTTAATCACATGATGATATGAGTCTATAATGACCTGGCGCAAGGGTTTTAACGCTGTATGCAGCAGTGTAATAAGTTCGTCACAGTGTGCAACAGGGCAGGGTCTAGATACATATAGTGCTGGGATACAAGGTAATAATCTCGTTATAACCCTGTCGTGCGAACTTCATTGTCACAGTTAGATTTCCAATTTCCATGTACTCAAAGTAAACAACAGATGTTGCAATTATTTCCTATATTGCGGTCATAGAACACGGGGAAACTCGGCTATGTAATGTCGCAATTATTTAAACGTCTGTTCATCCTTGCCTATATATGAGCAAGCGTAGGAATTAAGCTGGCACCATCTCTGCGTGCGTCCCAGCAATCTAAACAAGTTTCTGTGTACATTTCCATAGAGCAATTAATATAATTCGTGATCGTACTATCCTGTCAGTATATTTGCTTTTCGCTTTATTTTCCTGCGGCAACAACAGCTCCTCTCGCTCGCAAAATGATACGATATCCAGTATAAAATCTGCACAGTTATTTGGCTACGAATATCGCGCTTACTATTATAAAGAGATTTGCCCAGCCGGCCGCCCCTATCAGCTCTTACGATCAATCTAATCTAAATACGTTTCTATGTACACTTGGCTTCGTTTTCATTAGTCAAGATGTTGTTAGTGGCTTGTCGTTTGTGCTCTTTAATGGATCATGACCATTCTGTTGATTGATCTCGTGATCCAAGGCGGATATATCTGTTTGTTCTTTGCACGGACTTATACCAATATTATTTTATATTATCTTGCTGTTCGCACCACTGTGCGCGCGCCAGAAGTAGGGTACTCGCACGATGGTGTTGGGAAAGGCGCCCTATATATGCATGGACGCACGGCAAGGCTCGCGCGTTCCCCGAAATACCTTGAAAACAAGAAATATGATCATGACGCATTTCATGCAAGTGTGTTGCATTTTCGTGCAAATTATGCGACATGAGTTCGCCTGCCCAGAGGTGCACAAGCTAGCATTGCGCGCATAGATTTTACATTTTCAAGCCAAGAAATCCTCATGTCTCATGTTATGCAAATGTTTCACATTTTTGCGCAAATTATCCACCTTGCAACTTGCGTAACAAGTGTATTCGCGCGTACGCTTTACATAATTCTGTGATTGCTTTGCACGCTTTGGAACGCATTTAGTGTAAAACTACGTGCGTTGAACACGCAATTTATTCCCATTGAATTAAAAGATGTCGGCATTTGCGCGCATCACTGTAGATCATGGCAGCACTGACAGACGGCCTCTAAACAAATAAATCCTTCCGATTGGCAATTATTTCGTTTTCGCGACTCAAACGAAAATATTTCGCTTGCTTTTCTTTTGTTGACAGTGCTTTCTTGTTTTTGTTTACCTAACAATTGAAAGAGAAGTTTTCTTGTGCGGAATTTAAGCAAATATACGCGATAGTCTCTTGAACCGGGAGTGTAATGTTTGCGCACTGGTTAACAGTGTACGATTAGCTTCTTGAGTGAACAGGTTCTTTAAGCACTGAATGCTAGGATTATAATGTAATATTTGAAAGAACCTTTCGTCGGATAAGTTATCGTAATTTTACGCTTTACTCAGCGAGGTTATAAAGCTTGCGCTCTCTTTGCTCAGAGGTGGTAGTGGCTTGACACAGCCTTTGGCTTTGGTACGTGTTTTGAATTTATTATATAGGGAATACCTAATACATAGCAGTAGCTATTGAGCTCGACTTCTCTCTGGGTATAGCTCTGTCAGTTGTGAAAAATCGAACAGAGTTTTCTGTGGTAATAGTCCCTACATATTTGGAAATGCATGCATTACGTGCCAATTACTTAGCAGTATAAATTTAATCTTTCAGACAGTAGGCGTAGCACTAACATATTTGAAATTGATCCATAGCTGTTTAAAGTAAACTTATGTTTATCTTATACAAAGCTTACTGGTTTGATAACTCGCAGAGTTATTTTTTACAAAGTTGTTTTTCCGAATAAATTTTTTCTTATCAACAGGTTTTTGAATCTTAAAATGTCCATGCAAAACAAAGCTTTTTTGTATTTCAAAACAAAGTATGTTAGCTGTAAAGCTCTTACAATACATTAATGTCCGTGCTATTATGAGATGGTTTCTCACTGATATTTGTTGTGAATGTAGGTATGAAAATATTGCATGTAAACTCAACCAAATGTGCACTTTTGCATGTTAGACATTTCTCCACGTAAGGTAATAATCGTAGCCGTTTCAATATAGGAAAATAGGATTTATGTATTATTGGACTTTCCTTTGTGTACCATTGCTATCATCAGCCCTAAATATAGTGTCTATACTTCCTGCAAAAGAATGAATGCTTATCCGTGGCCAGCAGTGTCTTGTTTAGGGCAGTATGTACTGTAGATCCTGCAGTGACCTCATTTTCATGTTTGTCTCTTTTGTAACATGGCAGACATACTTGAAACTGTACTCATATCTTGTATACAAGACTACGTTCTCTTCCAGTTTGTGTTCTAACAACAACCCTATTGATTAGCGCACAAAAGGAATTATTTATGACAGTTCAACTCTACTCTACAACAGTACAATAACACAAACAATGATGAAATGTCTGAGTATGTTTCCGCCAGAATTTTGTTAGTTTTTAAAAGACATGTTATTATCAGGCCATTATGGGCCAAATTATATGCAAAGAAATAGCAGATGGATTCAATTTGACATAATTTTCGCGTCTAGATAAGATTGCTCTGAGCCGGAAAAATAAGAGAACAATTAATAAAGCGTGTATTGCAAATGTCAGAACATCGTTTATGTTGAAGCTTGACCGTGAGAAGTCGGTAAACTCAAGTGGAATCATAGATAATCTCGTAGATAAAAGAAGAAACAAAGCCATGCTCAATTTTGTTCCTGTTAACCGTTAATTGTTAACATGAATTGTTTTTCATGCGCACGCTATGCAAAGTACTTGCGTATCCCTTGACCCAGTTTATACAAAGTTGCGTTTGATGGTCAGCTATTTCAGATAAGATCACACAGTCAAGAGCTGCAAATAAATCTAGTTGCACAATCAGTTCTAAAAGTAAAGAACGTGCTGCATCGGATGTACAAATGTCGATGCAGAACGGGTATTCATATGGTACATTATATTTGTTATATGCATAAATATGAGCTATTCTTTCCTTAGAAGTATGAAGGGATAAATGATGATAATTCTATATCGTGACATTTCATTTCGATTATTAATGATTTCAAAAGACAATATACTATTCAAACGTTGACTGAAAGCAATCACTGTTTCGTAATATCATCCAATTCACAATTTTGGATCTCGCACAGACTTTGTGTCGTTCTATTGTTCCAATTTGGACCCAACATGGCTCCGAACTATCGCAATTATTCACGCAGCCTAATCAGTATTTACAATTGAATTAGGTTCATCTTAAAACAAAGATAATGGATTTTGTCAAAGATTTAATCGCTTTACAAAATACTCTGTGAAAAACGCCGATGCAAACAGAAGGTAGTTTGTTGGGAGTAAAAGCACTTATCAAACACATGCACAGACAAAAATAAACGAATTGTTTACCGTACGCCCCAAAAGACAACACGAAGGCTAGCCCCAATTTAAAATGGGGGTGAGATTTGTTGCGTTACGTTTATTCTCAAAACAAAGTGTGTAATTTTGATACGATTTTAATGTATTGATTTTGAAACGAGTTTGATTTCAACATTCGTCTCCTAAGAAGCAAATTCTAAAGGCTGACATATATAAATTACCAATACACATGTATGCAAGCAGTAAAGCCTTTGTTCTGTAACATTTTAGCTTTTTTGTCCATGCGATTAATCTTAACCTGTCGTGGCATGTCTTTCATGCTTTTGTTGCTAAGACAATTTTACTGTCGCAGCTTTGAAAGGCATTTTGAAATTATCCAGAATGCTTCTTCCCAATCACCATTGTCAGCGTAAAATTGGCCAAACAATCGAAAAATAAACATGACATTTTTGTTTAGAGGAAAATGGTTTATTTTACAATTTAGAAATATTTATTTTGCTCTGCACTGACCGCCCATGTTTACACGCAAAACAACAAAAGCTTTTCTTGCGCAAACGCGTAAATGGTCGGTGTTTCAAAATAAGCCAATAATAGCTAAGCAATCGACGAGCAAAATAATTGATCAAATGCCAATATTTGAGGCATTTTAATACGTAAAAAGCGTCTAAGAAGACTTTATTAGGCAATATACAATAGCCGCACGACGGATATGAAACGCATGCTAGGAAACATGGTGTAACACACCAGTCGCCAAATTAATCGTATCCAGTATAATTTCGCGCACGATGGTTTATACGTTCGAATTAGCATAATTCGCGCGGATATGAAAATGTGCGTCCGAAAATAGATTTCTATTGCATGCGAAAAGTGTTATAAGCCTGCTGTTAATCTCGTGTAAAAAATACAGAAATAAATACTGTGAAAACGTCATAGATAAAGTGTTTGGTGAAATAATGTGCGAGGCACGGTCTCGACCAAGCACATGGAAAGATATTAGCGAAGTAGAAATTTTTATAATGCATAGCTTAGCTGCGCAAAGCGGTATTCAAGGTCAGATGTGAGTATGTTGTTTGAGCTTGATTGAATGTGATCTGTTCCACATGGCTTTCAAGCGAAAGAAATGTACACATTTATTTTAATCTCTGGACTGTAGATTTAATCTCTGGTTGTACATTTCATTGATAAATGTATAAACTGCGAAAACAAAATACAAAAACTGCATAGCTATTGAGCAATTGAACTTATTCCCGTGACGGTTTTAATGCCAAGTCGTATCCCCTTGCCTGTTTCTTTGTAGCAAATATTTAATCAACGTTACTCCTTCAACAATGTTTTACAAATTGTCAAGAGTATGGATGAGCTGTTGTCTACTGTCTAGCTTCAGCTCACGCAAAAAACGAAGGGCTAAAAAAATTAATATAAAAGTACGAGTAATAATGCTTTGCATATTATGTTTTCAAAGAGCATTGAAACCCTGAACTATGTATAAAAAATCAAATTGTTGGCATACTTTTAGATAGTCTGATTATAGGGGAGCACGTTTTGCTACTGTTTGATGCCGTCTTAAATTCTTTAGATGTAAATGTATGTGAAAGAGCGGAATAGTTGTGAACATGTTTTCACAACGATCAATCATGCTGTAGTTAGTATTTACAGTTTCATTAGGTGAAGTTGAAATTTCAGAACGGAAATAGACCTTTTCAAGAATATAGCCATGTGCTATTGTTCGAACAAGGTCTTTTGCTGTATAAGTGTACATGCAAGCTTGTCTTAATATCAATATTTATTAAGGAAACAAAATCTTAAGCGTAATGTGTTAAAATCCTTCAAGGAAGTAGATTTTTCACTTATCCTTAATTTCCTCGAAACGTGAAGCAGTTTTGGCAGGTTTTCAATAAAGTACAAAATAATAGATACTCAGAATAATTTCATTTCGATCCATTTGCAATAGCAACTTGTGTACCTCTTTCGAGTTCTGTTGGCAAGGTTCTCCCCTTTCTTTGACTGTCAGAATAACAGCTTCCAACTGCTCAAATTTCCTTGTTGCCACACAGATAAACAGACCAGATACTTCTTGGCTCATATTTTCTCTACAAGTATTATTCCAAAGGTAGCATTTTGCAGTTGGTCACAGAAAAGCGTTGATCATGGTCGGTCTTACAAACAAAACCTATAAAAAAGCTTGTCTATAACCGGCTTAACGAGTCGGGATTGACAAGCCGATTTTGAAAGCCGTCCATTATGCTAAAAAAAATCTTAAATGCTTTGTCTTTGTGTTCGTTTCTTCCTGTGTGGTTTCGCACAATTGTGGCGCTCAAACTGTTACGCACGTCATACACTATTGTGCTTTTCGGATTTGTCCCCTTGATCCACTTATCTGAGGCGTGACTGCTGTTGCTTGCCTTAAACTCTTCTTGTGTGATGTTCTCAAAGTTTCTATGACCTTGGAAAAATAGGAAATTGATTTTTTACAGCATTCTAAGACAGATTTACGTGACGAATAGATTAGATTTGAAATTAAAGTCTTCTTCTTTGAGAGAATGAGAAAGGCCTCCTCCTTTGTGCAAGGAGCACCCCCTCCCCCTTTGGCTCCATTGTGTTTCCCGCAGATCCAAGTTTTGACTGACATGCGAACTAGATCCTTGGGGTTATTGGTAATGATTTTTCTTCGTGTATTAGCCATTTCCACATCGAAACCGCAAAGTATGCATGGATTGTTTGGAGGGACAGTACGATAGAGAGCAGCAATCTTGAGACATGGAAGGAATAGAGTAAACATCTTCGAGGCTTTTCTCCAGAGATATTGAAGCATATCTTTTATATTTTCTTGCTCCAGTTTTAACTTCTAAAGTTTCCTGCCGCTACGCGTTGCCCATCCAAACAATCCGTGCATGCTTTGCGGTTTTCAATTGGGAAATAGTTAACTCTCTTATTCCTCTGACGAGAATGTCGACAGGGATAATCCCCTGTCTTTCTAGCACAGCTGTGGTCGGACATGAGCGGTATAAAATGGCTGCGATGGGCGCCATCAGTTCTGGATCAATTTGATCGCCGACTGGATAAATTTGAGTAGATTTCGTGCTATTTCAGCGTGGCTCACATGAGCTTGCAAGAACAGATGATTTTGATAGCACACCTTGAATTGCTTGCATGATTATACTTGCTAAGTTGCTAAAGCAACCCGCATCAAGCTTGTGAATAAAAATGATTGACAATCATCCAGTATCAACCCTGTCAGGGGCGAATTAAGCTAACGCATCAATTTGCGGGTTGGGGTGTATTTATAAATCCACGTTCTACCCAAGTAATTTCTTTTGAAATAAGGTTGATCTAAAAAAATACGGTAGAATACGAATATATGAATATATACCCCCTCAATTACACTTTAGGTCTCCCCATAAGCTTGTTGATATATTGCAGCAGCCCTGCTATATCATCAAGCCGTGGCAAACAATGACTGCAGTAGACTTTCTGCAACTTGCGCGTTTTTTGCTGTTTGTTTTCTTCTCCTTTAGTGTTCATCATTTGCGATACTTCATACTATATTGTTTATTTTGCATCTTATGTATTTCTTATTTTGCATCTTCCAGGCGGATGTTTCCGACCTTCCAAGTTCGTTTGTACGGTATGGAACAAAATACCAAGTACATGTTAATGATGGACTTCGTGTCCGTTGACGACAAGCGATATCGTTATGCCTTTCACAGCTCAAAATGGTTGGTCGCTGGAAAGGCCGATCCCAGCGTCCCCGGCCGAGTACATGTCCATCCAGATTCACCTTGTACTGGCACTCAGTGGATGAAACAGATCGTGTCGTTTGATAAATTGAAATTAACGAATAATTTAATGGACGACAATGGACACGTAAGTCAAGTAACAAACTATACCGGATTGCTCTGACAGTTGTTCCTAGAGGTCCAGTGAAGATCATCTCTTTTTAATCCAGTGTTACTACAGGAGAAAACCTAAACTAAACTAACTTTATTTATACTGGTTAGCTCTATCTGTTAAACTGTCCTTTTTAGAGGTCCAGTAAGGATCATCTTTTATTGATCCAGTGTTACTACAGGAGAAAACCTAAACTAAACTAACTTTATTTATACTGGTTAGCTCTATCAGTTGTAAACTGTTCTTCCTTGAGGTCCATCATCTCTTATTGATCCAGTGTTATTACTATAGAAGAAAGCCTAAACTAAACCAACTTTGTTTACACTGGTTAGCTCTATCAGTTCCAAACAGGGTTCTATACTGTTCTTGTTAGAGGCTTATTGAAGATCATCTGTTATTGATCCAGTGCTACAACCTTAACTAAAACTAACTTTACATGATTATATTCACAGTGGATATCTCTCTAT
The DNA here is from genome assembly GCA_963855995.1 of Muricea muricata. Classification (NCBI taxonomy): domain Eukaryota; kingdom Metazoa; phylum Cnidaria; class Anthozoa; order Malacalcyonacea; family Plexauridae; genus Muricea; species Muricea muricata. The sequence continues at coordinate 11,941,794 of OY979729.1, read as the reverse complement.
CAGTTCTGAACATAGCTTAAAATTTCTCTTCTTCGATTATAGATCATTTTAAACTCGATGCACAAGTATCAGCCGCGGTTTCATGTTATCCTTATCGAGCCAGAACTTGAGATCCAAGGCCATCAGGTCGAGGATATCAGCCCTGACGTCATGAGAGAAAATATGAGAACTTTCGTTTTTCCCGAAACCCAATTCATGGCCGTCACGGCTTATCAGAATCATATGGTAAGCGCTGAGAATTTTGTGGGTGTGTATGTTGTTTTGCGTTATCAGACAGCAGATGCTTATCACAGTGAGAAAATACATGGAGAGTACTTTAAGGTTGGCATCCATGATGTTAGCCATCACGAGATGTCATGTTGTGATATTTGGGACCGTTTCTAAAATTCTAACCCCTAAAAATACATTCTCTTTAGTCTGCTTTGAAGTTGGTCTTGTTACCAAAGCATTACTGCTTTGATAATATCTTCACCAGTGTCAGTAATAAGGTCAAAAACGCATAATTCTTTCGCTACTTAAAACGCTATAAGCAGTTTCGATGTTTCGGGCACAGCCCCTTCGTCGGGAGCTGAAAAAAATATCCAGCTCTATTTGGTTTGTGGTAGTTAGTGGCAAGCATGCTCAGCTAGATTCACCAGCCGGGCGATCTCTTGGGAATATAAAACACGCGAGTAGTCCACGCGTGAAAACACGCGTGTAGTCCACGCGTGCAGATTTTTTTTAGTATAGTTCCGTAGGATATGCCTTCCGTTTCGCTACATGTTCGAAAAGTGTACCCAATTTCAATGCAGAGTTTATGGGTCTTTCTGAATATAAGACAGACTCGAAAGAATTGTACCCTAGGAAATAATAAGTTTAAAATAGCTTGGTTTACAAACAGGTGTGGTTAGCAAAATGAATAAGTCATTCAGTCGTTGTGTAGTTCCAATTGATGGTGTGCTGTGCTGGTTTTATCAGTAGGAATCAGGGTGTTAGCTAGCCCATTTATGTCTGTTGGCTGGACTCTTCCCAATTGTGTTGATAAGGAAATTTCCCCTCGGAGTGGGAGATTATTTATCAGATGAATGTGTGTGTATTTTTGTTGGCTTTTATTGCCACCTTTTTTATAAGGAGATTACCGAGGCAACATACACTGAAATCAACAGTCGTTCAATTTTTTTTCACTTTATTTGCTGTATAAATTTACAACAAAGTGATTTGTACAAATTCTTATCCAAATTATCCAAAATGTCTTTAGATATTGTCCTCCCAATTTCTCTTAAACCGGCATTTTTAAACAGCCGTTTTTGGGACTGGAAATGTATGTTAGATTAGTGTATGGTGTGTGTTTTTTTGCTGTCTGGTGCATATGTGCCCTTGCATGTTATGTTATGGCATAATATGGTATCGTTTTATGTTGTGTTATTACAGTTTAATTGCTTTAATAGTTTAATCTAATTTACTTTCACCTGTTTTGCTCTCATTTAAAAAACTGCTCAATACAAGATCCTTTTTGACATCTGACATATATCAGCATGATGCGTGCCTTGCATCGAATCAAAGGTCATATTTTATCGCCGCGCTCCCACAGTGTTGATGGTTCAGAATGCTGTCTATTGCATTTTAATCAATAAGATCGGCTTGAGCTGTCAAGTAATTGCCCGTTTGATGTATATTTAAATACCTTGCAGTATTAACAAGTAGTTCCCCTGTTGTGATGGATAGTTTAGATTATTTTAGAGAAAAAAAATCAATTGTCCCATAATATTTTTATTCTTTTGTAAACTTGTTTGGTTTTTCTTTCCCTTAGATCACGCAACTTAAGATAGCCAGCAATCCATTTGCTAAAGGATTTAGGGATTGCGATCCAGATGACTGGTAAGCATGCACAAATGACCTATCAAGTTATCTAGTGTAAATAAAGTCAGTTTAGTTTAGGTTTTCTCCTGTAGTAACACTGGATCAATAAGAGATGATCCTTACAGGGCCTCTAGAAAGAACAGCTTAGAACTGATAGAGTTATCCAGTATAAAGAAAAGTTAGTTTAGTTTAGATTGATCTGGAACAGTTTGATGTCAAGATCTTTTGTAGGATGTGCTATCAAGGGTGGGCGCCTTTCATTGAGAATGTTGGTTTCCAAAAAAAACAGTTTGAAAACACAACAACCAAATATAACGAAACTAATTATGCCGTAAAATTATGACCTTAATATGGAAGAAGAGTTAATACACTGAAATGAGTGTCTATGACTGGTCACGCGTTGTTGTTCAATACGCCTCTCATCCATGTTGTTTCTCAACGGAACTCTGAGGAAATGAAATAATGAATCGTTTAACAGCACAATGCTATCTTGAAATATTTTCTCAAACACTCTACGCAGCTCATCGTTTCTCTTCCGGGACATTTCCTTTAAAAGTCGTGGTCTATTTTGACATGTCAAATGATAAACTTGTCAATTGTCGCGTCTGAAATCCTGCCTCGTTTTGCCATCCAATTATAATGTGTAATTAATTGCTTGCTGAGGCAGTTTTGGCACGCCATTTAGCGTGAACTAGTCTAGGGAAGCTGTTCTCTAATTTTTTGTTGGTCCAGTGTTACTACGGATAAAAAGCCTAAACTAACTTTGTTTATGGTGGATACCTCTAACAGTTATAAACTGTCCTAGTCAGTCTGTAAGGATCATCTCTTATTGATCAAGTGTTATTACAGGAGCAAAACTAAACTAAACTAACTTTATTTGTACTGGATAGCTCCATCAGTTTTAAACTGTTCTTCCTAGAGGTCTAGTAAGGATCATCTCTTATTGAGCCAGTGTTACCAAAAGAGGCAATCTATAAAATGAGCTATCTTTAATTATCCTAGGTAGCTCCATGACCTCTACCTGTTTGAAACTGTTCTGCCTGGAGGTCCAGTAGGAACCACTTCATTTATCTGCATTATAATCATACGGTCTAAAACCTCTTTTATCTTCAATGCAGTCGTGTTGTTAAATAATGCCGAAACTAAATAAAGTCACAGAGGTGAAGGAAACATGCTTTAACATGCAGAAACATCACGCCTCATTTGACAGCTTTGATGTTTCAAGTGTTCAATATAAGCTCATTTAGTTCTTAAAGCTGCATGGCCTCGTTCCTGTTAAACAGCTGCGCCCTTAATATTTTGTCGGCAGCGTGTTATCTTCAAGTGCAGACACCGAGCATGCCAATTCTCTAGACGCTCTTCACATCTGGTTCGTGTTCGCGCGACAAGTTTATCTCGCGAGCACGAAAAACGTAAACACGGTCACACGTTTGTTATCTGTTAATTGAAAAATTTACATCAATTCGCGCTGTTCATCCGTCAATGGAAGGTTCAGTTGAGTGAGATTGTGCTTAACCGAAAACAGACCTGAGCATGAGATTGACTTGGGAATATTTAGCGACTGAAAGGTCTAACCGACATTGCTAACCAATTCAGTATTTCAGTAACCATTTTTGGAGTCTAAAAAGGCGTAATTGACTACGCTCGTAGTAGATTTTCTCATGTGAATCTTAATATTTCGAACTAACGTTGCCAATGTCGGTTTAGCAAAAGAAACACAAAAACATAAGAACTTAACCACTTGAAACGATATGAGCAGAACTCGTCGTCTTGAGGCTTGAGCCAAAGAGCTTTGTCAGAACTTCTATTATAGAAGTGGTCTCTGTGCAAGCAAGTTAGGTCTAAGAATAGTTTAACCATGTGCGTAAAAGAGGTAATCGGCTTATGTCTTTTTAAACTTCTTTAAACTCGCATGACTCACATGCTTATATAGTTGCTATTGTTCTATTTTTTTCAGGAAATTAAGTATCGAAACATTTAAATCAATGTAGTTTAGTTAGATTTCTTCGTGTAGTAACACTGATTGAATAAAAGGTGATTCTTACTGGAACTCAAGGAAGAATAGTTTGAAACTGATAGAGCTATCCAGTATAAATAAAGTTAATTTATTTAGATTTCCTCGGATGATCCTTACTGGACCTCTAGGAAGAACAGTTTAGAAGTGATAGAGCTATCCAGTGGAAATAAAGTTAGTTCAGTTTAGGTTTCCTCGTGTAGTAACACTGGATCAATAAGAGATGATCCTTCCTAGACCTCTAGGAAGAACAGTTTAGAACAGATAGAGCTATCCAGTTAAATTTTCTTAGGTTGTGTGTTAGTATTGAAGACAGCGGAGATCAATAATAGCACCTTATCTTTCACAACTTAATTCCCTGCAGTGCGGCCATATTGCTGTCAGATGGTGGCAAGCAGCGATAGATGTATAGGTCATTTTGTATGTTAAAGAGGCTTGTTAAAAGATGAGATCAAATTTTCTCGTCAACAGCCTGTAATATTTACAAAATAATTGTTTGAATCTGAAAATGAGACGGAAATAACACGCTGTTGTTCGTCAATCTATTGGCTTGCGAGATTTTGTGACGATATTCACACAATATTTATTTCATCGTTTTTGCAGGATGGGGGGGGGGGCAAAACTGACTTTTGCCCTAAATTCAACGCATGGTAACTGTTCTCCCGTTACCGATTCTTATTGATCCAGTGTTACCGCAAGAAAAATCCCCACCAGCACAAAATTGACAGGGCAATTAGAATTTCTCGTCGTTATAATATACGTGCGTTTGAGCTGTAGTAAAAAGTCATAAATATCAAGGTCAACTAGAAGGCTCAATTAAGATTCACTTGAACGACAGAACCTAATTAAATGACTGTAAAATGCTTTGCGGTTTTCACCTCCAATGCCTGGCTATATATGGAAAACATGGTTCGAATTTCTCCTACGAAAATAGCCAAGTATTTGAATCAATTTGCACTGAAATGACAGCTATAATAGGGAATTTACTTACCTAATATAATATTTCATCCTGATAATTGTTCATCAATGAGCTTATGACTTGTTTAACTGTATTATTAATTAAGAAAGTAAATTTAGTTAGGTTTATGTATTGCACTCGGTCAATTAAGTGATTACTGAAGCTGCAGAGAAAACAGTTCAGAGCTACCTGTATGTTGAATGAATAAAAGGTTTCCTCCTGTAGTAACACTGGTTTATTATGTGATGATCCTTACTGGGCCCCTCGGGAGAATAGTCTGGAACTGATAAAGCTATCCAGTACAAATACAGTTAGTTTAGTTTAGGTTTCTTCCTGTAGTAACACTGGATCAATAAGAGATGATCCTTAATGGACCCCTAGGAAGAACAGTTTAAAACTGATAGAGCTATCCAGTATAAATAAAGTTAGTTTAGTTTAGGTTTCTTCATGTAGTAACACTGGATCAATAAGAGATGATCCTTACTGGAACTCTAGAAAGAACAGTTTAGAACTGATAGAGCTATCCAGTATAAATAAAGCTAGTTTAGTTTAGGTTTCCTCCTGTAGTAACACTGGATCAATAAGAGATGATCCTTAATGGACCCCTAGGAAGAACAGTTTAAAACTGATAGAGCTATCCAGTATAAATAAAGTTAGTTTAGTTTAGGTTTCTTCATGTAGTAACACTGGATCAATAAGAGATGATCCTTACTGGAACTCTAGAAAGAACAGTTTAGGACTGATAAAGCTATCCAGTATAAATAAAGTTAGCTTAGTTCCTGTTCCTTGTTTTAGGACAGCGCAAACAACTCGCACAAATTCTCTTTTATAATTTCAGCAATGTGGTCGAGGTCATGAAACAAATGGACAATAATGTATCCCATCAGCCTCAGCGATCTCGGTTACCATCCAACATTCCGCACCAGTCTCCAGAACCAGTCTCACGGCCGCAGTGCTCCGCTGCGCTGACGACTACGGTTGCTATGACCATGAATAACACGAATACTGGTATGACGTGGTTTATATTTATACCTCTCAATTGTAGCTTTGTGATTTGAGAACAGGGGTCCCGCAAAATTAAAAGCACTTCAGAACTGATAGAGCTATCCAGTATAAATAAAGTTAGTTTAGTTTAGGTTTTCTCCTGTAGTAACACTTGATCAATATGAGAACAGTTCAGAAGGAAGAACAGTTCAGAAATGATAGAGCTATCCAGCATACAGGAAGAACAGTTCAGAAATGATAGAGCTATCCAGCATAAATAAGATTAGTTTAGTTTAGGTTTCCTCCTCTAGTAACACTAGATCAATAAGAGATGATCCTTACTGGGTCTCTAGGAAGAACAGTTTAGAACTGATAGAGCTATCCAGTATAAATAAAGTTAGTTTAGTTTAGGTTTCCTCCTAGAGTAACACTAGATCAGTATGAGATGATCCTTAGTGAAGCTCTAAGAAGAACAGTTTATAACTGACAGAGCTATCCAGTATAAATAAAGTTAGTTTAGTTTAGGTTTCCTCCTCTAGTAACACTGCATCAATAAGAGATGATCCTTACTGGAGCTCTAGGAAGAACAGTTTAGAACTGATAGAGCTATCCAGTAAGTATTAGTCTTCTTACTAAATTACAAATTACTTTCAGTTCCAGAAGAATTAAATCGGCCGTACACGCCCCACGCCTCGTCGCCCAACTATCCCTTGATACACCGCGTGGTCAATTCTCATAATTACCCGTCACAAAACCAGTCCCCAGGCCCTCAGCGGGGTTACCACCGCGTGCACCGGCCCGCACCCTACTCGCAACAAATGACGAGGTACAACCCCGTGGCGGCCCGCGACGAGAATGCCGTCACTCAGGCGTACACAGCAGGGAACACACACATGTACACCATGAATATGTAATGAAGATGTGAAGGTCGCCAGAGAGCAGAGACGGAGCGTATCTAGCCAGGGGTATGGCACTAGTATCCCTCTCTGGCTCCAAGGTACTGGGTCCAAGCATGCCTTGACGATTCCAGTGACAAGCTTTACACAGAAGTGTTTATATTGTGAGACTAGACAACTCCTAATTCTGGAAGTACAAAGATCAAATGTAAAACTTGGACCCCGTACCTGGCGGTTTGGAGTCAGTTGTTGTAATCAGGTTCAGCATTAACCCTCGGTTAAAATTTAACACACTATTTTAGTTTGGGTATTTCAATGCATCCATTTTTTTTAAACTTCCATCCATCCAGCAAAGATTTATGAAGAAATTGCAATTCTAATACGGACCTTGTAATGAACAGCTTAATTTTAATATACATTCACGAGACGTACGTAGCTAAATATTTTTACGATAGAAATTCGAGAATAGCGAGACATAGTTTTGTGGTAGTGTACTAACTACTAAGTGTATTGTTGCGTTTTGCCGCATTCTGAGAGCCAGCTGGGAATATAACTAATTCATTCGAATTTGAAATTAACCATAACACTACTTTTCCTAAAGGGATGTTCGTCACTTGGTAATCGTTCGGCCGGTTATATGTGCATGAAAATTTGCGTTCTTACAGTTCTTGACTTATCACTTGTTCAATTGATAAAAACAGTATTGTGCAATGTTTTGCAGCCAACATTTTTCGGTGTTGTCAACAACTTTTGTTCAGCATTGTTACATCTGATTCAGGCTCGACAATCTTGCTGACAACTGTGAAGAATGTGGGCAGGAAAATATTGTACAGTCCTGTTTTCGTTAATTGAACAAGTGATAAGTCAATCAACTTTGAACAAGTGATCATTTTTAACTGTGTAACTAATGAATGGACATGGACGTTTTTGCTAATCCAACCAAAACTAATATTTGTTCAGATACATTCTTAGTCACGTAAAATGTAGATGAAAGGGCAGAAAACTAATATAACAAAAGCTAATTACATATTGGTGAAAATTAAAGTTATTAAACCCCAATCAATATTTGATTGTACATTTATATTTGGTTGTATTTTTCAATTCGCACTAACAAGTATTATCAATATTAACAAATATCACAAATTATGTTAAACTAACTTATGTGAAACTAATGGAAGATGGCGGAATGGTCCATCTTGTAGTTCAGTTGTAGTCTAGCTAAAATTTTGAATGCTGGCCTGAGTATGTTACAAAGCAAACATTAAATATGGTTTTTAGTAAAATGTGTCATATGTAAAATACGGATTTTTTGCTAATTTCTAATGTACATATTAAACAATTTTTTAATGAAATAAACTAGAATGAGGGGGTATCGTTTTGTTTTCAAGTACAAATGATTCAATGTTTTCGTCAATTCAGTGGTTTATTCCAGGAATTATAATACTTATCAAATTCTAGAAACAATAGCGCGTCGTGTGACCCAGTTTCACGTTCTACGAATTCTAATTCTTGTACCAGTTGTTCGAAATCATCGCCAGGTACATTGTCTTTCTTTCTAGGAACTGTATCGTCGTTTAGAGCACTTCTTTTCTCTTGCCCATGCGAGATTTCTCGAGCACATTTTTCATCATTCACCGGCTGATGGTTTTTGAAGCGCCTTTCTGACGCACCTAAATTTTTTAACGCTCGAGATTGAGATGAAATAAAGTAATCAAGCATTTTGCCAAGCACTAAATTACGTGTGTGAATGAATTATATTACCTCCAAGTATCATACTGCTATTTCTTCCACAGAGTGTATTGTTTAAACTTGACAATGAGTGAGTACGTGGAAAATTTGAATTTAATTTTCGTCAGCGGCAAAATGACGTATCATGTTTGCGTGCGCGCGCGTGTTTGTCTGAAGCTTCAATTTTTTTAATTCATATATTTATTTTTCGAAATTTTTCCACGTTTGCTTGACTATTGATTGACAGGCGCAACTGTACCACAGATTGTTTGTCATACGTTCACGATACGTGCAGCTGTTTCATTTCTTAGCTTTACTACACTAGCAGCGAATTTAGAATGTGGAGTGTCAAAGAAATGACATAATTACACCATGCTGATTGTCGATTCATTCCACACATCTTTAACATATTATACATCTCTTATGTTGTTATTTTTCAATATAATGAGCTCAGCTGTTGCATTAGCATTCTACATAAAGAAAAGTTTACAATTTAGCCAAGAAAACGCATGTTTTTAATCTGGGTTTTTGAAAGGTATTTCGGCACAAAAGAACAATCTAAACCTACCAAGTTGTCAACGCCATATCCGTAATACATCTGCGCAATTTCATCGTAGCTTTTGTTTTTTGTTTCTTTCACATATTTGTATGTTATAGTCGCACCAAGCAGAGTTATGAGCACAAACGGAATGAATGTAAACGCTTTAAGGCCGACCTGAAAAAAGTTTGGAAAAGAGTTTAATTTCATATTAAAGAAAAGCGCCGAATATATATTACTTAATATTCCCATTATCCATTAGTGGAGTATACTGCAAGGACACTTACTAATATAAACGGAACGGTTATTCCTACGAGAAAGTTTGCAAGCCAATTAAACAAGCCTGAGAAACTCATTGCCGCTGGTCTTGGTCCTTGCTTGAACAGCTCTCCGCCAAGGAACAAGGGTATAGGACCTAGTGAAAAAGATCAAATCTTACAGCAAGTATTGATATAGCACACCGAGTCTACAGAGTCTTGGGCCATCTGCTGCAAACAGAAATTTCACAGTTTCTTTAAAATTAATCTTACCCAGTCCGATATTGTATGATAGAACGAACGTCAATGTGCAGACAAAACTGAGATAAACAACGCCCGAAGCGTACGCCTGAAAAAACATTTGAAGCAAATGAAACATTCTGACCAGATGACTGTCAGCGGCGTAGCCAGGGTCATTGTTTTTTTGGGGGGGGGAAATTGCGACCGGCGAAGGCATTCTAAGGGGTCCGCCCCCAATTTCTTCAAGGATTTAGACTTTTGGAATGGTCTTGAACACAATTGGGGGCGTTCGCCCGCCCCCCCCCCCCCCTTCCCCCCTTAACTACGCCACTGAGATTGACTGTGAGAGCTAAACTGACCGAGTAACGAAGAATGCAGCTCAAATTGAAACAGTAGAAGGCTATGAAAGATAAACTCTTTCAACTACTTTCAACTGAAACTTTTTCAGCTAGAAACCCGAAAAATTAACAAAGAAAATGGCTGGAAATCCTTTCAGAAGAAAACAAAACATTATAGTGATAACCCTATACAATGACCAGAACTCGCTCTTTTCATTTCAAATATTACTCTCTGCCTCAACTGCTTTAGAGGACAGCCATTGCAGACCCCACCCCCTTAAGTTCAATCTAAGAACAAACCCAAGAGTGAACCTTAAAATAAACCTTATATTACCGTATAAAAACATATATTACCTGTTGATTAAATGCAATCGTTATAATGGAAGCAGAAACTCCCATGCCAATATTGCTCCACATTAACAATGGTCGTCTGCCCGCTTTCTCCATCAGAAAAATCTGAAACAGATTTTTTGACAGAATTTGAACGATGAAGCCTTTTTGCAAGATATCTAACATACGGTGTTAAAGTGCATCACTAGTCTAAGAAATAAATCTCGGTCTTCCTGAGAAAATTTTGACTCTTACATCGTCTCAAATGGCATTACTAAACAACGATCTTAAAGGTGTATAAGGTAATGAATAATACAAGAAGGATGTCAATCTTCTTACCACTGCTATTGTCATTACAACATTCATGAGGCCGGTGCCAAGTGTCGCGTAACGGACATAGGCATCAGCAATACCAGCTTTCTTGAAGACAGCGGTCGAGTAATAAAACACCTGATGAGACATAAAGAATAAAGGGAGCATAAGATGATATCAGGATTAAGAATCATCTCTTAGCTTATTGATCCAGTGTTACTACTAGAGGAAACCTATACTAAACTAACTTTATATTTATACTGGATCGACAGCTCTATCAGTTCTAAACTGCTCTTCCTAGAGGTCCAGTAAGGATCATATCTTATTGATCCAGTGTTACTACAGAAGGAAACCTAAGCTAAAACAAGTGTATTTCTACTGGATAGCTCTACCAGTTCTAAATTCTTCTTCCTTGGGGTCCGATAAGGAACTTACGACATTAATCCCAGATAATTGTTGTCCTGCTTGGAGGGCACAAAGGAGCAACAATGGATAACGCAGTTTCTTTGCTTTCAACAACTGTTTCATTGTCCAGGGCGGTTCAGCCTCTAGCTGCATCTGTTCTTCCCGCATTTCTCGAATATCTTCTTTTATATCGTGATCTTTGCCTCGGATGGATTTCAGTGCTGTTTTTGTCAGTAAAAAAGTTTTAGAAGTTTACCTCTCGCCGTTTCCAACTTGCATTCAAATTTTTAAAGAAAATACAGTGGCTTCTTTTGAATGTAACCATATTGGTTCAAACTACCACAATATTGGAAGAAAATGAAGTATTCGAAGAAAACCTGCGCAATGACGCTGACGTCAGACACGTTTGTTAAACTTAGGCTTGTCGCAACTTGTCATTTGCAGACTTGCTACAATTTGTTGAAACGCCTTGATAACAAACTTGCAACAAGTTTTTTGGCAGCTTGCAACAGACTTGTTCTTTACAAGCTGTCGCTAGCCATGACATGCCTTTATTTAATAAACTTTTGCGAGATGTTAACAATCTCTTTTCAACACGTTTTTAGCTGCGTAAATAGCCGAACGAGAGTTTACAGAAAAAGCTATTTTTCTATCTTCGTTTGTAATACCTTTCCTGGCTCTTTCTTCGTCTTTCTTTATGATGAGGAGATAGCGGGGACTCTCAGGCAGAAAAGGCAGAAAAATCGAAGCGATGAAACCTGGAACAGCCGTGAAAATGAGAAGAATTGGCCACAAATCATCACCTCCTGCAAAAAACAAATAATATTCGTGCTTTCTAAGATGGAGAAGCCACGTAGCGAGGTATAACTAAAAAATAAAGAAGACTGTAGCCTTTAAATGCTAGCCATACATTCCAGGTAAACGAGGAAGTACAGATTTACGACATAAACAATGCTTACAGCAAAATCATTCAGAGCTACCAAGACGAGGTACACAATCCTACCTAAAAGTTCCTCAAGACCAAGAATTTGAGAAATTAGTACTCCGACAGTGAAACCAAGCTGATGCAAAACTCCCAGAGAGCCACGGATATGTTTGGGAGAACTTTCCGTCAAATACATTGGAACAATTCCACAGCCTATGCCTGTAAATGAATGAAAAAATCTTAAAATCAATTACTTCAAACGCGAAAACGAAGTAGAACGAAAAATGGATAATTCGGAATGAGTTAGAATCAATTAGAATAAAAACAAATACATTAGAACGAAAGAGGAACAATTAGAACGTGAAATAGAAACAATTAGAACAAAAACGGCTACATTAGAACCAAAGAGAAGCAATTAGAACGGAGAAAGGACTCAATTAGAACAAAAAAAAATAATTTTTTTAAAAAAATTCTTATAAATGACGGACAATTGTACCTGCCGAAAAGCCGATTATAAATCGACCAACAATGATAAGCTCAAAAAGGCGTGTTGGTCGAGCTGCGCCGAAGAATACCGCCGCAAGAACGGCAACTATGTGACTGATCTGCAGGCCGCTCCTTCTTCCAAATTTATCAGCAAAATATCCAGCCGAAAATATTCCTACCATACCGCCCGCGAGGTAGATTGATATGGTGACTGCCCAGAGAAGATTTAGAAAAGATTCATCAATTGGCTCTTTGAAACGATACACGTAGGTTTCGTTGTAAAACGCTTGAATTGTCTAAAAAGTGAGTGATAAAAACAGCTTAATCTGCTGCGTAGTAGGATGCTGATGCACAGGTTATAATCCATGTGTCATTCATCACATCGGCTAGAAACTTGGTCTCTAGACAGAACCCCTTGTTCTCTATTCCATTAACGGCACACTCTTGTTGGTTAACGGTTGAGCCTAACGTCTGAAACCACGTTCAAAACGTCGATTCGACCTTGAAAAATGATTGAAAATGGAACAACTTTCAATTTTCAATCCTTTTTCAAGGTCGAATCAACGTGGTTTCAGACGTTAGGTTCAACCGTTAACCAAAACGATCGTGCCCGTGGGATTGTCGATATAATCTCAATGCTGTTTCAACGTCGAGAAAGGAAAGTTGATCCAATGATCAACGTTACTTTCCTGACATTGGAACAACGTTGAGATTATATTGACAATTTGGCCTGAAATTGAGCTGTTGGCAGGCAAGGAAATCGATATTATGTAATCCAGATGAACGGTTCCTAAAAGACGGAAAACGACGTCAGAATGACGTTGAAATTACGTCATGACATATCAACGTATTTGTAACCAAATTTTACCATTGCAACAACGTTCTGTGTTGCTGCGATGGTAGAACCGCTCGATAAAGTTAGTTTTGGTTAGTTTTCTAGTTCATGGAATTACTTACAAATTCAGGGGCATTGAGAACGCCAGAACTGTAGCCATGAACGACTGAAGAGCCGAACACACAAAGGAAACAAGTGGACATTAACATCCAAGTTAGAGTGCTCTGCAAAAAAAAATGGTCAGCAAAGTCAAACGGCATTCTTTGCTCCAAAAGTATGTTAAAAACGTCATTTGTGTATATATATATTATTTGCATTGCTAGTTTACGCATTTATCAGGACTATTATTACTAATTTAAAGTAGCTACTTTACATGTCCCAGGTGTGTGTACCTGCCATAGAACATCAAAGACCCAAGGACGAAGCTGATATGCGACTGCAGGGTATATTAACAAAATATTAAGTATATATTAACAGAATATGCGCCGAAATATAGTTGAGCTAAGTGCGTGTCATATCTCAGAATATCAGTTCATACTGATATCTTAGGCCAGTTTCAGACGCAGAACTGTTCAATGCAAAACAGACCTTGGTCATGCTTAATATTCCCAAAGTGTTAACTACAAATTTTGGTATGAACATACTAGGAACATAAAATGTAAGTATGTGTTTTTATTGCTAGAACAATAACTTCCTTGATGTAATCCCTGTCTATAATACTACAGGTTTAGATTCGCTATGAACTATACCTTACTTTTTTATTCCCGGGCCCGTTTGTGGCAGTCAACCCACACCGTTCCAAACGAAGCTCATAGCTTTCTGCAACCATCTTCCTGTAATTTCTCGCTCGCTGATTTAAGGTTTTGATCCCGATTCTAGCAGGCTCAACTGCAAAATGAACCCGGACAGTTGGTTACGTAAGCAGGCTACACTGATGTGTATTCGTTCAAGTGGTGATGCTACGTCTTTGATTATGAGAAACGTCATCCTTGCACGTAGAATGTGTACGAATAAAATTATAAGGTTAAGCAACAAATTATAACAACTTTAAATTTTTTCATTAAAATTAACGATGATAAAAATGCAAAATGGCTTATAGCTGTTCTTTCCAATCCAGATATCATTATAGAGTTTTCACGTTATCTTAAAATAGAATGTCTGGCTGTAGGGTATTCTTGGGTTTCACTGGAACATTTTGCAGGAAATCCGAGTGGGGGTCATCAACACAAAATGTATTGATCATTATACTGTACTGGGGTAAACAAATCTTACGAAATTACACACATTTGCTGTAAAACACAAGATCAATACATACAGTGAAAAATTATTTCACCTCGATGACTGTGTATCGATTTGGAGTTGACCCCCAGTGAAATTTATGACGTCACGGGAACCCAAGAATATAATAACGACGCAAGTCTTACTTGTCCACAACTATTCTTTGTAAATATAAATTAGAACACTTGAATTTAACCTTTAACTGCACTTTTGGATTAAAAGCTTGTTTTTAATTTCATAGCCTAATTTGTAATCTTAATACTTTTTGATGTAACCCTACGCAATTCGGCAATATAGCTGCAATGATAAAATGATCTATCTAATATCGTACTTAACTTATCTTTTTTAAAATTCAGGGAACTACCGTCTGTTAAAATTAGACGCACTGTATTGAGTCTATTGACGAAATACAATACAAAATAATGTAGTATGCTTTCGATTTGTTTACGCCAGACTTGAAATATAACACTAATAATTAAGCAGAGTTTTCAACACCGTTCTTTGTCTTTTCACAGTTTTACGACAGCAACAATGCCAGGGTTACGAAGGGGGTAAAATGTCGACTGAGATTGTCGATTCCATGCACTGGGACTGAGCTGGGATTCATGGGCCAAAAAAACAAATCATTTATGGGAAATGCATCCTTTGGAATAACTGAGGCGTTTTTGCGTGCCTCCATTTGACCATTTCAGAACATTGTGTAATTGCTTTCTTGTGACAAACTCTGAAAATACACAGCAAATACTGATATTGTAAAAATCATGCGAATAAAACATCTTTGGCGGATGGCTTCGCTATTCGCGAACACGTAAAATGGCGCGAAAACGTATTTTACAGTATTTCCATTTTATGCTTCCATTTTCAAATATACCTTGCAGCAACTTTTTAACTTGCAGCAACTTTTAAATTGCGGCAACCTTTTAACTTGCAGCAACTTTATACATAACTCGCAACAACTTTACGTTATTGCAATAATAATATAATTTCTGCAAGTTAAATAAGGTTACTGCAATACAGTTCTATTTACAGCGTGTCCTAAATGGGCCACTGTGCAAGTGGAGGTCAATGTTATTTAGTGGAGACCCCGGGGCATATGTAAATTACTCACGTGATATGTCATGTGGTCGTGTGAGTTGGCTCGAGCAATCTTGGCAAGATGGAGGGTGGCAAAGATTGTTTTGAACTATTTTGTACATGTACTGCCCTTATTTTACTGTTTGAAGACTTTACTGCTGGTTTTAGGGATGCTTTTATGAAAGGTTAGCGTCTTATTTGTTTTCTGTAGGCTAGTCACCATCTTATAGTAAAGCAAATTTCGAATTTGCCGCCGTTTTGAATTTGCTGAATTATATTATATAAAGGCCTCTCTCCGACTCTCGGCCTCCGCAGAAGTTTTGAGATCCTCTGAATGCTTTTAGTTTTCCGTTGTTTTGTGCGAGGAAACGCTAAGAATGCAACGTCTAATGGAATTCAGTCGTTCAGAGGAACTTTCAAAACCTCTGCCGAGGAAAGAGTAATGCATTAAATGTGCTGTATTTTAATTTGTATTTTTCTTTTGGGGCTTGGCATGGAAGCAGACTCTTCATCATCACAACGGCAATGTTGTCGTTTCAGCATGGTATTATGGTACCAGCCGATAAAACCAAGTGGTTGCTACGGTCAATGTATAATTTGAAAACATTGTATGCTATACATGTTGTGCTGTTGATGCCAGTTTTTAAATTGTAAGTATATATTATGGGCATCAAAAGAAGTCAAAATTGCCAAGATCATGTATCAAAACCAATTGAATTTGCACACAAATTGCACAAATACATGGAAATCATGCCTGTTGAAGTCAAAGTAACACACAAACACAAATTGATGTGAATTGAACTCGATGTAGTTGTGCGTGAATTGGATTCATTTGTGCATGAATTCGACTTATTTGTGTGTGCTTGAAATGTTTCGTGCAAGTGCGTGATACTGTGCGTCAGCCCTTTGTTTTGATGTATGATCTTGGTAATTTGTCCCCTTTTGACGCCATAATGTATTTTAAAAATTGTGTGCAGTAGATGAACCAAGTAGATGCATTCTTGATTCAGGAGGCTATATGAATCAAGAATGCATCTACTTGACTGAATTTTAAAAACTTACTAGTACTCTGGGCAGAATGCCTGGCAATCCACTCAAACATTGATCATTGAGCCATGTTAGGGGGTGGTTACATGAGATGGGCTGCCCGGGTTAACCTAGCTGACTAAATTTCTTTTACACCACCAATGGCTTCAAAATTTGTGTAAGTAAATTTGAAAGATGTATCAAGTTAATGTCTGTTGCAAACATGTCTTTGAGTACCGGTAATTCAAATTTGTCACTTGTCAAAGAGAAAATGTTAGGGATACAAATCATCCTGGTTAAACAGGCTACCTAAACCTTGCCTTTCTTGTGCCTGTTATGACAATGATTTTATGTAGAAAGATAGTCCTGCCTAACGTGTGAAATTTTGTGCTCAAAAAGACTATTCTCATTCTATTAGATAGATACTTTGTTACTGTGTCCTTATGCATTCATGAGTCAAATCCAAGCGTGCCCATCCCCCCAGGCCAACCCTTGGGCTTTTGACAAATTTTTAAAATATGTGGTTAATCTCGGCGGGCGGGAATAAAATACATGTGAAAATGCCCCGCAGTGGGGCAAAAAGTTGTCGGCAAGTTCCCCTCCCCGGGGACACCTGAAATCTGAAACCCTAAATCCAAATTGTTTTTGAAATAGGCGTAATAATTCTGTTCATTTTATGCTTCCTATAAGTCATATATACGACTATTGAATTAATGTATATGATTTATACGAAGCATGAAATAAACAGAATTCATTAAAATATAGTTTTGTGGAAACACCACGTACGATTACATGATAATAATAAACTTACGTGGTGTTTCCACAAAATTATATTTTAATTTTAAAATCACTATGCCAACATACAAGGAATTTATTACTAAACAGAATTTATATTATGACGCATATTTCAAAAACAATTTGGATTTAGGGTTTGAATACAGTCTAGCGTGCCACCCTCATGAAAAAAATTTTGAAAAAAATTCGGGGAAAAATTTTGGAAAAAAATTCGGGAAAAAATTATGAAAAAAATTCCGGAAAAAAAATTTGGGAAAAATTTTTGGTTTTTCCCGAATTTTTTTTCCAAAATTTTTTCGCGAATTTTTTGTCAAAATTTTTTTCCATTTTTGTTTCAAAATTTTTTCCCGAATTTTTTTTCAAAATTTTTTTTTATTTTTTTTTCAAAAATTTTTGATGAACAGTTCATGAACTGTTTGTTCATGAACAGACCATGAAAGTTCATGACTTCATGAACAAATTTTCGACAGGGATTGCTTATCGTTGTCTGTTTGTCAAGATGGCTGGGCATACTAATCAATTCTCCCCTGAAATTCAATTTTTGTCAATTTTTTTTCCAGAATTTTTTCCCAAATTTTTTTTCAAAATTTTTCCCAATATTTTTATCAATTTTTTTTTAAGATTTTTTCCAAAATTTTTTCCCAATATTTTTTTTCAAAATTTTTCCCAATATTTTTCCCCATTTTTTTTCAAAATTTTTTTACAAAATTTTTTCCCAATTTTTTTTTGAAAAATTTTTGATGAACAGTTCATGAACTGTTTGTTCATGACTTCATGAAAGTTCATGACTTCATGAACAAATTTTCGCCAGGGATTGCTTATCGTTGTCTGTTGGTCAAGATGGCTGGGCATACTAATCAATTCTCCCCTGAAATTCAAACTTTTGATGATTTTGTCACAATCGTAAAGGGGCATAATTTTTTCCCAAATTTTTTGTTCAAAATTTTCCCCAATTTTTTTTTCAAAATTTTTTCCCAAATTTTTTTTTCAAAATTTTTTTCCAAATTTTTCCTCAAACTTTTTTCTCAAATTTTTTTTCAAAATTTTTCCTCAAATTTTTCTCAAATTTTTTGGTCAAAAATTTTTTGTCAAATTTTTTCCCCATTTTTTTTCAAAATTTTTTTCAATATTTTTGTCAATTTTTTTTCCAAAATTTTTTCCCAAATTTTTTTTCAAAATTTTTCCCAATATTTTTATCAATTTTTTTTTAAGATTTTTTCCAAAATTTTTTCCCAATATTTTTTTTCAAAATTTTTCCCAATATTTTTCCCCATTTTTTTTCAAAATTTTTTCCCAAATTTTTTTACAAAATTTTTTCCCAATTTTTTTTTGAAAAATTTTTGATGAACAGTTCATGAACTGTTTGTTCATGAACAGACCATGAAAATTCATGACTTCATGAACAAATTTTCGCCAGGGATTGCTTATCGTTGTCTGGTGGTCAAGATGGCTGGGCATACTAATCAATTCTCCCCTGAAATTCAAACTTTTGATGATTTTGTCACAATCGTAAAGGGGCACAATTTTTTCCCAAATTTTTTGTTCAAAATTTTCCCCAATTTTTTTTTCAAAATTTTTTCCCAAATTTTTTTTTCAAAATTTTTTTCCAAATTTTTCCTCAAACTTTTTTCTCAAATTTTTTTTCAAAATTTTTCCTCAAATTTTTCTCAAATTTTTTGGTCAAAAATTTTTTGTCAAATTTTTTCCCCATTTTTTTTCAAAATTTTTTTCAATATTTTTGTCAATTTTTTTTCCAAAATTTTTTCCCAAATTTTTTGTTCAAAATTTTCCCCAATTTTTTTTTCAAAATTTTTTCCCAAATTTTTTTTTCAAAATTTTTTTCCAAATTTTTCCTCAAACTTTTTTCTCAAATTTTTTTTCAAAATTTTTCCTCAAATTTTTCTCAAATTTTTTGGTCAAAAATTTTTTGTCAAATTTTTTCCCCATTTTTTTTCAAAATTTTTTTCAATATTTTTGTCAATTTTTTTTCCAAAATTTTTTCCCAAATTTTTTTTCAAAATTTTTCCCAATATTTTTATCAATTTTTTTTTAAGATTTTTTCCAAAATTTTTTCCCAATATTTTTTTTCAAAATTTTTCCCAATATTTTTCCCCATTTTTTTTCAAAATTTTTTCCCAAATTTTTTTACAAAATTTTTTCCCAATTTTTTTTTGAAAAATTTTTGATGAACAGTTCATGAACTGTTTGTTCATGAACAGACCATGAAAGTTCATGACTTCATGAACAAATTTTCGCCAGGGATTGCTTATCGTTGTCTGTTGGTCAAGATGGCTGGGCATACTAATCAATTCTCCCCTGAAATTCAAACTTTTGATGATTTTATCACAATCGTAAAGGGGCACAATTTTTTCCCAAATTTTTTGTTCAAAATTTTCCCCAATATTTTTCCCAATTTTTTTTTTCAAAATTTTTTCCCAAATTTTTTTTTCAAAATTTTTTCCCAAATTTTTCCTCAAACTTTTTTCTCAAATTTTTTTTCAAAATTTTTCCTCAAATTTTTCTCAAATTTTTTGGTCAAAAATTTTTTGTCAAATTTTTTCCCCATTTTTTTTCAAAATTTTTTTCAATATTTTTGTCAATTTTTTTTCCAAAATTTTTTCCCAAATTTTTTTTGAAAAATTTTTGATGAACAGTTCATGAACTGTTTGTTCATGAACAGACCATGAAAGTTCATGACTTCATGAACAAATTTTCGCCAGGGATTGCTTATCGTTGTCTGGTGGTCAAGATGGCTGGGCATACTAATCAATTCTCCCCTGAAATTCAAACTTTTGATGATTTTGTCACAATCGTAAAGGAGCACAATTTTTTCCCAAATTTTTTGTTCAAAATTTTCCCCAATATTTTTCCCAATTTTTTTTTCAAAATTTTTTCCCAAATTTTTTTTTCAAAATTTTTTCCCAAATTTTTCCTCAAACTTTTTTCTCAAATTTTTTTTTCAAAATTTTTCCTCAAATTTTTCTCAAATTTTTTGGTCAAAAATTTTTTGTCAAATTTTTTTCCCCATTTTTTTGAAAATTTTTTTCAATATTTTTGTCAATTTTTTTTCCAAAATTTTTTCCCAAATTTTTTTTCAAAATTTTTCCCAATATTTTTATCAATTTTTTTTTAAGATTTTTTCCAAAATTTTTTCCCAAATTTTTTTTCAAAATTTTTCCCAATATTTTTCCCCATTTTTTTTTCAAAATTTTTTCCCAAATTTTTTTACAAAATTTTTTCCCAATTTTTTTTTGAAAAATTTTTGATGAACAGTTCATGAACTGTTTGTTCATGAACAGACCATGAAAATTCATGACTTCATGAACAAATTCTCGCCAGGGATTGCTTATCGTTGTCTGGTGGTCAAGATGGCTGGGCATACTAATCAATTCTCCCCTGAAATTCAAACTTTTGATGATTTTCTCACAATCGTAAAGGGGCACAATTTTTTCCCAAATTTTTTGTTCAAAATTTTCCCCAATATTTTTCCCAAATTTTTTTTCAAAATTTTTCCCCAAATTTTTTTTCAAAATTTTTCCCCAAATTTTTTTTTCAAAATTTTTTCCATTTTTTTTTCAATATTTTTTTCCTGATTTTTTTTTCCAAAATTTTTTCCCAAATTTTTTGTCAAAATTTTTTTCACAAAAAATTTTAACAAAAAATTTTGACAAAAAATTCGGAAAAAAATTTTGAAAAAAAATGGCAAAAAATTTTGACAAAAAATTTGGAAAAAAATTTTGAAAAATCGGGAAAAAATTTTGAAAAAAAATTCCAAAAAATTTTGGAAAAATTTTTGTCGTATATTAACTGACCTTGTAATCTGACGATAGACCTTACCCATAATGACGTCATTTGGTAGTTAAGCGAGTGAAACTATTTGAATATGCCAATATTGTTAAATTTTTTAGGTCCTTATTTGTCCAGAACATTAAATGAAACAAATAATTATCATATTTATTTCACAAATAATCTTTTTTTCACGTAAACCATTCAATTATATTGGCATATTCAAATAGTTTTACATGCTTAACTACTAAATGAATTTTTTTAAATTGAAAACAACAAACATTAGTGACTTACGCTACTTTGCTTGTAATTGTTGTAAATTTAATTCACCTCAGTTCTAAGCTCCTGCATTCCATTCATTAGACTTTCCTCACCATCGCACAGTCACTCAGAGCTGATAAACCCGCATGCACCACCACCAGCCCGACTGCCACCCAATTCCGAAAAGTAAAATAATTAAAATCCTGGTAAAGTATGGATTTTTTTAATGTAATTTATTTGGATATTTTAGGTCAAACTTGAACAGAAAAGGTCGAATGTAGGAACATCAAAGGTCGTATGCAAAAACAGGTGAGAATTCTGCTTAAATCTACTTGCGAAATATACAAAACATAATTACAATTTTTAGTTAATAATGACAATAGACCAATTTAATTGATTTTGAGGCTTACTCTTGTTTTGTTAGAAATGGTGATAGATTTTGTTTTTTAGCATACTTTCACAAATTTTAATTCCTTTGGATTAGCTAGTAAATAAGCCTAAACCCATGCAACTTACATACGGTGCACACCCTTGCAGTCCATATGTTTATCTAATGATACAATTAGCTTGTAATATGTTATAAACAAAAGAGCAAAATACAAGATAAATTATCTTATCTCTAGTCACTTAAAACCCCACTTAGACTTGCGTATCGCCACCAAACTTTGCAATTTTACTAATTTTGAGATGCTGGCTTAGCTGTTGTGATTGGTTTTTATATTCCCAGTATACTTGCGTGTCTTTATCAAGTGTCGTGTAAACGAGGGCGTAGTATATTTGCTCCATGTAGTTCAAATTTAAAAACTACCGTAATCCGAGCTAAACCCATCGGTTCGTAAAACTAATGAATGAAATACTTAATATGTGTACCCTGTCATTTTTTTGCACTCTTTTCATTGACCGTAGTCCTCGGTTAAATCGTTTTCACTAGTTTGCTTTTTTTAACACCCTGCATTTTTTTTGCGCATTTTTAATTCCCATGGGAATACAACTTGCTTTGTTTTTATCGTAGCTGCTCTACAGGGTGTCCCAAAAACTATTGAAAATGATCTGTTGTTAGAATTTCAATGCCTCGCACTAAATTAAACTCACGAGTGGATAAAGTATTGACATAACCGTCATAATTAATAGTAATACTCAGTGTTAATAATTTTTATGCCAGACAAAAAAACTAAACCTACGAGTACATATTAAAAATGCAATCAAATTTTATGCATGGGTTATTTCATTTAGAGAAAACAATTTACAAATGCAAATTCCCATGAGCAAAACAAACGTACTTTGCAAAGATATTTTAATTTTTTAACAAGTGCTAGGGCATTCAAATGTTAACAATAGATCACTTTCAATAGTTTTTGGGGTTTTTTGGGACACCCTGTAGTGCACACAAACAATTGCTTAATCGTTCCATTGTTCCTGCTTACCAAAAGATTAATAATTAATAATAATCCCCATTAACAACCAAAGAGGATTCTTATTATAAACCAAAGTCTCACCATGCATCCATGAACAGACACACATTGCCAAAACGCTTTACTATGCATATCTACTTATTTTGACAATGATTTATGCACTCATTGTTTAAATTGGTGCTAGGCATTTAAATTCTAACATTAGATCATTCTCAATAGTTTGTGCGGGGGGGTTTTTTGTACACCCTGTACGGTGTGGTGAAAATATTGCTGGTCGAAATCTCATTTTTTTACCGTTTGGAAGTTATTAAAAATCTCTTGAAATCTAATCCCTTTTCGGAATAAAAATTGACAAATTTTACTTAGGTAGTAAATAATTAAATGTCATCTTATTAGGCACGTTTATTGTTTCTCGTGACAGATCAGTGATTCCCATTAATGTTTCTTTTCTTTGCTGTCGTAAAAATCCTCAGAGGTGAAAATATGCGATTTCGATCGGTTATTTTCATTTGATTTCTATTTGCTCAGTTCTTCACATCTCACAAAAATGGTCACAATCGCAAGCTAAAGTCATGTCTTTCTGACTGCAGTAGAAATGTTCTTTCTATAGATTAAATAATTAGCGCGTCAGTGCATTCTGAAGTTCCATTACCTTTTTTATACACCTTGTATGATAAATCATGCCGTGATTTGCATGCATGTATGAATCCAATTTACGAGTAAGAAACAAAGAATTACTATATTCTCGGGAATTTGAAAGTTCGTCGCTTTTTTTTTACACATGATAGCGATTGTGTGGCGAAATACTTCCACTAACTAGTTTAATTTCTAAACTGATTTTTGCAAAACTTTCAATCCTTTGTTTTTAGAAATATCGAAATAGCGGCGAAATTTGAGGCGTTAAGGTATTGTTTCTTTACGGTACTGTTTATTTTACCACTATATTTTTAAGTAGCACATAGCGTTATTTAAAGTAATGCAGCCTGCACACAGCATTATCAAAAATAATACAATCTGCATGCTGTAAATTTTATGAACATTGAGGAACACTGAATTTGAACAACTCTTCAGTAACGCGATAACTTTCAGCTATCAAGATGAAAAGGACATGTTGTACTATAAAGAACCCTCATTCAACCCTCATTGGGGGCTCGAAACTTTGCCAGTGGAAGTAAGACTAAATGACTACAAGTTTAGCCTTCGAACTTATACCGTAATTCTTGGGTTTTACGTGACGTCATAAATTTCACTGGGGGTCAACTCCAAATCGACACACTGTCATCAGACTGAAAAAAATTTTCACTGTATGTGTTGACCTTGTGTTTGGCAGCAAATGTGTGCAATTTCGTGAGATTTGCTTGCTCCAGTGCAGTACAATCATCAATACATTTTGGGTTGACGCCCACTCAGAATTACTGAAAAAGGTTCCAGTGAAACCCAAGAATAGTTTCCTTGTTAAAACTCGTGCGCAGAACACGCATTTTGCTGCGTGCTGTTCCAGGTCATGCGCACAAGCTTTATGCAACATGTAAGGTGGAATGTTAATGCAATATATCAAATGATGCAGTCTGCC
Source organism: Muricea muricata (assembly GCA_963855995.1). Lineage (NCBI taxonomy): Eukaryota > Metazoa > Cnidaria > Anthozoa > Malacalcyonacea > Plexauridae > Muricea > Muricea muricata. The sequence goes on along the minus strand of OY979729.1, from coordinate 11,917,504 downwards.
TCAGTGATTGTAGTACTCTCTAATGCTTATTAACGTAGATTTCTTTGCTTATCTGATAAACAGTTTTCCGAACATCGTAATTGTTTTTTCAGAGGATGCCAAGTGAAAATCGAATACACCACCAACCAACCAATGACAGAACAAGATGAGAAAGAACTGAAATTGCTGAATATGAGTGAGCTTGTTACCTACTGGACCGGCGTCATGTTCTATGAAGAGAGAATGCCAACCAGATGAAACCATAAACAGCGTGATAAAACGAGACCCATCAAAGCCACAACGATCTGAAGATAGAGTGAAAGTAAGTTTGTTGATTTTATTCTGTCGTTTTCATTTTCTTCGTCAGTTCAGCTTTTCTTTCAATGCCGGTAGTTGCAGTCAAAATACACTAGCACTATATTTTCTACTATGTTTTGTTATGTTATGCATGTATCTTTTATATTTTCTACTGCATGCGTTTTATGTCACTCCTGTAACTTTATTACTAAGTTTTAACAAAAAAAATGCCCCTGGAGGGGACCTAATTAGAGTGGACCTAATTAGGTTTCCAGGTTCAATTCCTGGAGACATATAAAAGGGTGCTAACTGGTATACACACTAACTATACTTAGTATAGTTAATAAAGGGTAAGTATACTAAATTTAAAATAGTGCTAGGTACTTCAGTACTTTATAGTAGCTTTATAGTTCTCAGTGTTGTCGGGTTATTACGGTTACTGTTAGGTAGGTAAGTCTATAGGTAGGTAAGTCTATATGACATGCTTAGAAGGTAACTCTAGTCTACTATAGTTAGTATACTAGAGTTACCTTAGTTGACTAAGGTAACTCTAGTCTACCTTAGTGGTAGACTAGAGTTACGTTAGTTAACTAAGGTAAAGTTACTACGACTCTACCTTAGTTAACTAACGTAACTCTAGTCTGCCACTAAGGTAGACTAGAGTTACCTTAGTTGACTAAGGTAACTCTAGTCTACCTTAGTGGTAGACTAGAGTTACGTTAGTTAACTAAGGTAAAGTTACTACGACTCTACCTTAGTTAACTAACGTAACTCTAGTCTGCCACTAAGGTAGACTAGAGTTACCTTAGTCAACTAAGGTAACTCCAGTATACTAACTATAGTAGATTAGAGTTACCAACTGAGCATGTCAGATAGACTTACTTACCTAATGGCAACCGTAACAACTAGATTGTTGTGAGAACTATAAAGTTGTGAAATTCTATGGGGTGGTAAGGGTGGTGGGGCGGTTAGTGGGATTAGTTTGAACTGTAAGTACCTACAGTTCAAAATCTACAGTTGAACTGTAAGTACCTACATTGCACCATTTATGTAGAGGTGAGTCCACTAAATGTGAATGGCACTATGTAGGTACTCACATTGGGTTACATTGTGGGACTAAGGTAACTCTTTCCTACATTCCTTCTACCTTACATTGGGTAGGACTAAGGTAACTCTTTCCTACCTTAGTGGCAGACTAGAGTTACGTTAGTTAACTAAGGTAGAGTCGTAGTAACTTTACCTTAGTTAACTAACGTAACTCTAGTCTACTAGAGAACTACTGAGAACTATAAAGCTACTATAAAGTACTGAAGTACCTAGCACTATTTTAAATTTAGTATACTTACCCTTTATTAACTATACTAAGTATAGTTAGTGTGTATACCAGTTAGCACCCTTTTATATGTCTCCAGGAATTGAACCTGGAAACCTAATTAGGTCCACTCTAATTAGGTCCCCTCCAGGGGCATTTTTTACTCCGCCTGCCGTAGGCGAGGCGGAGTTTTAAATTCGCCCCGTTTCTGTTTTTTTTTTTTTTTTATTATTTTTTTTCGGTGTCAGAAGTCGGTGCAGCGCTCATGGGTGATACCGCTGGCACAAACCGCGTGAGCCGACCTAAACACGGCGTTTAAACTCAATTTCTAGCGAAATGTGTCAACAAAACACGCATTTAAACGTGCATGCTAGAACATCTAAACCGCAAGAAGGTTTTACGTGCAAAGATTCTCATGCAAAATGCTTTAAAACGACAAATTCCAGCGATGTGTCGCGGTGAAGTTTTGAGAGCGTGTTTCCGTCATTTTCTGGTTTATTCCTACTTTTAAGGAAATTTAGAAATTTCTACACAAGAATCAAACGCAAATTCTACTGAAATATCTACATACATACAAAATGAAGATCGGTGAAGGAACTTCGCAAAAATATTCATTTTTGTACTTTCGAACGGCGTTTTTCCTATGCTTTTGACTGAAAACACGACGAACGACACTTGCCAGAGCAATTTGCGTGGCGCGTGGAATGACGTGAGCACGGGGACACAAAAATTGAGGTTATTGAGTGCGAGTTCCCTATCTGTATATATCTGATCTGTGATACAGCTTCTTCTGAATCAGGAACAAGGAACTTGCTCGGAGCATGTCGACACAAAGTGGTAGTTTCGGCGTTCCTCGGAATTCGTCGGTTTCCGACGCTGCTCGAAGATTTTCCGAATACTATTTTTTCAAAATTTTTCTCTAGCTCGAAGATTTTGCTCCTTGAAAGTCCTCTAAATTTTCATGCATCCTAACTTTGTTTTAAGGTAATATGCTTTATTTTCTATCATTATTTGTAGCAAAGTACTTAGATTGTGCATAGAGATCGATTTTTGAGAGATCAGACTGGAAATAAGTACAATTTTCGAGTATTGTAAGTTTGTGCTTTCCAAGCATGGCTATGGTCGCATGTAAGATTAAGGCTACCGTTTTCAGTTGAAGTTGGTTCGATAATAATACCATGAAATCCGCTATAGAAACTGAATGAGGTCTTGAATTGTTGAGATTGTCGAAGAAAGTATGCTGAGACAGTTCTATGTATAGAGTTGGTTCTGGTTCAAATTTATTGAAAAAAGGCAATTCAATTTTAATTTTGTGAATTTCGATTACAAAACATGCCTTGGACTGTCGACCAATTGATTTCGTCAGGCGATTGCAGACTTGTGAGAGGAGGGGGGTAGCCTAATTACTAAAATGTAGTGAAAAAAGGACTTTCCATCTAATGGTGGGAGCAGGTTGGCGGGAACACTGGAGAATAAAGGTCCTGTCACAATGCAATTTTTCTTGCAACTTGAAATGCAATTCTACTATTGGGAGATGTAAAATTGGCAAATGCAAGTTTCCATCACAGTTTGCTGGGGTTTTTTAACGTACCAAACATTTGTCACAAATTTACTTAAGAGTAGATTTTCCCTGTAGCAAAAAAGATGGCAAATGTCGATTTTACCAGAGTGCATGGCAGTCTGAAATTGTTTAAAAAGGCAAATTAACGTCTTTTGAAGAACAGACAGAAGACAATAGGTTATTTTCACACTTGTGTTAAAATTTCAATCCAGTAGCTTTGTTTCTTGTCATCTTTTCCCACGTATTCTTTCTTGATACCTGCAATGCATTCTGGTAAAATCGACATGTCGCCATCTTTTTTGCTACGGTGAATGCAAGGAAAAGTGCACCGTGTGACAGGGCCTTAAGGGTAAGAGGTGGATAGAGAAGGAGACGGAGCAGTTACAAGTGCAAGAAAAATTGCACCGTGTGACAGGGCCTTGAGGGTGGGAGGTGGATAGGAGGAGACGGAGCAGGATGTGGGAGTCGTGCAAGGTCGGGAGGTTAAAAAAGAACAAGGAATGTTATGTTTTTAATGCCTTTTAGACTTTTCTTGAGGCAATTAAAATTCAAACTGTCAAATCCAAACACTGTACAGAATGGCCGACTTTACGTGGTCTTTAGTTTTTACACAACCACTTGCATCGTTATCTTTTGCAGTTTGTTTACCATTTCAGTTATCTATCTTCAATAGAATTCTTTGAAATTTGTTTGTAGATCGACAAAATGCTTAACCTCCTCTCAACAACTGGCAGATTATGAAAAATGAAATTGTTAAAGGTATTGGAATATTGCATGTACAATATTGAATATGGGACAATTTGGGACAGTATAATTTTGGACATGACGGTTTCATTCTCACCTAATTTGACGATTATTTTGTGGGTACACATACCGTGGAATCTCATGTGCTCCAGAAGCATTTTAATCTTAGAAAAAGTCAAATAATGATGAACTGTGTTTTAAAAGAAAGTTAGAATCTTATTTGGTTCAAATCAATTGAATTATGGCCCAAGAGTTCATGAAAACACATACAAAAGGCTTTCTTAAAAAACTGAAATATCAAATCTAGCAATTTTATATGTTATGCCTCTAAACAACACAATTCTGTTTCTAAAAATTGGTACCCTACTAGACCTATATGCATGATTATACTAATTTGGACATATTTATTTTTACCCATTAAAATATAAATTTGTGTTTAATCATTCGTGTTTGTCATTATTTGACTTTGTAATGTTGGTTAAACATAAGGAGATTGAGGTGACTTTGCCAGAAACAAAAACATCCATTATTATACTAAAATTTCAATATATGTAGCAATTAAAACTAACCACAGGAAATATATTTCTACTTTTTAATTGAAATGTTTCTGTTATATGCACTATATCATATTTTTGATAAAAAATTACAACACCTATGTTATTTCCTGGTTTACTATCTCAATCATCTTTTGTTTAAGCTGGCTTTGAGTGTTCATTTGAAAGTTTGGAAAGTTCATTTGAAAATCACAATAGTTCTCAATGTTATATTGGACCCTTTAAAGTTAAAAAAATACTTTGTAATATTTTATACTACTGGTAATTTACCTTAGATACAGACTTTGTGATTTTGTACTAGAATGTTGACTTTCAAACTTTAAGATGAACTACTTATTAAGGACAAAATAAGCTAGCATATTGTCTTTTGTTTACAAAGTGGAACTTGTTTGGAATTGAGATGAACTGATGCAGTTGTTCTTTAACTTTATCAATTACATATCTTAAATGAAAAAGAAAACCACAACTTGCCAAATAAATTCTGTGGGCTCTTTTTATTAGCAAAGAAAAGATGTGGCGGATGTAAGAATTTAAGAGTAAAAAAGTTTCCTTGGACTAAAAAAATTGACAGTATGCCAGATTTTCTAGATAAACAAGCAGTACAGATGTTGGCCAATAATAAGTATAAGTAACTACAATTTTTAATTTTAAAAGTTTTCTATTGATGCCTGGATACAGTAAATACTTTACCAGAGTTCTTCGTATTACATCGACTTGAAAAAGTTTCAAGTCACATGAAGCTTTTAGTTGATACTATGCAATTTCAAATTTTACAGACTTCTTAATTAACATGCCAAATTTACCTTGTTGAACATAAGGTCTTTCCTGAGAAAAAGTAAAACTGTCTGGCATTATATGGAGTAGAATAATTTAAATTAGTTTGAGACTTTGATTTGATAACAATTTTGATTTGTACTATTTACAATACAAGTGACCGGGTTGTATCGGATATAGAAACCCAAGCTGAAGGCGAGATATCTGACATACACAGATGCGAATGTTGTAAATGGCTTGTGAAACTCGTCAATTTTATACATCAGATCTATAGCAAAGTGATTTTGAAAATACCGATTCTGTAAGATGAGAAAATGATTTCTTTTGTGTTTCCTGTATGATTTATTACTTTATAAGTTTCTTAATTAAAATTACAACATATTGCCTACTGGAACTTTTTATATTGTTTGGTTGTGGTGAATTTGTATTTTGGCAATTGAAATATTTCTGAATTTGTATGTGCATTTCCTTTGCTTCAGTTCAAGTTTACATTTCAAATATTCCACTTTGTAATACTTGCGTGGTAATAATAATATAAGAAAACAGGTTTACATGGCTCTTGAATATAGTCTTTTCAACAAGTAAGTAAAGATGAATTTATACTTCAAAGAGATATGTTCCTAACCTGACAATGGTACCTTCCAAAAAGACTAAATTTAAATTGATTCTTCGAATAAATTTTTTACTTTTCAATCCAAGATCAATCTAAGTTATGTATTTCTACTTTTATTTTGGTCTCTTTAACACTGAAACTATCAATTGTATATAAAGCAACTTCACTATCGAGTGACTTCATTAGTTGCTGGGCAAAGCCAAAGCATTGATTTTTCGGCTGTTTTCAATGAAAAATAGAATTTTGCCCAAAGTTATCTCAAATAAATTATCACAATTTGAACAAAAAGCTTCTGTTCTTGTGCCCACCAGAAAAATGAGATGTCTGAGACTTTCTTTGTATTTTTTTGCGAAAAATAGATCGCATGCACTGTTATGCAAAGAAAAGTGTAAGAGATTGGTTTCTGAAAAATGTCGTGCTACACACAATATTCTAAAAATGCTTGGTTTTTATTCTATGTATTTTTGAATTTTTTGTTAAAAAAAATAAAGGTAGCAATGTTTAGTGCATTTCACATTGTCAGGTTAGAAACGCAATAAGAAAAATGTGGCTCCGAACATTACAGCTTGGTCAATTTGGAATTTATAAAAAAATCGTTTCTTCGTTGTTTTTCGACGTTTTGAAGGGTTGTTTCGAGTACAAAAAAGTATTTTTAGGAAGAATTATGTGCCCACGTTACATGTCTCAAAGCCATCAAAATTCGTTGGTAATTCGTGCATGTATTTTTTCTGACTTATAAAAGCACAATTGATTAAAAATGATATTTTTCTTTTGACAAAAATACCTTTCTTCTGTGAGGCTGGCTGTATTTGAAAAAGCGTTGGTCAACGCTCCGCCAAAACTCGTGGGTTTTCTCCGGGTACTCCGGTTCTTCCCACTGGGAGAGTTGACAGGGTAGTTACATATGGTTATAAAAATGTGACTAACTTTTGAAAACCTTTCTACTTAGACTTGTTAAGCCTTCTCGTCATCTCTATCAGTTGCATGTTTTGAGCCACATGTTTTTCTTTGTAATTGTGAAACAACTCGTTATATGCTGGGTAAACCTTTGCAAAACTCTCAAAATTTATCACTTCAAGTTGTTTCATTGTTATAATATATTTTGAAGTATAAACATTTACTTACGTTGAAAAGACCCAAGTTTTTTAGGACTTTGTTCATTCACTTGTGTTATTGTTCTCTCTGCCATGTTCTGTTTTCTTCTGTTGTTATTTTAATAAGTACAATGTGTGGTAGTTAATCTCTTTTTATTGTTATTCAAATTGTATGTAATCTTTACAAATTTTTTCAATAAATTGTTTACAAAATTTACTTGTGACCCCTTTTTAATTAAAAATTCAATTCCCATGGGAATTGAGAAATTGAATAAAAAAAATCCCCCTACCCCGGCCAGCTCCCCAAGTGCCACTTCCACCTAAGTAGAAGTACTTATACATGTAGTACAAGTACTTCTACTTATTCACGGTGGAAGTAGCACTCGGAGAACTGGCCGGGGTAGCCGGCAAAGAGAAGACCAACTTTGCAAGTGCTAATACAATTGCTAAGTTGATCTTCCCTAGAGAGCAGCCGCGCGTACCTAACAAATTAAAACAACAAACGTTAGTGACTTAAGTACTTAGCATGCAAATTTGATTCCCAAAGCCAAAATGTCAAGTGCCCCCCGCTGATCCTACCAACTGCCTACCTGCCTCAGTTCTAAGCTGTCTTCCTCAGTTCTAAGCTCCTGCATACCATTCGTTACCTTCACTTTCCTCACCATCGCACAGTCACTCACAGCTGATAAACCCGCATGCACCACCACCACCCCGACTGCCACCCAATTTCGAAAATTAAAAGAGTTAAAATTTCGGTAAAGTATGCATTTTAAATGCAATTTATTTGGATATTTTAGATCAAACGTAAACAGAAAAAGCTCGTACATAAAAACAGGTGAGAATTCTATTTAAAATTTGCTTGCAAAATATAAAACTTAATTCGCATTTTTCTTAGTTAATAGTATAGATCAATTTAGTTGATGTTGAAACCTACTCTTAACTGTTTTGTTAGAAGTGACGACAGATTTTGGTTTTTAAGCATACTTTCAAAAATTTTAATTCCTTTAATAAACCTAACCCCATGCAACTTACACACGGCGCACACCCTCGCAGTCCATACATTTAGCTAATAAATTACGTTATAAACAAAAAAGCAAAATAAAAAGATAAATTACGTTATCTCTAGCTACTTAAACCCACTTAGACTGAGTTTTTGATTGAATTTTCAAACGTAAAACCTTAGCTGAATGGGCATGGGCTTTTCGTTGTGTTAACTGTTCCGGAGTAAATATAAACCTGGGGCCGGTTGTATCAAAGGCGTTTAGCTTAAACGGTGGATAAGTGAAATTTAAAAATCAGTTTTACACCTAGTACGGAACCGAAATTATGAGTTGAAATAGAATAAATATTTAGTTTTATATATAATTGTTCTTCTCAGGTCAAATAACTTCAGCTGGTTTGTTTATACAACATGGAAACGTGTTTCATATTTTTGACTTATCCACCGTTTAAGCTAAACGCCTTTGATACAACCGGCCCCTGATACTTACCAAAGTCCAAGGCTGGGTCAAATAAGCATGAGAATTAGGCAAAAATAAAAAGCAATTGAAACTCAACAGATTCACTAAAGTTGTTTTTTTTTTGGCAACTTATATCCTTAAGTGTAGATGACATGCAATTTTTAATGCCGTAATTCTCACACTTATTTAACCGAAACGCCTTCATTTGCATGGTACCTCGCAGCTGCTCTCAAACCACCTTCGTAATTTGCTTTAGTGTACACAAACAATGACTTCATTGTTCCTGCTTACCAAAACAAATCTGAAAGCACCAAGATACTTATCATATTAATAATCAAAGAGGATTCGCATTATGCAGTAATTACCATAAACAGACGCATCACCATTGAAACAAAGCATGCCGTATTCCCATGGGAATTTAAAATGCACAAAAAAATATAATGATCCTACTGATTTGCATGGATGTATGAACCAAATTAGCTAAGAAACAAAGAAATGATATATTCCCTTGGGAATTTAATGTAGCAAAAAGATGGCGGGTGTTGATTTTACCAGAATGCCTTGCGGTCTGAAACGTTTAAAAACTTAAGGTAAATTAACCTCGTTTGAGGAACAGACAGATAGGTTATTTTGTCACTTGTGTTAAAATTCCGTCCATTAGCTTATCTTAAATATCATTTCACTGGTATTCTTGATTGATACCCGCATTAAATTCTGGTAAAATCGACATGCCACCATCTGTTTTGCTACGGTGAATTGGAATACAAGTCACATTTTCTCGCTTTTTAACCAGAGAACACATTCTTTAAAGGTAGAACGACGGAATTGATCGTTTGCAATCGACGCCATCTTTGTTGACGTTTGAAACACATGGCAACCACAAAGTATCTATTCATTATATCTGATCCTATCGAGCCATACATCTTTAAAGTATCATTCATAATACGCTAAAACTAACGATGAAATAGTAAATTGACACAAGTACTTCGCTGTAAACAGCTGAAGTAATCTGCAGAGTCAACCAAGATGGCGCCCAATCACACGAAATGACGTCATGTGCAAACCAAGAATAGTGACAAAATGCATCAACTACAATTTAGTGGCATTATTACGAAACTTATTTTTGTAAAACGTTCAATCCTACATGTTATTTTGTTTTGTTTTTAGAAATATCCAAATCCAAATGTTAGAGACGAAATTTCCAGGCGTTAAGGTATTGTTTCTTTAAAAAATATTGTCGACATTTACCATATTTTTCCTGTTTTTTGACTCGAAAATTGACTGCCAAACTCCTAGATATTCTATTTAATTATTTTGTTGAATGTATTTGATATCAATGTTATTTCAATCCAATTTTTTTCACTTAATTTGCTGTCTTTTCTTTTTCATTAACGAGAAATATCTATTAAATCCTCTTTGATCCCTCAATAATAAGTATCTTGTTTTCTACTAACTTGCACATTACCACTACTTTCTATTACAATGTCGTGTCTTCTTATTCTTGTGGATTGTTGTTTTGTGGGTCTTGCCGTCCAGGATCGTTCATTCTTTTCTCTTCTTGTGCGTTTTTTTCACATCCCATCACCCTTTGCAATAGTAGAAAGAATTAAGTCATGAGATGATAGTTACGAATAATTTATAAACTATAACATGATAAGTTTCTTGTACGTTTGCATGGTGAATACAATATACTTATTAAGCTTTGTGGAAACACCACGTAAATTTATTATTGCAATAATAAATTTACGTGGTGTTTCCACAAAGCTTAATAAGTAAACTATAACATATTAAGCACTTATTGGATGAGGTTTTTGTGATATGCGAAATGATCAATGTCGAGGTAAGAGTTATCAGCCGAGCCGAAGGCGAGTCAGATAACTCTTACCAAGACATTGATAATTTTGCATATCACAAAAACCGAATCCGATAATTGCTTTATTATACATTGTAAGTCTTTTTCCTCGAGCAATTGACGAATTTCGCCTTCGGAAGAGCTTAAAAAGCAAGATGCCATAACATGAAACAGAAAATATCGAAAAAATGTTGTTGCCATGCCAACCATTGATGCCAACGAATACCGCATACTGTAATAATCTGCACCGTAGGCTCAACATGCAGATAACTCAGTTATCTGCTAGCAGATAACTGAGCCATAGAATAAGAATACATAGAAGGGCCACTCGCGTCGGAGCCTTTGGAGTTTTTGAAGCCGCGCATGTCGCATTACGCACGTTATTAGCATTTTCTCAGCCAGTCAATTGCATTTTCTGGCCAATAGGAATGCTGAACTGGCTGGTGGCAGCCAGTAAACTGCATAAACATAGTGTGACATGTTGCACTGCTGAGTGGCCCTTCTATGTATTCTTATTGTATGACTGAGTTATCTGCAGATTGTGTGATAGTCGCATTTATCTGCATACAACTGACCAATCACAACGCATAAAACAACTGCAATGTATAGTAATTAACACTTATTGACTGAGACCGAGGGAAACAGTATGTTTTGTGGACCAGAGACTGTCGATGTCGAGGGTCCACAAAACATACTGCTTTCCCGAGGTCTCAGTCAATAAGTATTTTATTATATACTGAGTGCCAAAAGAGAAGAAAAGTACCACAAATCAATCAAACATGTGTAAAAAGGATTACCTTTTACCTGACATGGCTACGTGAGGCTTTGTGGATTTGTTGTCTACCGGTGAATAAAAGTAATGTCCACCGCTTAGCTACGTTGCCAGGGAGACAATTAACACTTATTGACTGAGACCGAGGGAAACAGTATGTTTTGTGGACCAGAGACTGTCGATGTTTCCCGAGGCGAAGCCGAGGGAAACATCGACAGTCGAGGGTCCACAAAACATACTGCTTTCCCGAGGTCTCAGTCAATAAGTATTTTATTATATACTGAGTGTCAAAAGAGAAGAAAAGTACCACAAATCAATCAAACATGTATAAAAAGAATTACCTTTTACCTGACATGGCTCCGTGAGGCTCTGTGGATTTGTTATTTACCGGTGAATAAAAGTAATGTCCACCGCTTAGCTACGTTGCCAGGGAGACAGTAGAATTTCTCCACTATCACGTGATACGCTCTTAACCAATAAGAAACAGGAATAATTGAACTTTGACACTCAGTATATAATAATAGAATTTCTCCACTATCACGTGATACGTTCTTAACCAATAAGAAACAGGAATAAATGAACTTTGACACTCAGTATATTATAAAATAGTATTAATTAGGCCGGCCAAATTATTGTGTAAGCTGTTAATATGAAATTTTTTTATTAAAATCTCGAGAATCATTTATAAATCGTGAGCAAAACACAAAAGAAAATCATAGCCGTGAAGGAGTCTTTATTTCTCATACGCACACAACTTGCAGCTACCCTAATTTATGAATTTAGATTAAAATATCTCGAGAATTAAACAACACGTAAGGAATGTGTAAATTCTTAAAGCTCTTTCGAACAATAAAAATTAATATCTCGCACTAATCTCTCTCAAAAGCTCTCTCAAATTTATTGCCGATATCTCTTTGAGAATTACTGTGCACGTGAAATGTAACTTATATCAAAACTAGCTTACTTCAAGCTGTTTGGGAATCAAGATTTTACGTGTCAACGAGATCAAATATGAATCTAAGATGGCAGACAGCGCATTAAATTTCTATCTTTACGACCAACTCCCCAACGAAAGGCTTTAATTCGCTCGAAAGTCGAATTTTGTTTTTTTTTATTGTTTCAGGTAGTGAAAGATCCTGTGTGCTTTTTACAGTACTACCGACACTAGCAACGTTAGTGCGAGATGTTAATTTTTATTGAAACAAAAGCTGAACTGCTAAAAAAATGGAAACGACAAGATAAAATAAAAAAACTTACTTTCACTCTATCTTTGGATCTTCTTGGCTTCGGTTGTTCTCGTTTCATCATGCTGTTTATGGTTTCATCTGGTTGGCGCACTCTCTTCATGGAGCATCAAGGCGGTCCAGTAGGTAACTAGCTCACTCGTGTCCAGTCAACCAACATAAAATAAGGAGAAAATTAATGTTACAAAATATTTTAGAATATAGGACACTAAGCTTTAATTGAATTGACTTTAACAAACCGTACATTGTGATAGTATTTGCATCTTAACATCTGATGGAGACGGCTTGTGATTTACTTCTTATGTCGATATGAATTCTTTCCCATCTTGTTGCATCATTAGTTGATGGTTGTTGTATTCACTTTTTACTTGGCATTCTTTGAAAAAAAAATTACGATGTTCAGAAAACTGTTTACAAGATAAGCAAAGAAAACTACGTTCACAAGCATTAGAGAGGACTAAGTAATTATAATAGGCGTGACAGGTCACAGAGGTTAGTCGACGAAGAAACTCATGGACAAATTCCCGGCATGATGATACCCCGATAGCAAGAAATACAGCAAGTGTAGAACGTGTACGTGTGAGCTTAAACTGTATGTATGCAACTCCAAGAAAAGCGCAACACAAAATGGCGGAATTTAAAGACATTTCTGGTGTCATTTCCAGTTCCCTAACTTTCGCGGACAAATATATTTATATATTTTTCTCAAATTTTTTTGAAGTAAATCTAGATGGATTTTGTGAATAAACAAATTAAAAAAAGTATTGCCCACGTTAGGAAACTAGAACGGGCGCCCAAGAATGCCCACAATTTCTCCAATCTGGATTATATTTATTGATTGCGCAAATGACTGATAAAAAATAAGAGAGTAATAAAATACCAAATGGTTTCCTCTTCAAGATAGTGTCATACATGCGCGCGGCATTTCGGGATATTTGGGAAAACTCGTGTTGAAGTTGAACCTAAGGCAACA